>LR812535.1:53775897-54288397 GCA_903798195.1 Danio kyathit
TCTAGAGGTGTGAACCTACACTTGTCTCACGGTTCGGTTCGGTTACGATTATCATGCCATCGATTCGGTTCAATTCGATATCTCGGTGCATCACGGTGCATTGACGATTCTTTCCATACACAGTTTTATATTTTCTTCACAGCACAGTAATTCTTGTATTAAAATGTATAAATATATTTATATACTATTTGTAAAACAATTTTGTCCTTTAATACAAACAGTCGGATATATAAACTGTACCTTTAAACAACACTAGCATTTATAGACCATTTCGAGGGATGTAAACAAAAACAATGGTCCTAACGTATTTCCTGTTTTACATTTTTAGTTTCCATTGCTTCTGAGAATCCAAAAAGGTCCACATATTGATAAATAGTGTTATGACGACTGATTTAAAGTCAAGTTATGATTGAATTGCCTCTTGTTACAGTTAGGAAATAGTTTAAAGTCAAGCAGGAAATGTTCATGGGCCAATGACATGACCACATTGAAATGGTCTATAGCAAATAAACAAATATAAATATCCTGCTCGCTTTCTGCCTTGTCTACCAAGTTCTTTCTTACACCCCTTTGATTACACGCTGGCGCTCTTCACAGTTGCATTCATGGGCCACAGTGAGACAGAGAGAGAGAAATGGAGTTTATTTTCATTCTCTTAATCGCCGTGAAATAGGGGCTTTTGCTGTAAGTTTCAGTGAAACAGTGTTCAGCAAACACACACGCAGTGAAATTGGTGCACATTGTGTGTTTTTCGTAGTTAGAGCGTTGTAAATAATCGCGCTCGCGGCTTGCATCCCTCGCCATAGTAAGCTACGGCGACATAGCGAATGTAAGATAAATGACGTCAGTATAATAACCGGTTATGATTATTACTGAACCGATACCGAATTGTCCGCATCTGCATCGCGGTACACTGAAGAAACGATTAATTTTGGCACCCCTAGTATTTTCTATTTAGTGTAGCTCATTTATTGTGGTCCTTCTGTTCAATCCATATGGATTAAAGTGCTTTTTAAAAAATGCTTTTATTATGCAAAATAATTATTGTTTAACACTTAATCAAAACACCTTGTTTTGGGTTTTACATTAATATATATTGGAAAGTTTTATATCTATAAACGTAAATAAATGTAAACCCATTTTTAGCATATTCAAACAAGCACTGGAGCAGTATTGACACACCATTCAACATCTAGTTGCCCAAAGACTGATGTTTAAACTCCAACAATTTGTGCTTATTGTTTTGTTTAATAGGCCTATTTATGGATATTTATTTCCTTTTTATGTGCTCTCTCGTTTTCCACTTATTTCTCATGTGTTTGGTATATAGGCTACTTAAATTTAATTCATAATTCCCTTGTTTAAAAATGAACTATAGTTTGTAGAGACTGTGTTCTGTTTTATGTGTACTGTAAATCTTTTGTTGTTATTGCAATAAATAAACAAATAAATAAATGATCCCGCCATGTGATCATGACATCATGACAGCAGCAACTTCGAGCTCCGAAGTGTCCAGCTTGACGGCTCCGTTTTCAACTCCGCCCCCGCCTGCGCACGGCTAATCTCATTGATCACCGGCTGCAGCTGTGCTTCATGTCGAACGCACCTTTTGTCATTGTTTGTGTTGGCCATGTGCTCCTGTTTCCTTGTTTTTCCATGCCACACCCTTTATTTAGTCCTTGTCTAACTATGTTCACCTGTGCCTTGTGTGCTCTGCTCCCTTTATACTGTGTTTTCTTCCCCGTCCTCTTTGCTTGTCTCTCTTCTTTTGTTATGTGTATTTTACGTACATTACTGTACGTTTTGCACTATATACTGTTTTGCATTTGCACAACTCTGGTTTGCACTCCTTGCCATGTGCCCTTAAGTGTAATTGTATTGTTTACAATGTTTTTTTACTTATATTTTTAGATTATATTATATGGGGGGTTGCAACTGGAAGGGCATCCGCTCCGTAAAACATATGCTGGATAAATTGACAGTTCATTCTGCTGTGGCGACCCCAGATTAATAAAGGGACTAAGCTTAAAATAAAATTAATGAATTAATTAATTATATGGGGGTGTCATGGTGGTGCAGTGGGTAGCACGATAACCTCACAACAAGAAGGTCGCTGGTTCGTGCCCCGGCTGGGTCAGTTTGTATTTCTGTGTGGAGTTTGCATTTTCTCCCTGTGTTTGTGTGGGTTTCCTCCGGATGCTCCGGTTTCCCCCACTGTCCAAAGACATGAGCTATAGGTGAATTGGGTAAGCTAAATTGCCCCTACTGTATGTGTGTGAATGGGAATTTATGGGTGTTTCCCAGTGATGGGTTGCAGCTGGAAGGGCATCCGCTGTGTGAAACATATGCTGGATAAGTTGGCAGTTCATTCCGCTGTGGCAACCCCAGATTAATAAAGAGGCTAAGCCGAAAAGAAAAGGAATGAATTATATTATATGTGTAATTGTATTTATTGTAATTTCTTTTTAAAATTGTACTTTTTGCATTAATATTATATATTATATGCACCTAGGGTCTGAGAGTAACGCAGTTTCGATTCTCTGTATGTCCTGTACATGTGGTTGAATTGACAATAAGGCCCAATCCCAATTCTGTTTTTGTACCCCTACCCCTTCCCCTTTTTCTTGGCCCTTCAAACAGAGTATGAGGGAGAAGAGCTTCAGAATTTACCCGTAAGAAATAGAACACCACTACAGAACCTGCACACGTCATCATATGTCATTGTGAGCTCTTGCTTCATACGAGATCAGACGATCCCAACTGTTGTAGTTATTCCAGTTGCGTTATTTTTTTGATATTTATCTTTAGGAAATTACGGAAGGCAACAATATTATGTTATCATAACAATTAGGGTTGGGCGATGTTGACCAATTTAGCATCGTACAATGTCTAATGTGAAGCATCGCGATGGGCGATGACATCGTCTTCACAGGCGGAGGTGAATAAAATATTTATAAATAATTATTTAATTCATAACGAATTAATTATTTGTAGCCTGCCGTTTCAACTACCTGGTCTTTGTTTTACTCATAACCAAATCATAAATTAATAAAGATAAGTTACACACAAATTACCACCTGTCAATCACTTTTTCCGCGGGACTCTGGCATGAGTAGGCAGAGTGATCCGTGTCAGTCCTTTGTTTGGTGCGGTGGATGGCGGAGGGGTGTCGTGGACGAAAGTGAGCGGCGCGGGGGTTGCTCGATGACAAAAGTAAGCGGCGCTGAGGTGTCGCGGACGAAAGTGAAGAGGGTTGGGGAGTCGCGGAACAAAGTGAAAATGAACAGTGGACAGGGGAGGAGGGCGGTTGAGGAGGGAGATCGGTAAAATGAGGATCCGGATACGGCGTGTTCCGGCACAAATTAAGCCCTGGATAGAGACAAGATTAATTAAATATCACGTTTAACAACTATAGTGAGACGCAATCCACTATCATCCTTGATAAACTGTCCGACTTACACTGTTCTCTGCAGCTCAGACGAGTGCATGACAGTGTGTCTGTGTGTTTGTGTGGCTGTCAGTGTTGCCAGATTGGGCGGTTTCCCGCACAATTGGGCGGTTTTGAATCCAAGTTTGCGGGTAAAAAATATCATAGGCGGGTAGTGGATATTTGGGCGGTATTGTAAAGGTAAGCCCGCCTGACCGAGATCTCCCGTAACCCCCCAATTTTCGTCAATTTTGGGACCGTTCCCCCTACTTTTCGTGAAATATAGGACGATCCAACCACCCCTCATACGTTTTGGAGCGCCGACCCCCCCCGTTTGTAAAATCGAGGTTGTTGGGCGGGTGTTTTCGCATGTCGGCGGGTTTTTGGGCTGGAAAAAGTCAGCTACATCTGGCAACACTGTGTGTGGTCACGTGATGTGCGTTTTCAGCAGGCGGAGGGCTGTTCAGAAATGCTAGATGAAACGCCAGTGTGGACGTGGGTCATTTTCGTTCTAAAATGCCATTTTTAAAGTAAACTGCATTAGTGTAAACAGGGCCTGAGTGTGTATTTTTCATGAGCGGGTTTGCGACAGGGGCGGGGCAACGGATTGCGATGCCTGCTCAGCATCGTGATGTCTATCGGCCATCGGCGATGGACGATGGCATCGACTATAGGCCCAACCCTAATAACAATCTAGTGTGGCAATAAGATCGTAACTGTACTGTGCATTTACACCCTGGCCATATTCATCTATGTAAACACACGAAAACAACATTAACATTATAGGATACACTGTAAAAAGCTCATTCTCAGCCACTAGACTTTTCTGACAGGGTATTTGAGTGCCATCGAGTGACAGAATGTTGTGGGTCTGCTGTACAGGAGTTGTTATTCGTAGGATTACAGATAGCGAAATTAAGCATTTTTTATTTTAGCGGTTTTTTTTATAAGCATGATGGTAAAACACAAACACAGTTATGAATGTATTTAAACATACAGTATGTTTGTTGGTTGTAAAAATTTGTAATACTGACAAAAAATACTCATTTGTGCATCTCCTGATCTCTGGGTGCAGCTATGCAGCCACTGTGGCTGGTGTATTCTTGAAATTTTTTTACCCCTTGGTTTCGAGTGTGGTCCTGAAAATCTCCCTTTCGAGGGCTATCTACTGTAGCTCTTCCCCTTAGCCCTATGCCTTCAAGATAAAGACAATTGGGTAAGGGGAAGGGCTAAGGGGTAAAATTGGGATTGGGCCTAAAGCTGACTTTGACGTTGACTAGCATTATTCTTTAATTTTTTGTTAAGCATCTGGTTTTGTTTTGTTTTTCCTTTTTCGTCTTCACTTGTTTGACTGTGATGTTTATATCTTCTTGTTCAGATTACAATATATTAGTTTCTTCTTCTGTAGTGTGTCGTAGTCACATGACAACTAATGTGATGTCTGCAACAATTCAGGTGCATTCGATCTCGGCTTCAGCCGACAATGAACGAGATTAGCCGAGCGCAGGTGGGGGCGGAGCTGAAAACGAGGCAGTCATGTCAGACACCTCGGGGCTCGTAGTTTGCTGCATGATGACATTACATGGTGAGATCAATAATTTATTTATTTATTCAATCACATTAATAAAAAAAAATGAACAAAAGGATATTCGCAAAATAAGTGAGTTATACTTTCACAGAAAAAGCAAGCTATATCAATGTTACTTTTACATTTCTGTATAAACGACTTGACAGGATAAAACTATTTTATAAACATATAAATCATTTGAGAACTATTTTAAAGAACAATTATTTATCTCAATTTGTTAAGAATATGTTATGGGGGTGGCTAGATCAATGATAACTATTATATTACAAGTCTGTAAGACTTATTTGAGTTGATATTTGGTTATTCACTAAAAATATATCATTTAAATCGTATGGACCTGTATAGAGTAATGGGTCTGTATGACAATGGTTGAAATTAACCTATGCAAACAATCTAGTCTTTATAGACAAATTATTTAACAAAAAAGATGATTTAACCTACTGCAGTAAAATATTTGTAGTATTTTAATAAGCATGATGTGTACAAGACAGAGATGTCATAAAAGGTTAATTGTTTGGAAATTTGTGAGACGGAAGTTGTCTTATAATAAAACCGAAATACACGTGGTTGTTGTCATGTGGTGAACTCAGCCAATCGTGTAATATTGGTGTCATCATCGCAGCTCCTGCAGTCGCTCTTTATATACTGTGAAATTGTTGAAAAGCAAAAATATGCATCAATTATTATGACACTTTTTTGATTCCCCTGTCAACTCTTAAAATCATTGGATGTAGAAATGCTGTACACTATACTTTGTGTAATTAATAAATTTTTATTTATTTATCTTTGCTTTTTAATATTGTTATTTTAGTTTTTTTATGTTTCATATTTTAGATTGTATTGTATGTTTGTTCCTGATGGTTATGCAATAAAAAAAAAAAAAAAAAAAAAAAAAAAAAATATATATATATATATATATATATATATATATATATATATATATATATATATATATATATATATGTATATATATATATATATATATGTGTATATATATATATATATATATATATAAATATATATGTATATATATATATATATATATATATATATATATATGCTACATCAGCTGAATTAATCGTCTGATCTCAGAGCATGCCACGTGTCATGGCGTCATGTGGCGTCGGTGCAGCATCAAGCCGGACAAAATTTCTAACTGGCATTCACTGATTTAAGACAGATTTCGATCGGACTGCGCAGCGCGGCATGAAGTCAAACGCACCTAGTGTCATCACAGAATGACTACCATGATGGAATAAACAATAAATAAATGTAGGCGATTGATAGCTGAGGAACTTTTCAGCCTCTGAGAATGTACTGGAATAACAAGTCACTCATTATTTTCTGATTCAAAATGTAGTGTGGGTAATTTTAGACGAATGTATCATTGAAGGTCAGGCCCGGATTAAGAATTCAGAGACCCCTGGGCACAATGTCTTGTAGGGCCCCCTACAAGGCCGCACCTCTATAGTTGAATTAAAAAATAAGATTAATATAATATTTTTCAAATAAAGTTAATCTATAATGTTTTGCCCACAATTTTTAAAATAAATGATATAGTACATATATTTATAGTCTACAAAGATTTAACTTATTTTAAAAGCATTTTAAAGCACACTTTGCTAAAAAAAATACTAATAAAACTAGTGAAAATGAATGGTTTTTAATTTACTTGTTCAAGTTCACTGAAGCAGTACTAAAAATTTATATTTAAGGGTATTTTTAATGTATAATTTCTACAAACTTAAAATGCATATGATTTGGATATAACACCACTCCAATCCAGTTCTATGAATCTGAGTCTTCCATAATACACACACTGATCCGAAATCACACACTATACCAATTCTCTCCTGTCTCTCTCCTCTTCAGGGGCTTTTTCTGTCTCTCTCTTTGTCTCTCTCTCTCCATTTTATGTCTGTCTCTCCTATTCAGACACACGATGAGTCCAGTCTGCACTGCAGTTAGCTTTCTCCGCCTGGTTAACATTAGCTTGATAGCTAGCTAACATTCCCCATAGTGTCTTCTTTACCTTCATTCTCCTCATCATGGATCTGTTTGAAGAAGGTGTGTGTATACATGGAACATGCCTCAATAAAGATGCCTCCTCTCCTCTTTTTCTCTTGCGTTTGCTACATCCACTTGTCCACTCATTTTGATCTATGACCACTACTACACTACAGTCTGCCCAATTCAGCGCGGGTTATTTCAAAACTTTCCTTTCTGTTGAAAATAAATGTATTTCCAATCTGATATATAATGGGGGAAAAAAGAAGAACACGTTCATCAGTCGCTGGATTCGAACCGGGTTCATGATCGGTCGTCTCAAAACATGTTGCCATGCTCTTTATGAGCTACGCCACTCCCACTTGCTGTCTACTGCGCTCTTTAGTTGTGTTGTCTCTGTCGATCAAACGGCGCTAGCAGGAAACACTCAATTAGTTTATTCCAACGAGGTGCGCTATTTGCACTTAGCCTAAATAGACACTCCAAAATCAGCAATTTTTTCCCCCCTTGCAGGGGCCCCATGTGCGCACGGGCCCCTGGGCCTGTGCCCATAATGCCCATTGGTTAATCCAGCCCTGTTGAAGGTAACCGTCTACTCATTTGTTTACAGCTGTTGCTGGGAAACTATTCCTGCAGCTCCAAAAGTGCTTCTTGCTGGCACTGAATGAAAAGACACACACACACACACACACACATGGGGAAAACTGTGCTTTGTGGGAAAACACTCAACAGACAATTACAGAGATATTTGTAATTTATGTGGCTTCCTGATGACAGAATTTGCATAATAGACGTAACACAACGATTGATCGCAAGACAACATGAAGTCTTGCATATTTGTTACCCATGACACAAGATTTTATCTAAACCAGGGGTGCCCAAACTTTTTCTGCTGGGCCGAAGGTAAATATACCAAACTAAAAATAAATCGAAAAAAATACTTCAATCATATTAATAATTATGTTTTTTTTTTTTACAAACACAAAAACATAAACAAACAGTGATATTACACAATGGTGTTCAATGCTAAATACCCAAGTCAAGCTGAACCTGCCCTTGCCCTGATTTGCTCATTGATTTCTTGTGTATTGTCCTCTATCTTTGTGTGACAGTATATTATAATTTAAAAAATCTGATTCATGCACAACATTTAATTGAAACATTTAATTTCAGTTGACTTTTTTGTAGCTCAACAATTAAACACACAAACAAACAAAAGGTTACGTTAAATTAGAAACAATCTCTGTTGAAGGCATTTGCTGCAACCTTCATTCTTATTATTCTCAGATGGGATGAGGGGCCAAATGAAAGGTTACCATGGACCAACTTTGACCTGCGGGCCCTACTTTGGGCATGTCTGATCTAGACAAAATCACATAATCTGGCACAGTGACTGTTGTAACCAACAATAAAAACCATTTATTCTGAACACGGCTTTAGTTTAACTCTTTATTTTTTAGTACGTTTTGTTTTCCATTTTGCTGTTGAGAGCTCATCGGGTTTTCTGATTTAGTTTATTTGTTGGTTCTTTTCATTTACTTCTAAGCTTATTACACAGCTACTTGCAAAAACATGTAAAAATCAGACACAAAATATTGTTCTGAGCTGTAACAGTCTGTTAATTGGTAATAAGTAAATGCAAAGCTGACATAAATGAAAATGGCTGAATGGAGGTGATAGAGCAGTGGTGTCCAAACTCAGTCCTGGAGGCCCGGTGTCCTGCATATTTTAGTTCCAACCCCAATTAAACACACCTGAATCAGCTAATCAAGCTGTTTCTAGGTATACTAAAAACATCCAGGCAGGTTGAAGGAAGTTGGAGCTAAACTTTGCAGGACACCCCTGTGATAGAGCATACACTAACCTATGTATTATTCAGTCAGAAGATGGCGCCAAACAATCAACAACAGCAGTGTGACTGAAACAATGGATGTTGTTCAATAGTTTTAGAACAACTTTGGTGAAAGGTGATGATCCACGTCAAATGTCTACTACTGTTTATTTATTTATTGTTTTTTAATTTACATTTCTAATTTTCCTTTTCAGAATTGACATAAAGTGTTTTAGTTTAAGGCTGAGTACTTAGTATAATGTATTTTTATTAACACTTTATTTTGATGGTCAATTTGAGTATTAGTAGACTGTCTGCTCAATATCTGTTGATACTGCTTCTTCAACAGACATTTAACTGACAATCGGTGTTTGTCAGATGACGTCGCGCTCGTAAACACCGAGTTGCATTATGGGACATAGCCGCCATTTGTGTTGTATCCGAGTTAACGTGAGCTGTCTTTCGCATAGTAAATACAGTGTTACGTTATTGTTGTGTTAAGGGCTGTAATAGTAAATCACACGATCGAAAAGATAATAAAAAATATCACGACGACAGATATTTTAAATTTGCCACTCGGAAGAAAGGATATCGATGAGTAGCCGAGACCAACAGTGTAAATTGTGTATGGACAGATGTGTAGAAGTAAACCGCCTGTTGGAAGAAAACTGACAGCTGCTGTGTGAACTTGAAGAATACAGGATGTCTGATGGATTTTACAACAAGAATGATGCTAAAAGTACTAATCGGTAAAAAAACACAATCTTAATAAGCACTGACCCATTAACATGAATGTGAAGATATCACATTACAGCATAGGATTGTAACTGTCTGTTGCGCACAAACAAACCAATGTCCAACTGTAGTGTAGAAGAGCTGGAGTTGTCAATAAGAGTTAAAGCCCAGGTGTATAAATTCATTCGGTGCTTGACTGATACGTTCTTTGCTAATTCCTTTACATTTTTGTAACTTTGTTTCTTCCAAAGTGTGTATGTGTATTGCTGAAGTTGTACAGGATGTCTTATGTAAGCGATAATAATGCATTCCTCCAGAAATGACTTTTCCCTCAGTGCCTGAATAAAAATATCATTTGTATAAATGTAAATAAATGGAGGATGACAAAATTTGTTGTTTACTCATTTATTGTTTATTCTTCACAATAATAAAACTGGTACATCAGAATCAAACACAAGGTAAGCAGTTATTACTGAACTAAATAATCCTTTAAAGAACTGAGACAAGTGCTTTTGCTCTAAGTTAAACATTAGGTCAATCAGTAGTTTGAACTGAATAGATAGTTTAAAGTGACTTACTATTTTTTGTTCTGTTGCTTTAAGTACATTTATTGTTCATATTTGTAAAATGCTTTGGATACAAACATCTGTCCAACAGCTTGTAAATGTAAATATTGGATGTAACTAATGAAATAAAACTAAAAGCTGCAATACATAATTAGAAATACTTACTGTAGTTTAATGGTGTTCAAACTAAATTTATATTAAGACACTGATGATATACAGTATGACATGTCATTATTATTATCAGCAATGAGGGGTCGGCAGCAGCGCACTACATTGGTTTGCAATTAATTCAAACTGATCTATATCCTGAATGTAAGACCGTTTATCAAAATGACGAACTCTGGCATCTTTGTGTAGTTTATTGCTGTACTGCGTACTCTCGATTTTCTTGTACTTCTCCAGCTTGACCTTTTTATGGTATGTATCTCCCTAGTGTTATGCGTTTCTCTCAGGTTGTCTCGGGAAGCGATACCACAAAAATGACGCAGGTGTGACGTCACACGCAACAAACGCACGTGACTGACAAAGACCGATAAGAAACTTTGCAAGTACATGTCAACTTACCCTAACCCATACCTGTCAACCCTCCCATTTTTCCTGGGATTCTTTCGTATTTTACAATTCTATCCTGCTATCATCCCGTTAAGGTATTTTCCCATATTTCTCCCATATTTAAATTTTTTCTCTGAAGGGTGGCAATAAACATTAAAGAGCCGATCCTCCCTATTTGCAACTCATACCTCTGAACCACCAGGGGGTGCCCCTTGCTCTTAAATGTGAGTCTGTTCTGTGCTTTCGTTTTATTTAGGCTTGAAAACACTTTGGAATAAATATAAAAACGGCAGGATTTCCCTTTCCTTTTTATTACAGGTACCGTCGCCCCTCCTATGCAATCCTCAAAACAGCCATGTAGCGGTGTGTGACTGTCAGCTGATGTGCTCCGTACTGATTAATAGATGCTGTTTCCGAAATGGATTCTGTACACACAATTTAAAGTAGAGAGAAAGTCTGGGTTTTGGGTGCATGTTTGAACAGACATAGCCTATACCAGGGATGGGCAAACTCGGTCCTGGAGGGCCGGTTTCCTTCACAGTTTAGCTTCAACACTAATCAAACACACCTGAACATGCTAATCAGTGTCTACAAGATCACTAGAAGTCTTTGAGCAGGTGTGTTTGATTAGAGTTGGAGCTAAACTGTGCAGGACACTGGCCCTCCAGGACAGAGTTTGCCCACCCCTGGCCTATACACATAATTAATAATAATAAATGTAAAGATGTTGATCTTGGTGGGGTTTTTTTCAAACACAACTAATTTTGTCCTAAATGAGCAAAAACAGGTAGGAAAGCAATCGAATGCTTTCATTATTATAGCGTTAGATGTGTGCATTTTTAAAGTGACACCGGTAATTTAATGTAATCAAAAGAAAAATCCATTCGAAAGATTCATTCGCTGCTCTTTAATCAGAATGTGTAAGTTATACAGTGAAGAAAAGATTAATGAGAACTTAATTCCTTTTCTTTATAATAGCTATTAATTTTAATAAGCTAAACTGTTTGCTAATTTATTTGCTGCTAATGTATACTAATTATTTTTTTTCTTTTGTAAATAATAATAATAAAACATATTACTAACCATTTAATTGTTTATTTACAATGAAACTGCTCCAGATTAACAGATTTAGTAATTTGCAGATTTTTTTATAGGGCATATCCCTTATTTTCACATCCCAATGTTGACAGGTATGCCCAAACCTCAACCTAACAGTCTACTTACAATCTAATGAGAATTAGTTGGCATCCCTGCTGAAAAATCCAGCTTAAACCAGCCTAAGATGGTTGGCTGGTTTTAGCTGGTCGACCAGCCTGGTTTTAGAGGGGTTTTGGCCATTTCCAGGCTGGTTTCCAGAAAATGACCAGCCTAAACCAGCTAAAACCAGGCTGGTTTTGGCTGGTCAAGCTGGTTTTAGCTGGTCAACTCCCAGCCTGACCAGGGGTGCGTTTCCCAAACAACGACGTAACTCGCGGCTGAACTATCATAGTGCGATGCATCGTTTGGCAAAAAAACGATGTAGTGACGAGTGTTTCCCAAAACCCCTAGTTTCTCTGTCGCAGATCCATCACTTGAACCACGTTAGTTATAATGTAAAACGCCCATAATGATGCTCTAATGGGGTGGAGTAACTTCTTTAGAGAACAACCCCATCATTTCTTTGTGCAAATTATATTGTTTTACACGCACACGCATTTCAAATAAAATCCAATATTAGTTTTGGTAAAAACATCCTCTCGCTTTCCATATTGAATAAAATAAATGTAAATGGCACATATAGAGCCAATGTTTGCTTTACTAATATTATTGAGAAGTTGAACATTACATATTCTATTCTAAAATATAAAATCACTTACAAAAGCTAACACTATTCTAATATCATATATAAATCATATAAATAAATAAATAATGAGGCGATTTATTATAAATATATTTACTTTAATAATAATATTAATGGGGCAACCCAGTGGCGCAGTAGGTAGTGCTGTTGCCTCACAGCAAGAACGTCGTAGGTTCGAACCTCGGCTGGGCTGGGTCAGTTGGCGTTTCTGTGTGGAGTTTGCATGTTCTCCCTGGGTTCGCGTGGGTTTCCTCCGGGTGCTCCGGTTTCCCCCACAGTCCAAAGACATGCAGTACAGGTGAATTGGGTAAGCTAAATTGTCCATAGTGTATGAGTGTGAATGTGTGTGTGGAAGTTCCCAGAGATGGGTTGCGGCTGGAAGGGCATCCGCTGCGTAAAATCGTGCTGGATAAGTTGGCGGTTCATTCCGCTGTGGCGACCCCGCAAGGGACAAAGCCGACAAGAAAATGAATGAATGAATAATATTAATGATGATGATGATGTTGATTATTATTATTATTATTTAGGATATTGCTTATTTATTTTAAAAAAAATACAATTTGACACATGCAAACCACAGCAGAAAGTTCTAACCAACAGGCCCATGTCATATACAGTACAGATACCTAATAAATAACCCACTATAAAATAAAAGAATTAACGTATGCTATGTTTTTTATTTTCACAAGCTTTGGATACGTAACATAATTTCCGCTTTTAAATATACCTATAGTTTTCGCCATGAGGCTGTGTTCAAAATGATATCTATGTTTTCAAAGTGCACCGCGAAGGGAGCACAATTGTAAACATGAAGATCGCTAAAACTGAACTGTAAAAATACTTTGAAAGCAAATTACACCTAAGAGAGATGACCTTAATGCTTTTTTATTTTTAATAATTCAAACTTTGAATGTTAGAATGTTCTAAATGAATAGGGCATAGGGGGGATAAGTGGGAATAGAACACAGCCAGGAACTATGCTTTTAACTACAGCTCCAGAGGTGTAGTTTCAAGTGCTTAAGTTTGCGACGCAGTTTGCAAATGTTCGTTGGAGCGATGGATTTGGGAAACAGCAAATCAACAAACTATGTTTGTAACGACGGAACTTGCGACTTTAGTTGGCTAACGATGGTTTTTTTGGTGGCCCCTCTAAAACCAGGCTGGTCGACCAGCTAAAATCAGCCAACGAGCTTAGGCTGGATTAAGCTGTTTTTTTCAGCAGGGATGTAGATGCAATGTAACAAACAGACCATCAAAATAAAGTGTTATTTTCACCCTTTGTAATAGGGTAACACTTTACAATAACAGTACATGAATAATGATGTATTAATCTGCAAACTAAACATTACTTTATTATAAATTAATGATGAGTTAATGTATGCACTAATCATGAACTAACTTGAACTACAACATGAGTCACATGAATTCATGTGTGAATAACGGCCCCCTTAATTACTTGTAAGTACATGTTGTTAATTAATGTATTAGTTAACATTTAAGTTTAAGCTAAATGTAACCAACATGAACTCATGAGCTGTTAATGTATGATTATGTCATGACTTTACTTGGAGGGGCACATCATCATTAACTCATCCTTAACTACTCATGAACTCCTGTTCATGCTGATGTTGACAGAACACTTTTCTATTGTTATTCAGTGTAAACTGACTAGTTGGACGTGCATAAGGAGTTCATGAGTAGTTAAGAATGGGTTAATGATGATGTGCCCCTTCAAGTAAAGTCACAACGTAATTATATATTAACATATCATGAGTTCATGATGGTTAAATTAAGCATAAACTAATGTGGTAATTAATACATTAATTAACAAACAATCATGTACTAACAAGTAATTAAGGTAGCCGTTATTCACACATGAACTCATGTGACTCATGTTGTAGTTCAAGTTAGTTCATGATTAGTGCATACATTAACTTATCATTAATTCATAATAAAGTAATGTTTAGTTTACATATTAATACATCATTATTTATGTACTGTTATTATAAAGTGTTACCTGTAATAGTGTATCTGTTACGTTCAGTGTAAATGCAGATCATGAATAGTATTTCTGTACCCCAAACATGTTAACGCATCTCATTTAATCTAAAATCAAGGCATTTCCAATCATGGAATAGTGGCCAAAGCTCCCTCCAAATAATATCAGAGAGGTTTCTGGAAAAACAGGTTTTATTACTCTGAATCAAAGAGGACTTGTAAAGTTGTCTGCTGACACTGCTCTTTCTGATATTTCATCGTCAGCCCTTTTTTCAGTCCATCTGGGAACATCTTCATTCCATGAATCAATATGTTTTATTGTGCTTATAAAAACACCTCTTTTTCTTTCAGGGTAATTAATTTAGTTGTTCCTGGCTGAAAAATAATTTGGCACTAGCAGTCTTGTTAGTTTGGGGAAACCAGATCGAATTTCCTAGGCTGCCAGAACCGTTTAATATACTCAGCTGCTGTCATGACTTTTCAGATACAATTTGGAGACCAGTAATAACCACAACAGAGCTTGTAACAAAGTGCTTACTGAAGTCCCTCTGGATGCCTGTTTGGAAACTTTGAAAAAAAAAAAAAAAAAGAACTACAAGTACACTTTCTCAGAGACAAATCAGTGATAAATTCAATGTGAATGGAGAGCAAGTCACTTCAATACCGTGAGAAATCCTTGTTTTAAAACAAGACATGATTGTGTCATGATGTTCCCCTCTTTAACAAGCAATCAAACTGAAGTGTGTTGGCAGCACTTCAGATATTCTCCAAGAAGTGTGGAGAGGAGTATAGGGTATCAGGGTGTGTTAATTGAAGTAGTCTGTTGTAAAAATAGATCTTGTGTTAAAAGTGCCATGTGGGGACCAATGTGGAAAAAATACAGAGTTCAAAAGGTGATTCACATTGATAATCTGTGGTGGCCAAGATGTGCTGCAACCTAAGAAACATATGCAAATAGAGAAAACACCAGCAAACTGGCATCTTCATCGGTTTGACGTCACACATGTTGCAAATACGCAAACACAAATAGAAAACGCACTGCAATTCCTCAACACATGCACATAAAGAAACGCGCTGCAAATGCTCACAACACATGCATATTACACGGACCACAACGGAAAAGTTTCAGGGGAATGAACTAAAAATTGCGACAGAACCGGCTGTTTATTTTAAAGTGATTGGTCAATGAAGTTGTAGATGACCTGAAAGGTGAGTTTTTTTTTAGAGGTGTGAACCTACACTGGTCTTACGGTTCGGTTCGGTTACGATTATCATGCCATCGATTCGGTTCAATTCGATATCTCGGTGCATCACGGTGCATTGACGATTCTTTCCATACACAGTTTTATATTTTCTTCACAGCACAACAATTCTTGTATTAAAATGTATAAATATATTTATATACTATTTGTAAAACAATTTTGTCCTTTAATACAAACAGTCAGATATATAAACTGTACCTTTAAACAACAATCCCGCTCGCTTTCTGAGCCTTTTCTACCAAGTTATTTCTTACACCCCTTTGATTGGTCACGCACTCAACAAAAAGGGCTGCGATTGGCTCTCTGGCGCTCTTCACAGATGCACTCATGGGCCACAGTGAGAGAGATAGAAATGGAGATTACTTTCATTCTCTTAATCGCCGTGAAATAGGGACTTTTGCTGTAAGTGTCAGTGAAACACAGTTCAGCAAACACACACAGTGAAATTGTGCACAGTTTCAGAGTTTTTACGTAGTTAGAGCGTTGTAAATATCACGCTCGCAGCTCACCTTCCTCGCCATAGTAAGCTATGGCGACATAGCGCATGTGAGATAAATGACATCAGTACATAATAACCGGTTATGATTATTACTAAACCGATACCGAATTGTCCGCGCCTGCATCGCGGTGCACCGAAGAAACGATTAATTTTGACACCCCTAGTTTTTTTATTTAAATTTATTATAATTATAATAACATGATTCCTTTGTGTTTTGCACAATGTTAGCCTAAATAAACTGACAGTTAACTGTGAAACTTTATTATATTAGTGTTAGGAGTGCATTGTTTTGGTTTGTTTTTTGTTTGTTTTGTCTGTTCTAGGTTGGGGCGTGCCATCAGTGCACCTGACGCTCGTCAGCGCCCTTATTTAAACTCAGTAAATCCGCGGTCACACTGGACTTTACTCCCCATAGACTTCCATTCATACGCACGTGAATGCGTCAGACCGGAAACGCAGGGTCATGCGTCGAGTTTCGCAGGTTGCTGCAGTGCAAAGTTCAAGCTTGGTGAACTCTGACCTGCAAAATCGCATCACTTGACTGCGTGAGACCAATCCAGAATCAAAACATGACCTCTCTGAACAGAAATTTAAAACATGGAGCGATCGCTCGCTTTTTTAAAGTCTAATCATCTTGTTTAATCCCGCCCCTTTTCGCAGCGCCGTACGACAGAATTTCGCAAGCTCAAACTCTAGTGTGACTTCGGCTTGAAGCTGCGATCACACTAGAGTTTGAGTTTGCGAAATTCTGTCTGCTAAAAGGGGCGGAATTAAACAAGATGATTAGACATTAAAAAAAGCGAGCGATTGCTCCATATTTGACATTTCTGTCCAGAGAGGTCATGTTTTGATCCTTGACTGGTCTAACGCAATCATATGATGTGATTTCTCAGGTCAGAGTTCACCAAGCTTGAACTTTCCAACAAAGCGAAGTGCGAAACTTGCCGCATGACCTTGTGTTTCTGGTCTGATACATTCACGTGCGTATGAATGGAAGTCTATGGGGAGAAAAGTGCAGTGTGACCGCAGCTTAAGAGAGTTTGTCGGGGACGCTGTTCATTCACTGGCCAGAGCTGTGCTCCAATTTGGGTTTTATGTTTTGTTTTGCATCCATACACTAGCAGTGACAACACTTACCACATCCATTCACTTGCTCAGCACACTGATCGAACATACTGATACTGATGTTTTGATTGTTATTTTCAATTGTGTTAAAATAAATATTATTTTTTACTTTATTTTGCCGTAATGTTACATCTTTGAGTCAGGTGTAACATATGGGGGCTCGTTAATGTAAATTGATTTGATTTCATGTGGCTTGCGTTAAACTTTATTTGTTGAGTAATAGGTGGGAGAGACTAGGAGGCGAAAGTTGGAGCATTGGCTTTGGTGTTCTAGTCCAATCGGAAAAGGTAAGTTCTTGTGGTTTAAAACTGCATAATTGTATACTTTTCCTGGTTAGGTTTTAGCAGCACATTGCATTGTTTTTTATTTTAGTTTATTATTTTTGTGAGGCTTCTGGGTCCAGTGCACTGCCGTGGGGTAGTTCTGAACTATTTGTTCAGTTCCACGCCAGAAAACTTAACGTGCTGCAATATAAGAAAACGCATGCAATTACAAAAAACACCAGCAAACTAAGATCTTCATCAGCACATACTACATCAGCACATACTACTTGTGAGGATGCAAATCCTCACAATGCATAGACATAAAAAAACAGCTGCATTTTCCCACAACACAAACAAATTAATAAAACACTCTGCATTTTGTCACAATGCAAACAAATGAATAAAACAAAACACTTGCAAAAATGGAACACAATGGAAATGTTTCAAGGGGACCCAAAAACGTGTTAGACGCCGTTGTGGCGTGACTATTGCTCAGTTAAGTTGTAGGTGATGTTTGAAAGGTGAGTTTTTTTTTTATTTATTTTATTTTAACATCCTGATCCCCTTGTCTTTTGTATTTTATTAGCCCAAATAACCATAACCTAAATAGCCGGGTCGGTCATGTTTTAGGGTCCCCTCAAAACATCTCTGTTGTGTGCAACATGTTTTTTAAAAACATGCTGTCCAACGGATGAAGATCTTTTCTCAGTTTGCTGCCGTTTTCTGTAATTGCACATGTTTTCTAAGGCCCCGTTTACACTAATGCGTTTTCGTTTTTAAACGCATACGTTTTGCTACGGTTACGCCATCCGTCCACACTACGCCGGAGTTTTCGAGCCCCAAAAACGGAGCGTTTTGAAAACGCTGGAGAGGCCGTTTTCATTCTAAAACGCTGCTGCTCCGTCTCAGTGTGGATGGGGGAAAACGGAGACATCTGAAAATGAAGGCATGCCTGCTGAGATTCGCTACCTGATTGGGGCTTTTGGGTCATTGCGTATCCTCCCCCTATTTGTTAAGCCCCTATCACATGACTATAACGCTACCGGAAGACGGCAGACCAGCCTTCACTGTAAACAACAACATTGACACAGAAATGGGAGCATTGTTTGCACTATTGTCCGTTTTAGGTGCCATTATGCAGTTAAACTCTGCCTTTTTTACTACAGCTACTGCATATATTCGCAAGAGGCAAGCTATTGTTCGAGCACTCGCTAATCGCTCGCGTTCATTGTTCAACCAGCATTTGTTGACTAACAATAACCAAATGCCGAGCGAGACACATGCTTCCTGTTTATACTTGAACGCGCATGCCCAGAGTGCACGAATGGTCACGTGATATACGTTTTTGGTAGAGTAGTGTGGAAGGAGATATGTTTAGAAACGCTAGTATGGACTCGGATCGTTTTTGATCTAAAACGCCGTTTCAAAACAAAAACGCACTAGTGTAAACGGGGCCTAAAATTGCAGTACATTAAGCTCTTTTAGACACAAAACATACAGTACTGCTGCTCACTTAGTCACAGACTATATGCAGACACCACAATATTTATTTTGCTAAACATTTGCAAATGTCACTTAACTATATTCACCTGATTTAGATATTGGAATAATGTAAACACAAAGCTACATGGGCAGATATTTTCAGAGAGAATACTTCATCACCATATTGCACCTTTTAATGGAAAGTTTCTGTGGCTGCAGATTGCTGAAGGAACACTTGCAGAAACAACAATCATGCATCATTGCAGGAGAGATAACCTTATGAAAAAGAAGTTTGTTTAAATATTAGTATTGCTTTTAGATGGGGGAAAAAAAGAAAGTATGCTTTCAGTCTTCTTTTTATGTACTTCTCAAAAATATACTTCCCGAAAACGGAGCGTTTTGAAAATGCTGGAGAGGCCGTTTTCATTCTAAAACGCTGCTGCTCCGTCTCAGTGTGGATGGGGGAAAACGGAGACATCTGAAAATGAAGGCGTGCCTGCTGAGATTCGCTACCTGATTGGGGCTTTTGGGTCATTGCGTATCCTCTCCCTATTTGTCAAGCCCCTATCACATGACTATAACGCTACCGGAAGACGGCAGACCAGCCTTCACTGTAAACAACAACATTAACACAGAAATGGGAGCGTTGTTTGCACTATTGTCCGTTTTAGGCGCCATTGTGCAGTTAAACTCTGCCTTTTTTACTACAGCAGCTGCATATATTCGCAAGAGAAAAGCTATTGTTCGAGCACTCGCTAATCGCTCGCGTTCATCATTCAACCAGCATTTGTTGACTAACAATAACCAAATGCCGAGCGAGACACATGCTTCCTGTTTATACTTGAACGCGCATGCCCAGAGTGCACGAATGGTCACGTGATATACGTTTTTGGTGGAGTAGTGTGGACAGAGATATGTTTAGAAACGCTAGATGAAACGCTAATATGGACTCGGATCGTTTTTGATCTAAAACACCCTTTTAAAACGAAAACGCACTAGTGTAAACGGGGCCCAAAATTGCAGTACATTAAGCTCTTTCAGACACAAAACATACAGTACTGCTGGTCACTTAGTCACAGACTATATGCAGACACCACAATATTTATTTTGCAAAACATTTGCAAATGTCACTTAACTATATTCGCCTGATTTAGATATTGGAATAATGTAAACACAAAGCTACACGGGCAGATATTTTCAGGGAGAATACTTCATCGCCATATTCATACCTGCCAACACTCCCGTTTTTCCCGGGAGTCTCCCGTATTTCAGACCCGTCTCCCGTATTGTTCTGTCTCCGGTTAAACTCCCGGAATACCCCCCATCTGCCCCCCGCTACTCAGCATTTTGGTACAGTCTGGGCTGAAACCTGGTGCTTGTGCGCGTGCTCTTCCGGTCGCGCGCCTCCATCTCCCCAAATCTCTCACCCCTCCCGGCCCGCTCCCCGCTCTTCAGTTCGCGCCAGTGTTGCCAACTTAGCGACTTTTTAGACCCCCCTAGCGACAAATCTAGCGACTTTTTTGTGTAAAAAACATAATTTATAATGTATATTTATAATGTATTTTTATAGACTGTCGTTTGTCCATTACTGTACCGTCCCTACTCTTCTCAACGAGCTGCGCGTGATGCCGCGGCCCCTCCCCCACTTCAGAGTACTGACAGGCGGCCCAGTCCTCGTACAGCAGTCTCTCCCACCTGCAGCCTGACAGCAGATCACCCCTCTGCGTACCGATGGCAAATGATTTAGCACCAGGAGTGTGAAGGTATTTCCCTTGTACAGTCAAACTGATCTGCTTCTCCTTTATTTTAACAATTTAATTTGACCGTTTATTGTTCACAATCAGAGATGTTTTAAGTGAGAGTTTCAGAACTTGTCTGAGTATATTACGTCTGAGAGATTACTATAATGATATACTGTATTCAAACAGCAATAAATTTAGTTAAATTGACAAGCTTACATAAAGCGTAGTGCAAATATAAATACCCCATTTATTTACCATAGGCTGTTAAACAAACAGAAAAGGTAGAACGTGATGACGTAAGTAATATGCAAATTAGCGTATGACGTAACACCCCCCCTGCTTTCAGTCTACTTTTTATGTACTTCTCAAAAATATACTTCCTTTATAAAAAAAGAAGTTTATTCAAGTTTACTATTAGTATACCTTTTTTAAACTTGACTTATCCTCAAGCCATTCTGCAGATCTATGTGTTTTTCGATCAATGTGTTGTAACAAAAATATTTGATATTTTTAAATTAGGAACTCCAATCACGTGTCCTGAAGATTTTAGCTCCAACCCCAATCAGACACACCTGGGCTATCTAATCAAGCTCTTACTAGGCTTTCTAAAAACATCCTTGCAGGTGTAAAGCAAGTTGGAGCTAAAATCTGCAGAACAGTGGACTTCCAGGACTGAGTTTGAGAACCCCTGTTATGCTGCGTTCACACCAGACGCGGAAGAAACGTCAAGCGCGAGTGATTTACATGTTAAGTCAATACAAAGGCGCGAATAGATATCCTGTGGCGCGATACGCACGAATTGAGCGTTTGATGTGCGAATCGCTCGAGTTCAAAAATCTAAACTTTTGCGGACATTCGCGCCGCGTTAACTAATCAGGACCTTGCTCTTGTGGGGGCATGATTGTGACGTAGCACCTGTTGTTGGTGTCCCGGGGGAAATCCTCCAGCCGACACAGACAATAGTTCATCAAACTGGGCTCGGCTCAGTCAGAAGCACCGCTGAAAGCCTCGGTCATCCAGGTTAAGTTTCTGGAGGAGTTTATGAGCTCACAGAGCTGGGTGCACCTCTGAAAGGGACTAGTGGACTCAGAGACTGCTCCAAACGTATTGACGCTGTATTACAGCCTTCATAAAAGCACATAAACACAGTTGTTTACTCAATAAAGTCCACGTTAGCCATTTAGCAACGAAGCTACAGTCACCGGGCAGACAGAAGCCCTGCCCATGACACGAATCCGCGTCTGTTCTGAAGTGAATTTGACGCACGAATGAAGCAAGTAAACTCAAATGTTCACGTGGTTATTTACGTGGTTATCTGCGCGGTTCCCGTCTGGTGTGAACACAGCATTACACAGTAACACCAAGCCAACTTGTGTTTTTGTTCGTCATCATCTGCTATGTTAAACAAACTGTGTGGTAAGTGGTTACTGGTAGGCTTCTGTAACAAATGCTTCTTACGTCATGCGTCCTACATTGTGTGTTAGTCGTGCATAAAATGTATTTGGTGGCCGAATTTTATTTTTGTTACAAAATATTTTTGCACATTGATCTGCTTCACAAGACATGGGTTAACACCCTGGTGACAGTTTGCTTGTTAGACTTTATTAATCCCAAAGGGAAATTCACATGTCACAGCAGAGCTCTCCATACTAAAGATAGATAAAATAAGTTACATATATAAAAACAATAATAAAATGACATTCATACTGCACGCCTTAGTTTCAAACAACGAGTAGACACTTGTCCAAATCTAATACTATTACAATTCAGCATAATTCATCTAGTATGACTTTGGTTATACAATCTGATCACTGTTGGTAAAAATGACTTCCTGTATCTTTCTCTGTAACACCAGGGTTGAATTCATTCCGCACTAAAAGAGCATGCACATGCTGGGACTATATCAAAAAGGGGATGATTATCGTGGTTCATCATCATACTGACAAATTTGTCCATCATTCGATCATGTGCAATCTCTTCTATAGTGGGCAGTACACACCCCACAACAGAACCTGCCCTTTTTATAAGCTTATTTAAAGGTGCAGTATGTACGTTTGACACACAGTGGTTGAACTAGGTATTGCAAACGCGGGTTGCCAGATTGAGTACAGGAGCGAGTGATTTAAACTGTTTTAAATAAAAGCAACGACACGCGATGGAGGGAATACTTTCCATATTAAAAGGAGTTTTAGTTCTAACCAACACCTCGAATTGATATATTAGAAACGGCTTCTATTTCTCACAGCTGAACAACAGATGTTAGAGCCATAAAGAGCACTAAGAGATTTCTAATATTTTTCAATTATATTATAATATTTGTATTGAGATATATAGTTATTGCTATTTGATACAGCATTTGATTTGTATAATTTGTGATATTATGACGTTTCATATGTTAAATAATGCCATAAGTCATATGTGTGCGTAAGCAACAGGGAAAAAAGATTAGAAAAAAGGAACGGGCTTGATGGTAGACAGTCTTTTGACCGTTCTTCGAAACCATGTTTATATTGAAGCTTGGAAAAGTGTAAATAGTTCTTCCGTTTGTTTTTTGATATTTGTTGTATCCTGACAAATGAAAAGTAAACTGTTGCATTGAAAGTTTGTGGTTTTACGCATCCAATCCTTTGTGCAGAGTCCCTATGGAAATGGTGGAGAACTGGAAGGAATAGATCGCCATTACAACAGAAACCTATGACAGTGATCACCTCAGGTACACCTCATGTGCTTTATTCAGTGCTAAATGCTAACAATGTGAGTTTGAATGCCATTTTACATGACGTTTATTGCCATATACTGAAAGCAACAGCAGATAGATAACCTCAGATCTTGAAAATACAATAAACCGCTTGAAATTGAACTTTAGAACTAAACACATATGAGTGATTCAGCATCTACATTTAATGATGTAAAGAGGGTTAACGTGTATTAAATCGATTATAAACCTTACTGTTTCGTGAGTGAGTGCACTATTCTGGCTGTATTTAATTTTCTGTCGTGTTTCTTCTGGTGCAAACAGCCAAATTGCTCATCACTGCGTATCTCGTCACAAAGCGTGTTGTTAGGACACGGGGTTACAGTGTAGCCTGCTCGCCTAATGTTTACGTTCGTAATATTTATATCATTTGCTAATTAATAACCTCATGTGGAACTGAATCTGCCTCATTTCGACGTCTGATACTGTCCACCGGAGGTCGCATTTTCGGTCACGGACTCATGCTTTCAGAGCCTTTGTGAATGAATGAAATACGCTGTTTTCCACCAAGGCAACCTGGGGTGCTGAATTATAATTGGCTAATCTGGCACGGAAAAAACATTTTCAAAGCAGAATATCTGACTTCAGCATTGTTTTGCAGTTAAACAAGTATGTTCACTTAGGATGTTTCTTAAATATCTGCACACATATTATGGTATTTTTATGCTTTAGAAGAGTCAAAAACTTACATTCAGCACCTTTAATTTGTTTTTCTCCTTCTCCAACAGTCCCCTCTCCCCAGCAGGTTACAGCCTACAGGATCACAGAAGACACCACAGAATCATAAAAAGTCTTTAACAGTGTCTGACACACACCAAAGGACCTCAGTCGTTTTAATAAATGAATACAACTCTGACACTTCTTACAATTGTATGGGTTAGTTTGACGAAAGATTCATGAATGTTTGGAACATTTTAAACTATTCCAACTGTGTATACACAGAGAAAGGCTTGAGGGTGAGTATATTATGGGGCGATTTTCATTTTTGGGTGAACTATTCCTTTAACACCTTGGTTGTGATAATGAAATATTATGAAGTAAAACTTAAGAAACAAAGATACGGGGAAGAGACGTGTTGAACTATAAACACAAATGATTATCAGAGACACCACTTGGGTGCTTTATTGAATTGTATTAACGCTGCTACAGAGTGATAAAAAGTTCAGGGAAAAACTATAATATTCTTAGGAAACCACATGAAATAGCTAATGTCAGCGTATTGGTGCATTTTTTTGTTTATTTGATAAACTTGACAAGCACGCTGCAACACTAATATCCCACTATAATTCTCCATTTTTGGCTTTGTGCAGATAAAGAGATTTGTTTTATCTTTATTTTCTTACTACTTTCAAACTACTTATTCCATTTCTATGGTGTAGACAGATAGCAGCTCTAGTGTGAGGAGGAGCAAAGTAAAGCACCTAATGCAACTCAGACAAAGAGGAGAGCATTTTAAACTGCACAAACTTCCCTTGAATATTAACTGTGTAAGAGAGCCGTCTATACACAAGCCACCAAAGACTGATACTGCTACTAAATGCTGAATGCTACTGCCATAGACTCCCAAAGTTTTCTTGGTAAAATGTTGGGGACATTAGTACTGTTACATCCCGAGATGACATATTAAGCCGCGGTCACACTGGACTTTACTCCCCATAGACTTCCATTCATACGCACGCGAATGCGTCAGACCAGAAACGCAGGGTCATGCGTCGAGTTTCGCATCACTTGACTGTGTGAGACCAATCCAGGATCAAAACATGACCTCTCTGGACAGAAATTTAAAACATGGAGCAAACGCTCGCTTTTTTTAATGTATACCCTGCTGAAAAAAACAGCTTAAACCAGCCTAAGCTGGTTGGCTGGTTTTAGCTGGTCGACCAGCCTGGTTTTAGAGGGGTTTTGGCAATTTTCAGGCTGGTTTCCTGCCATTTCCAGCCTGGTCTTAGCTGGTCAGGCATGAAAATGACCAGTTTAAACCAGCTAAAACCAGCTTGACCAGCCTGGTTTTAGCTGGTGATAGCTGGTTTTGGCTGGTCAAGCTGGTTTTAGCTGGTCAACTCCCAGCCTGACCAGCTAAGACCAGGCTGGAAACCAGCTTGGAAATGGCCAAAACCCCTCTAAAACCAGGCTGGTCGAACAGCTAAAACCAGGCAACCATCTTAGGCTGGTTTAAGCTGGATTTTTCAGCAGGGTGTAATCATCTTGTTTAATCCCGCCCCTTTTCGCACCACCGTACGACAGAATTTCGCAAGCTCAAACTCTAGTGTGACTTCGGCTTTAGTGTCTCATCCACGGCTCGTTCCTGCTCACCCAATCAGCGATCACTTTCACAAACCACCTCCATCCAATCCCGTGAACTCTCACCTGCCTTCTAATGGTTTGCACCTTTTCCCCATCATCTAGGACACTAGTATCAAGCTGGTATTGAAGTCGGATGAAGTCATCAGCGCTCCTTCGTCTTCTCCTCTTCTACTATGGACGTTCCTTATGAGTCTTTGAGTCCTTCATACTGATTAAGGGAAGTGAATATACTGATCTGACGTTTACTAGAAGATCTGCTATCACTCTGATGAACTGTGTGCTTGTATACTCCTCAACGGATGAACTTTACATGCTTTCAAATCCTTCTCACCGATTGTAAGGAACGCTCAACCTTGTGGTGTTTACCAGAAGATCAGCTATCTACTAGATCAGGGGTGCTCAATCCTGTTCCTGGAGATCTACCTTCCTGCATAGTTCAGCTCCAACCCTGATCAAACACACCTGAACCAATTAATTAGGACCTAAACAGCACTTGATAATTACAGGCAGGTGTGTTTGATATGGGTTGCAACAGAAATCTGCAGGAAGGTAGATCTCCAGGAACAGGATTGAGCACCCCTGCACTAGATGAACAGTGTGAACTTCAAGTGAGCGAACTTCAAGTGAGATCGATAACATCTATTGGAGACACTCCTATTGCTATGAATGAAGATCGCTACAGTGTATATATCAACCCTATAAATTCCCTTTGTGATTAGTGACTGTTTTGAATAAATACTGTGAAAAGAGAACCATCTGCCTTCCTTGTCTACCAGCGTGACAATTAGTGGGTTGCATTCTATTTAGGCTGGTTTCATTGTTTAATTTCAGAGGACACATAGATATACTGTCACTCATCCCGGACGAGCCCCCATTAATGTTACAACCTTTTTATTTATTGTTATGATTTTGTATCATTTACTTTTGTTTGCTAGAACCCTTTACAATAGTGTTGTTACAAGTCAGTATTAGGACTGCATGATACTGGAAAAAAATGAAATTGTGATATTTTGTTTTTCTGCCATTTTTGTTGCACCTGATGACTTGAATAGAATTTGAAAAGAATGCAAAAAATTACCTTGATTGCATTAGATTTGTAGAAACTTTTTTTTATTATGCATATTTGAAAACATCCCCCTATATACATTTCTGAAGATCGCAAATGATGTAGTCAGAAGTATGTATGGCTGCATTTTGTCTTTAAAACAAACATTAAGAGGAGGTATGATGCCTTTCTTTACCTGCTGACTGTTTACCTCCATATGGACTGCTTTCCCGCCGTTACCAGTTTGTCCAGTAGCTCGCCATGTTTGTCGGCGGACTTGAGACGCAAAGAGAAGTTGACCATGATGACTGGGTTCGAGTCTGGCGAAGAGTGGTTCCAGAAAGCTGGTAAGACAAAAACAGAAGCCAAAATATTAAATAAACAAGTAAATTACAAGGTGGAATGTGGTAAAATCTGAAAACATGGTAAAAATCAGGCGAGGGCTTTCCTTTTTCTGGATTGCGTTTGAAAAAACTGTTGGTTAGGTTTAGGGAAGTGGGTGGGTGCTGGTCAATTGGTGCTTTTGAAAACACTATTGGTTGGATTTACGGAAGGAGGAGGGTGGGTCAGTCTGTCGACAGTGGCCTCTGGTGGATTTACGTGAGAAGAGCAGGTGCAAATGGCACTGGTGAAAGAAATTTGAGATCTCAAAAAGCGTACACAGCAGCCTCTGGTGGATTTGTGTAAGCAAGAACTGCAAAAAAGTATTTCCTGGGACGTATTTGGTGCTCTTTAGAAATGTTTATAGTATTCAGAATGAGCCTGGGTTGGATAAATAGAACCAAGCAAAACTACAAATGAAATAAACAGTGCTGTATGGTTTTCTGTTGAGTCTAATGGTATTCAGAAATTGAATATTCAAATGTAAAATAACTCTGCACAGTCTTCAATGTGTAAATAATTATATCTTTAAGCTACAAAGGTTTTATTTCTTGTGTCCAAATGTTTAAAATTCTTATGAAATGCTCCCAGGCCTTAAAAAACACACAAAATTTCACTCTGAGGCTACACTTTGCAATGGCTCCAAAACATTATAAACTAGTGTCTTGTCAACTACAATCCTAACTTGACATTGCAGATCCTGCGATGTGACTGATTTGCACATTGCCATATCAACGCTGAAACTATATATTGTGTCCCTAGTCAGTAGCATCTGTTGTCACACAATCTGTTTTTCTATTTGCTCTTGATAAGCAGTAAAACATCAAGCACCTAACAATAGATCAATTCTTTTTCTTGGCTCAGGTAGTTTATCCTGGTGGAAGAAAAAAATGCATATGCTAGTTAGGTATGTTTTGAGGCACAGCAACTGTTTTGAGCTGGTTCTTAGCTCACCATATGTTGGTCCTAAGCAAAAAGATTTGACCTGCTCAGGACTAGTGCATGACCAGTTTGTTTAAACCAGCTCAAACCAGCAGCTATGTTTCAGAACATACCTAACCAGCATATGCTGTTTTTTTTCTCCACACAAACTAGATCAGTCAACATAAACAGATGTAACATCTGCCTATAAAAAAAAATGAACGATTTGTCAACAGTTATCCTATCTCTGGTTTTACAACAGCTGGTAAATCTGTTCAACAGAATCCCAAGTGTGTGGTATGATTGTAGTGCATCTAAAAAACGATGGCATAGTGGTTGTTACAGATAATCATGATAGATTTTTATCCTGAGAGATGTAGTCAGAAGCTCATTCCTTAAACTAATTATTATGCTTTGAAGTGTGCAAAAAGCACCACAGTGGAATGAACCACCAATTATTTTGTGTTTTATGCGGCAGACGCCCTCATGAACATGGGGAGAACATGCACACTCCACACAGAAATGTCAGCATGTATCACTTTTCAGAAAATGCATATGTATCAGTTATATGTTCCCATTACATGTTTTATTTCTTTTCAGAATGTGAAATGTAAAAAAACACAACATTGTTAATGCAAAAACCACAGAGACCATGAAATGCAAAAATGCTTTATGAAAAGAGGGATATGTGTGTGAAAGTCCAGCATGTGTGAAGCACTTTGCTCAAAAAATGAGTTGGCAAATTTGCATATCTGTTGCTAAGCAACCATAGGACTAATCTACCCCATAATTGTGATTAATAAATTTAGCCACTTAAATAACCTGCTTGCAAAGTCTGTTGACTCTCAGCGTGCAGTCCCAAAGTTATTGGTGTTTGTTAAAAGCAACAAGGATATAACATGTCACTGCTTGGATCTTTAATTACAATAGACACACACACACCGAACACACAGAAATTGAATACATTTTCAAAATGTAATTTTGGATTATTTTAAGGTAGTGCCTTGCTCAACATTTAAAAAAAAATACAAAAATTCAAGCATTAACTGAGAAAATGGAATACAGTCGAATTATCTGTCCAATGCTAATTTTATTCAATAAATGTTTGAAATGTAAAATTCTGTATAAATATTTACTTGTTAGCTCCAGTGACAAGACGATTGGCCATTACCAAACCAAACCAAATATTTTTAAACGAAATATTACCATCAATTTCCTGGCTTTAAATCACCACAGCATTATAAAAGGAAGGTGTCAAGGCTCAAACAGAAAACAGAGAGTAAGGCCCAATCCCAATTCTACCCCTTAGCCCTTCCCCCTACCCCTCGTTTTGCGCGTTCATGTGAAGGGGTAGTGGTGTCCCAATTCTCTTTAGCTTGAAGGCGTAGGGCTAAGGGGAAGGGGTATGCACCCCTTCGTACGAAGATTTTTCAGGACCACACTTGAAACCAAGGGGTAAGAAAATTTCCCAGAAAACCAACAGCGGCAGTTTCGCTGCACCCGGAAGGAGAGCCACAAATTAGTATTTTTTGTCATTATTATGAATTTTTACAACAAACAAACACATGTTTTAATATATTCATAACCGCGTTTATGTTTTACCGTCCTACTTTTATAAAAAAATGCTAAAATAAAAAAAAATTCCCGATCTATAATCCCTAATAATAACTCCCGTACTGCAGTCCCACAACATTCTGACACTCGAATACCCTGTCAGAAAAGTCTAGTGGCTGGGAATGAGCTTTTTACAGTGTCTGCTATAATGTTAATGTTGTTTTTGGTGTGTTTACATAGATGAATATGGCCACGGTGTAAATGCGCAGTATAGTTACGATCTTATTGCCACATTATATCATTATGATAACATAATATATGCCTTCAGTGATTTCCTGAAGATAAATACCAAAAAGTAACACAACTGGAATAACTACAGCAGTCGCAATCGTCTGATCTCATATGAAGCAATCATACGATGACGTATGATGACGTGTGCAGGTGCTGTAGTGCTGTCCCAATTCTTAGGTCTAAATTTTAAAGCCCTTCCCCTTCACACTCGCTTTTAACGACCAAGGGGAAGGAGTAGGGGTACAAAAATAGAATTGGGATTGAGCCTAAATATTCAAATAAGTCCTTTATTTAATTTCAAGAAGAACCCCTGCTGTGGAGCGAGTGCTGGAGCTGGCGAGCGCAGGTGAGGAGCTGGATTCAACAGCGAGGTGTCTGCGCAGATCACAGGTATGCAATAAAGTTAAATGATAAATAATAATACTGGACTTGACTAGAAAAGCATAGAGGAGTTGAAGAGTGTCTGTAAGCTTTAAGCCGGGGTCACACTGGACTTTACTCCTCATAGAGTTCCATTCATACACACACGAATGCGTCAGACCAGAAATGCAAGGTCATGTGTCAAGTTTCGCAGGTCGCTGCAGTGCAAAGTTCAAGCTTGGTGAACTCTGACCTGCGAAATCGCATCACTTGACTGCGTGAGACCAATCAAGTATCAAAACATGACCTCTTTGGACAGAAATTTAAAACATGGAGCAATCGCTCGCTTTTTTTAATGTCTAATCATCTTGTTTAATCCCCCCCCTTTTAGCATGCACAAACTCTAGTGTGACCGCAGCTTTAATCAACACAATAATATTGCAATGAGTAACAAGACAGGGCTAGTATAAGTAGAGAGGTGAATCAGATCCAAATAGCAACAGGTAAGTAATGCATGCAAGTCAGCAAAAGGAAAGTGAGTATATGATGTAAATCATGTTTACACTAAATTCTGACTCTTCTATTTAGATGTCAAATCAGAAATCATGACTCGTCAGAGTAGACAACCTTTTTCCAATCTTCTATTTCCATTTTTATTGAGCCCTTTTGTGAACTGGAGCCTCATTCCTTTGTGGTGAAACCTGGTAAAAAAAGGAATAAAATGAAGAAAGGTGAGTGGATATCTTTATCTGTCGTACCCTTTTAAAACTTTGCAGACCTTTTACATTGACAAACATGTACATTACACATTGCATGAAAGGTAAAATTGGAAAATTCACAAAAAAGAACAATAAAAGCATTTTAATGTTTTTTTTTATACATATTTTAAAATGTAATTTTAAAAACATAGTTAAACTACTGGAAATGACCTCATAATCTAATGCAGATTCTGATTAACAAAATAAAGAAATGTGATCATTTTAGTCAACTTCTGTCAACATTGCATTAAACATTGAGTATGTTTACATGGACACCAATAATCTGATTTGAATACTATTAAGACAATACTCTGATTAAGAGTCTACCATGTAAACAGCGATTTCTGATTACCTTAATCCGACTAATATCATAATCGAACTAATCAGAAATCAAATTAAGACGTGTACCCCCGGTTTCACAAACAAGGTTTAAGGCTCATGGATTAAATTGCATGTTTGAACTGTCTCAACTGAAAATAACTTGCAGTGAGATGTCTTAAAATATGTCAGTGTCATTTTTTGTCTACAGGTGCACACCAGTAATGTATTTTTTAAGGCTGTTTTTAAAAATGTGATTTAAATAGCCTAATTTAACTAAGGTCTAGTCCTGGCTTAAGCTAAGCCCTGTTTGTGAAACTGGGCCGTGGAGTGTGCCAATTTTAGTCGCATTATAGACAAAGTGCAGTATAGACATGTAAACGCCTTACCGTCGTGTAGGATTTTCGTCACATTTTGCGACAGGATAGTCTATACACACACGGCTGTTTGACACTATCCGCTTGTTAAGTGTAACGTCACGCGAAGCAGCTTCCGGGTCCAAGCGCTATGTGAAATTGTATGGGGAGACTCATCAAATGGTAATAATAAACGTTTACAAAGTGCTGTAATACTTTCAAAAATCACGATTGCAATGTATATATCCATGCCTAATATCTGCTAAAAAATTTGCGGATTTCTGCGGAATTATTTTAGGAGTATCATAACTAAAACCTTAACATGTGAAATAAAAAATAATATCTTTTTAACTTTTATTTAAATTTTAAAATGCAAATCCAATTAGATTAACTGTAAATAGTTAACTGTAAGTAAACAAACAGAATTAATGAAGGGCTAAAAATCTGCGGAATTTTGCGCGCAGATTCTGTGTGGGCCTAGTCATGACTTAACAAGCGGATGCTCTGTACCTACTGAGTCAATGAAGGACCACAGACAACACATCGCAAAATGCAGTTTTTTTCCCCCAAATGGCATGTGGTACCAAATTCCATTAAAACTACACTCTTCCATGTATGAAATGTTTCTGAATGAAAGTGAAAGTGCTAAATTGCAGTCCAAGAGTTCACTCTTAGCTGATGATTGATTCTAAAGCTTGTTTGCCATGCTGTCCCGGGAGAGAGCCCTGAGCTCATAAGATCCTCGAGGCTGGGGCTCCCTCCCGTTTACAAGAGTGTAAGGTGTAGTTGCTAATGAAAAGATAGTGATGGCTCTTAAGAGATAACTACTTACTAGGTGCATGTCTATGGTGCCGATTTGGATTAGTCAATTAACTTAAGTTGGAAAGGGGGAGGAAACCTGGGGAAACCCACGTGAGCACGGGGAGCATGTGTAAACTCTGCACAGAAACATCGGCTGGCTTGGTAAGGACTAGAACCAGTGACGTTCTTGCTGTGAGGCAACAGTGCCAACCACTGGGCCACCATGTCACCCATCTAGGAAAGGAGGAGAAGTAGGGGTGGAAGGGGCAATTCTTCAAAACGATGATGGCTGTTATATGGAACTTAGGGTATTTATAGTGGCTTAGGAATCGTCTGATTGGTGAATCATAAATTGGATAATGCGGGACCAGCCACAAGCAATCATAAGTACGTGATCCTCTTGAAATTAAGCTGCGGTCACACTGGACTTTTCTCCCCATAGACTTCCATTCATAAGCACGCGAATGCATCAGACCGGAAATGCAAGGTCATGCGTCAAGTTTCGAAATCGCATCACTTGACTGCGTGAGATGAATCAAGGATCAAAACATGACCTCTCTCTTTGATCCTCGATTGGTCTCTTGCCATCAAGTTATGCGATTTCGCAGGTCAGAGTTCGCCAAGCTTAAACTTTGCAATGCAATGAACTGCAACTTGATGCACAAACTTGCGTTTCTGGTCTGACGCATTCGCATGCGTATGAATGGATGTCTATGGGGAGAAAAGTCCAGTGTGACCGCAGCTTTAAAGTTGACAAATTAAGAATGAAACACTTAAAATTACATGAAACTCCGGAGGAAATGTGGATAGCATGGTGGCGCATTGATGTTAATCGAATTATGTGCTATAATATGTAAAACGGGATCATGAAAGGATCATTCAAAAAATTTCACGTAAACACCTCAATCATATTTTTGTCTTATTCAGATTAAGGCAAATAATTACTGATGTCCATGTAAATGCAGTCTATGTAAACATTGTGTAAATTGTAAAATCCTACTAATTACCCACAAAGCCCTGAATGACATAGCTCCCCAACATTTGAGCGAACTCTATTGCATGCTTCCTCATCCATTGCATCTATAAATTCTGTCTAATTGATAATACTTAGTCTAATAAAATCGACTGCAGCCAGCAGATCTTTTTCTTACCTACTACCTGAACACCTATGAATTGTCATCCCAGCACAGTTTGGGAGGCAGACACACTCTGTCAGTTTACATTTAGCTTAAAGACACGTCTGTTACTAACATACACATAACATTCATTCATTCATTTTCTTTTTGGCTCAGTCCCTTTAATAATCCGGGGTCGCCACAGCAGAATCAACCGCCAACTTATCCAGCAAGTTTTTACGCAGCGGATGCCCTTCCAGCCGCAACCCATCCCTAAGAAACACTCATTTACACTCATACACTACCGGAGCAAACCCACGCAAACGCAGGGAGAACATGCAAACTCCGCACAGAAACGCCAACTTACCCAGGCAACGCTCGAACCAGCGACCTTCTTGCTGTGAGGCGACAGCACTACCTACTGCGCCACTGTGTCGCCCATACACATAACCAGATAAACACAATTTTCAAATTCAAATCCCTTAAGGGATTGTTAGGCCTCATTAATTAGGGAAGCTGGAACCGTTGAACAATTCCCAAAATGACAGTGTAGGAAGAATGGCAACCACATTCAAATTAGTCTGTCTGTCTCTTCCTTATCCCAAGGTTCACATCATGGCTGGCCCTGACCAATTTGCTGCCCTAGGCAAAATTTTACCTGCCGCCCCTTGTATCACAGACTATTCAGCCACTGATCACTGTGTTTACAAAATCACACAGAAAAGGCAGAACTTTATCTTAATTTTCTTTATTTGTGAAAGAATACACACAAGCACATTTACACAAAACGTCAGTGCAAAAAAATACATTTTAAAAGGCAACTAAATTCTTATTTATGTAACTCACAGAACACACTATTTTACAACCCTTTCACTCAGGAAGCAGCAAGTGATTGAACCGCTACACACAAGTATCTGTTTATCCCATAGTGGAAGCATTTCGTCTGGTCAAGTGCAGTGCAGTCACTGTTTCAGACATCGCGATTAGATACAATCTACAAGGTCACATTGGTATTTGCTCAAATCTAACAGAGATGTAGTGTGGGAGTGGGCCATAACTTCATTACTTCAGAAATATCTGTCCCGCACAGGTCCAGTCAATGCGCTCTGCTTGTTCCCTGGCTGCTCTGCTGACAGACTACCCACTTGTGGCATCTGCCTGGATATTGATTTTCTCATTTTATTTAAAAAGTGTCAGCCTGCGTCTCTCTTGAGGATCTGTTATGTACATTTTATGTTTATTCAAATCATTGGCAGCTTATTCAAATAAAGACAGTCAACAATTTTATGTTTGCGTAAGTTACCAAGCAGCCACAAATAGAAGGTTCATTTAAAAACTGCAGGGGTTAGCAGAAAGATAAGTGTTTGGTTTAGGGGGCTGTGAGTTAATAAAGGTTGGGAAACACTGATGTAGAGATTTGTATGTCACTTTGCAGGAATTAGTGTTGTGGACTTCAATCATTTATGACCACTGCAACCACCTGCTCTGGATATGGAACAAATCCTAGATTTTGAGTGTCACGTGCTGCGGACGAGGAGAGGACAAAAGGTAGAATTCATTTGCAGTTTAGTGGGAAATTATTCATGGAAGCCGGTGTGTGCATAGTGGAATGTAAGAATTTTAGTTCGTTACCAGTCTGTAGTTCACCAGTGATCTCCCTCAGCATAGATCGCTGGCGATCATGACATTTATGAATCTCAAGGTAAGGTGATGCAGACAGACTAAGATTAGTGTAGATGCCATTCAAATTGCAGTGTCTTTTTGGAAAGTGTTCCTGCCTCGGGTTGCCCTAATCAGTGCAGCCTAACTATACTTTAGAGGATTTGGATTTCAAAGATATAACAGTGTGAAATTAAAACAGAAAGACGTAATGGATACTTTTTATTTAAGTACGTTTGATGCCATACTTTGTTACTTATACCAGAGTCATTTCAAACATGACGCTTACTTCAGTAAAGGATGTGTGTACTTTTGCCATCTCTGATGCTGTGAGCATACCTATGTTTGCGGTGAGGTATCATTTCAGAACGTGGGTTATTGAATGTGTTGTGCTGGGTGAGTTTTCTTCCATGTCTGTGCTTGGCGCTTCATCATTGTCGTTCGGTCTGACATTATGACAACTCAGGTCTTAAAGTGTGACATGGGGATTATATTCGTGCAGTCTGACAAGCTACAATCGTTTAGGATTATTAAAAATCACACAGTGTGAGCCAGACTTACGTGTGTTGGATCAGGATTGGAACTATAATCTGCAAGGCTGTGGCCCTCCAGTAACTGAGATTGATATCCGCGGGTTACAGGTACAGCTGAGCAACCAACTTTCTTGCTGACTTTCTGAAAGATCTTCATCTCAGATTAGAACGTTTATTGTTTTAATCAATTCAGTCTGGTTGGAAAGTGCATTCTTGGAAAATGAAAATGCCTATTCATGCCTAATACCTAGCATTGGTTTATTCAGCCTGTTATACCAACATTTATTCATAGTGCTTAACTTTTTCCACATTTTGTTACCTTATTCCAAAATATATTAAATTCATTATTTTCCTCACAATTCTACAAATAATAAACCCATATTGATAACATGAAATATGTTTGCTTAAAATCTTTGCAAATTTATTTATCATTTAAAATCCCACATACATAAGCATAAACAGCCTTTTCAATGACCCCCAAAATTTACCTCAGGTGAATCCTTTTTTCACTGTTCATCTTTGAGATGTTTCTAGATCTTGATTGGTCAAGTCAGTGTTGCCAGACGTACGATAATTATCGTATTTGTACGATAATTTCGACCTCTGTACGATGTACGATCAATAATGAAAAAAATCCTATAATGTACGATCATTTCAAAAATTTATGGCATTTAAAATGAGTTTCATTGTAATCTTAGGGCTTCTATACTTATTGATAGCTGCATCTTGTGTCTGCTGTCTGTGACAGGAGAAGGCGGAGTTAGACACGTTTTCTATCTCATCTTACGTTACATCTTCTCAGCCAATCGTGGAGAATGGCTCTCTCTCACGAGTTAACGTTCCTGCTGGGCGCAGCGTTGCCAGATTTTTTGCATTTCGGCGGGTTTTGGATAGTTTTTGGGCTGGAATCAGTCAGCTACATCTGGCAACACTGGCTGCGCGCAGCCATGCTTCAGTTGTTTGTAAAGTTTTAAAAAGTAGTGCTGAAAAGAAAGGTGAGAAGGACAGGGGAGTTTGCCCTTGTTCTCGTTTTTCCCCATTCAAATGCATGTGAACGTGTTTTTCCAAAGTTAATCTCATCAAAACAAAGTCACGAGATCGGCTCATTACAGATCCTCTGGATGGGCTCGTGGTGCACACCTCAGACTAGTGTAATAAAAATTCGGGAGGGTGCACTGCTTTCAAGCCAACCAGCACTATGTTGCGCTCCATGTAGGCATCCAATTTGTACCGCAAAATGAATCCCTCAACATCTGACAACACACGCAGTTTTTCGATGACAGAGACTCAGAGGTGGAGTTTGAACCTTCCCACTAAGGTAAGCCTTTTTTTTTTAAAGTATTGTGGTGATTTGCGCGTTGTGTCAAAACGCTATTTGTCTAGATAATATCTGTATACTCTCCGTTTGACTAGTGTACGATAATTTTCCTCCAAATACGATAATTTTGAGGTTCTGGTACGATACTTTCACATTTCCAACCTGGCAACACTGGGTCAAGTCCATTTGATGTAAATTCAGTTGATTGGACATGTTTTGGAAAGGCACACACGTCTATTAGTTTCCACAGTTAACAGTGCATGTCAGAACACCAACCAAGTTGTAAAATCCAAGGAATGATCTGTAGGTCTTAGATACAGAATAATATTCAGATATACAGAAGTAATTCTTTAGTATTGAAGGTTCCAAATGAGCACAGTGGTCTCCATCATTCATAAATGGAGTAAGTTTATAACCACCAGGACTTTTCTTAGAGCAGGTCACCTAGCCAAACGGAGTAATCAAAAGTTAGTGAGAAAGGCACCTGAAGGAGTTTCATATCCCTTTTTGCACCATAGCAGATTGACTGTTGGTTTAGAGCCTAGTTTCATATATTTTTTCGTCTTTTGATACCCAAAGCCCTTACTCTGAACTAGAAAATGTGGTTATTAAGTAGCACCAAAACATTTCTGGGCTAGAATTAAGAACTGTTTGTGTCAAGGACTAAGGGCAGGGTTACCATGACCAATAAAATGAACAGAAACCATTTTAACTGACTTAAAAAATAGAAGAACACAATGGTGAAAATGTTACTGTTTGTAATCTCCATCTATACAAACTATGGCATGCTGCACAAACACATTATTATCATTTGTAATCTCTCTCTATGCCAGGGGTGTTAAACTCAGTTCCTGGAGAACTGCAGTCTTGCAAATTGGTTCTAACCCTGCTCTAACACCCTTACCTGCCTGTGGGTTTTAAAGAAGCCTAAAGCTGTGGTCACACTGGACTTTTCTCCCCATAGACTTCCATTCATACGCACGCGAATGCGTCAGACCGGAAACGCAGGGTCATGCGTCAAGTTTCGCATTTCGCTGCGGTGCAAAGTTCAAGCTTGGTGAACTCTGACCTGCGATATCGCATCACTGGGTGAAATCGCATCCTGCGTGAGACCAATCCAGGATCAAAACATGACCTCTCTAAACAGAAATTTAAAACGCTTTTTTTAATGTCTAATCATCCTGTTTAATCCCGCCCCTTTTCGCAGAGCCGTACGACAGAATTTCGCAAGCTCAAACTCTAGTGTGACTGCAGCTTAAAGGACTCAATAAGACTTATCAGGTGTGATTAATTAGGTTTAAAGCCAAACTGTGCAGAGATGTGGCTCTCCAGGAACTGAGTTTGACAACTGTGGTCTATGCAAATACACGCTGCATGAGCATGTTATATTCACTTGTAATTGTCTATATAAACCATAGCACACTGCCTGAACATGGCAGATTCACTATGTTTAGATGTCTATGTAAATTTGCAAACCCATTAACATTAATAGCAATGCAGCATTGGTGGTGTGTTTGTATTTGGCGCTACCATGTTTTCATTGCTGGGAAAGTTCAGACATATCCAGTGACAGCCTTCGCCGTGGGTGACGCTGACGCGCGCCTCTTAAAAATGTAACTACATGTCGCAACGAGGCATAGCACAAGCTCTGTGATTGGTCGACTTGGTAGCGCTGATAAGCAGTGGTGTAGTCGAGGCTATACGCACGTATACTCAGTATGCCTACTTTATTCCATAAGCTGTTTGGGTATTATGACTTCTGAGGATCAATAATTGCGTATACCCTCGGTATACTCACTTGTTTTTCTGATTAGACTTCCCTAATTTACGTGTATTTGCGTCCCCTTTAACTGTATACCAAATGTTTTTTTTTTTACTTGCATCGTATTTGTTGCAATCAGTGGATTTTTGTTTAATTTGCGCCATTCCCCGCCCCCTGACTACCGCAGCAGCTGTAAGAAAATTTCAGGAGTTTTCGATAACGACGACAAGTCAACTAAATTATGTCTCACTGGAACAGTGAGGTAAAATTATTTTTTTAAAAAGCATGGGCATCGCTTTAGCCCTCTATATTTCTGTTTAGTCCCTCAAAATGTTTTGCGATTTTCTCATGAACTGTACACTACTAAATGATCACCTTAGTCCCCTTTAAATTTGATATGAAAACGGCGGCAGACTTCCACTTCTTTGTTTTCAACTCGTTTTTCGTTCAATCAGCAAACCACAGCTTTGCAGAGTGAGAGCAGAAGATGTGTTTATCTATAGATTGTTATAATATCTGCATATTCGCAGTTCTTTGCTATAGAAACACTTGTATCACATGTACCAATCGGGTTTCCCCATCTACTGTTTCCTCGGCGCTTCCCTCATCATCACAGCTGTTTCCTCCAGCGAAAATGCAACTCTTAACGAACATTTATCAATCAGGGCTCCCAGGTAAGTTTAAAGCATGGCTTTACCAACATGGATTGCTGCCAAGACTCATGTGGCTTTTAACGGTGTATGAAGTTCCCATGACAAGCGTCGAAGGAGTGGAGAGAAAGATCAACAAACACCTTCGGAGATGGCTGGGAATTCCTCCAAGTTTCACTTCAGTATGCCTTTATATTAGATCAGGGCAGCTCCAACTTCCTCTGTCATCCGTTGTGGAGGAATTTAAGGTAGCAAAGTGCAGGGTCATGATGACATACAGAGACTCCCAGGATGAACAAGTCAGGCAGGCAGGTATCCTTACAAGATCAGGACGCAAGTGGGCAGCTGGCTCATCTATTGCACAAGCTGAAAGTATGTTGAAGCTACGTGACATCATGGGAACGCAATGCACAGGTAGACAGGGTCTTGGAACTTCCCATATTCAGCAATGGGGAAAGGCGGGATCCAAGGATAGAAGGGCTATGATCCAGGAGGAGGTACGGAACCTGGAGGAGGAAGGGCGAAGGGCAAGGGCAGTGGAGTTAGCGTCCCAGGGAGCATGGACCAAGTGGGACCTACCCAAGAGGAAGATCACATGGGGAGATCTGTGGAGATTGGAACCTTTCCGCATCTCATTCATGTTAAGATCAGTGTATGACACACTCCCAACCCCGACAAACTTGCACAAGTGGGGCTTAAGAGAAGACCCATTGTGCAAGCTTTGTGGGGAGAGGGGTACCATGGCACACATCCTGTCTGGGTGTAAAATAGCACTTGCCCAAGGTAGATACAGGTGGCGCCATGACAAGGTGCTCATGACACTCGCTAACATCCTGGAGCAAGAGAGACACAAGAAACACCAACCACATGGGAGAGCAACACCATCAATCAAGTTTGTAAGAGCGGGTCAAAAGCCACCAACCACAGTAACAACAAGAACCAATCTGCTGCAAAAGGCCCAATCATGGGAAATGAAGGTAGACCTGAGGGAAAGACTGCAATTCCCTCCGGTTATCCAGACAACCCTAAGGCCAGATGCAGTACTGTGGTCTGAAGAGGCAAAGAAGATCATTCTTATCGAACTTACAGTCCCATGGGAAGAGGGTTGTGAGCTAGCATTTGAGAGGAAGAGCGCCAAATACCAGGACCTCTTGCATGACTGCAGGGAGAAAGGTTGGCAGGCATGGCTCTTCCCAGTCGAGGTCGGCTGTAGAGGATTCCCTGCCCAGTCAGTATGGAGGATGCTTACAGCCATTGGGGTGATGGGGAGGGAGAGAAAGATAGCTATTCGCAGGTTGGGGGAGGCAGCAGAGAGAGCTTCTTGCTGGTTATGGAGCAGGAGAGAGGAGCTTAGCTGGAAGCCAGGGGGAGTTGATGGGCAGTGATTTGGCCACCACTGCTGACCCACCAATGTTGAGGGTGTTGCGGTTTAGGGTTGAAACACCCAATGATCATTGGATACCGCCTGATGACATCAACTCCTCCTGGCCAAGGCTACATTCACCAAATATGAATGAAGGAGAAGCATCTTTGGATGTAGTTGTAACAATTAACTATGATTATAAAACACATTACAGTGCACGTAGCATTATATATATCATACATTCATGCACAGGATTAAACACAGTGACAGAACCACTCAGTGAATGTACTCATTTTAACTGCATATCAGAGTGAAACATTATGTGTTGTATCTTGTTAAAAATTATTTCCTATTATGACTTATATTATGATAGTGCAATATGTAAATTAGCCTGTACATTTTTTAATATGTTTATATTTATGCCATCTTAAATTATAAATGTGGCAGTTCTATTTAAAACATGGAAAAAATACTTGAGTATAGGCTAGTATTTGAGTTTTTGAAAAAAAAAACTTTTTATTTTCCTGAAAAAAAAAATATATATATATATATTGTTATATTAATTATAGGCTCATTTTACAAGTCCCTTTAGAGTTAAACAGTTGGCTTTTACCCAGGTTTTACCACAGCTTAATATACTCAGCCAATCTCCGGGTCTGCTGGGGGCACTATTAGCTAAGCATAAATCATTGAATAGGATTAGGCTATTAGCATCTCGCTTTAAAATAAACAAATTTGTTTAAATATTTTTCCTTTTTTAATGGATAGTTCATTCAAAAAAAGTAAAATTGTCATCCTTTACTCAACCTTTACTTGTTCCGAACCGGTTTGTCTTTTTTTTTATTTTGTTTAACACAAAAGAAGATATTTTGAAGAAAGCTGGAAACCTGTAATCATTAACTTCCATAGTATATGTTTTTTCTTTCAATAGTTACAGGTAACTTATGTTAAATAAAAAAAAAAAAAAAAAAAAAAAAAAATATATATATATATATATATATATATATATATATATATATATATATATATATATATATATAGTTTCGTCGTTTCTTTGCCTACTTTTAATATTTGGGTTGGGTGGGTAATAGTACACCACTTTTTTTTTTAGGACTACACCACTGCTGACAAGCGTGGGTGGCGCTAAGAGCTGCGAGCCCGGTGTCAAAACCTACAAAAAAACTTGACACAGAGGAACATAACAACCTACTGCCAGCTAGTGTTTTGGAAGCGTTATTGCAGAGCAACACAAACAGCAAGCAGAAGTATAATGCACGACAACAAGCAAAGCAGGCGCTGTGGCTCATGGCGATCATTCGATGCAGAAGTATAAACCAGGCTTTAGAAAGCTTGCCAGATGGAAAGCTCTAACTCTGAACTAGCACCCAATTAATTCTCATGTAAAAGGCATGTTAGACCGCAAAAAAAAAAAAAAGTTCTTGTCTTATGAAACAAAGATCTGTCCGGAGTAAACTAGGCACTGCTCTTTAACTGGCCAATACCATCCCTAGAGTGAAGCATGGTGGTGGCAATACCATGAGGTAGAGATGTTTTCCCACCAGCAGGAACAAGGAGACTACTCAAGATTAGGGAAAAATTGTTGCAGTAATTTACAGAGACATCATTGATGATTATGACAACCTGCGCCAGAGCACTCTGGACCACAGATTGGCGTGACAGTTCCATCTTTCAACAGGACAACAACTCTAAACACAGGGCCAACATAACAAAGGAGTGGCAACAAGACATCTACAGTATGTGAATGTCCTTGAGTGGATGATTTTATGATCCCTTATGACCTGGGAAATTCTGAAGCAACTGCATGAAATTCTCTGCCAACAGCATGGACGGAGGAAGACACTTCTTTCAGAGCTGCTTTCTTTCTTTCATTCTCTTCTTATTTTCTTTTCAGCACAGAGAACCCAGGGCACCTGTTCACGCCTTGTGTGTGAAATATAAAGCCTATAATCCACTATAACTTATTATCTCCGAAAGCGCATCATACATGACACATCATACAGCGCTTGCTGTTCAGTTTATCTTTGAGTTTATCCTAGAGGCTGCTGTGTATGCTTTTTGAGATCTCAAATTTCTCTCGCGAGTGCCATTGGCGCCTGCTGTTCTTGTGTAAATCCAACAGAGGCCGCTGTCGACTGACTGACTGACCAATCAACTGACCCACCCTCCTCCTTCCCTAAACCCAACCAGTAGTGTTTTCAAAAGCACAGATTGACCAAAATGATTAGGATGTTAGCCACTCAGGCTGGCTCTTAAATTCATCTCAGAGGATACTACCTTTGACGATTAGAGCATCAGTGATTCCATGCAACTTCTTTCAATGGGAAAACACAAATGCCAACACTTTCTCATGGTCTGATTCATAAACATTTATGAAGAGCTCAGATATTACCATGATTAATCTTACCATGAATAATCTGAAACTGGATTTCAGATGTGGTGAGTGTGTATAGAAGGTAGGGGCAATGATTAAGACTAGTGCTGCGTCCCAATCCGCATACTATCTGTCCTAAATAGTATGTGAAAAAAGAATTAGTATGCTCCAAATCGTAGTATGTTGAAAAGAGTATGCCAAAAATTCCCGGATGGTTTACTATTTCCGGTCAAAATTTTAAGTGTAGAAGCGTCCATACTCTAACCGCTGATATTGCCCACAGTACATTGCGCGTTAGACGTGAATTCGATTAGAACTACAAAACGCGGGTGAAAAGTGTAAACAAACTACAAACATTATGGACGCATGAGACCAACCGTCAAGCAGAGAGGCTTCGGTAAAGATGTTTGTATGACTGTTTATTAATATCTAGCCCACTGGAGAATATTTAAATACCGTTGTCTGTGTTATATTTCATCTGCAACAAAAATACTGAACTTGTATAAAGACATGTTTGGACATTACCGTCTGAATGCAGAATTATCCAAAGACCTGAGGAGATTTCTCTGCATGAAAGACTTGTGAATGGGAGATTATCCTGCTGCTGCTTCTCCAATAAGGTAGGAAATTAAATACGACAGAAATGTGGATGATTGACAGGGCTCTTAACTAAGCAACACAACGATCTGTGTAACGAGGAAGTAGTATGTCCCAAAGCTTGCATACTTCTCTGTTACTCACTCAAAAGTATATATATTTCCTCCTCAAAAAAAGTACATACTTTTAGGTCGTAGTATAAGTATGCGAATTGGGACGCAGCACAAGTTTTACAGCTTGCTTGGACTGATCCCTAACACATAAATTCTATTGCTTTTTGGCTTAGCTTAGAATAGGAACAGAACTGGAAGAAAAGTGCTAATTCATAGGAATATATTATTATGCCTTTCATACATCTGAATGATTTCCGATAGATACAACCCAGGCTCATTCTGGAAGCGTACCGCTATATATATTTCTAGAGAGTGGCAAATATATCCCAAGAGCTACATTTTTTTTCAAGTTTTTATTTTCGCAAATCCACCAGATTAAAGTAAAAATCTTTCAGTGTAAATTTCAGTCCTAGCCAGAATATTTAACAGTAATTTTATTCATACAAACTACTTTTTTTAATTATTTGCAAATGTTTTATTTGAATTCAACTGTAAAACATTGTAAACATGATTTTGCCACAAAAAAAGTAACTATTTCAGTGTCACTGAATTTGATCCCCAGTTCATTACTTGCCAGAATCATGACTGACAAACAGTGAACTGCAGGAACTGACAGCCAACGACTGTTTGGAAGGGCGGTAAACGACAACTCTTCTTCTGCAAGATTGGTTTTCTGAGAAGAAGATCCATGTCGAGCATTGAAGCACCTCTGAGCTTGTTCTTTGTCAGCTTGTGAATGTCAAACGTGCTCTGCATGACAAACTGACTGAGATACACTGGCAGGGCAAGCAGCAAAAATCTAAATGTTGTGAGAAGAGAGGGAGAAGCATCTGCTTTCAATCAACACACAATACTGGCTTTGTTTCAGGGCACTATTTAATTATCATGCAATGCTGAACAGAAAATTAATAATTGTGTTGACTAATAAAATCATCTCAGCAGAAGTCAATCCATACTTGACAGCCAAATAAACTATGTTAATGAACTATAAACCCACTCTCTACATACTATCATATTTCATGCTAAATAATTATAGTTAATGGATCAGGGTTTTTTTTTTCAGAAACACAAACCAAGCAAATATATACCTTTTGGTAAAGCTAATAATATTTATATGCCAAATGTAATGATTTTAAAGATTATACACTTTTGGAAGCTTAATATTTAATTTTCAGAAATGAATACATTTTGTTCATCTTTCAAACAAACCTAAACTGCTTGGGATAAATCACACAAGAACTTGTCATTTACTCATCCCCATGAAGTTCCAAACTGCTACCTTCATTCATTTTTGGAACACAAATTAACATATTATGGATGACGTTCGAGAGCTCTGTAAGGGTCCATTTATTAGTCCTATGATGGAACTAACAGTATGGGTGATGGTTAAATGCGTGTAAGTCTTTTTAGCACATGTGAAAATAAATATTTTTCCAACTCCGAATTTAATCTGACTCCTATTTATAATAATTTTAATTTAGATTCATCCAATTCAAGCTGAATACCTTACAGGTTGTGATTTGGTCTAATTTAGACCGATTAACTTAATAAATCATTATTTTCAGTTAATGGTTCATCTTTTACCCGAGGTCGCTTAGAGTCTGTATGCTGGCCAGTTATATCTGCTCACGGACACATCCTCGCCAGTTCTGGTTCTTAGATAGAGGATATAACTGTATACTAATTTCTTTTAGGTAATATTAGGCCGCCCTATGCTTGCTCATACATAAAGAAAGTTTGATTTAGCTACTAGATTATATCATACTAAGTCAGTGATTGTCAGAAATCAACAGCTCTCTAATGCTGTGCCTATGCTCCATCCATTGAGCCTGAATGTATGACTGATCCTAGTCGTAGGCTACAGAAACATCAGCTTAAACAATCTGCTAGATTTAAATGATTTGAGGAGTTGTTAAAGAGTTAAACGAGAATTTTTAATTTATTTGTCAGGCAAAGACTTTCCATTCCAATTCACATAATTAAACAAAATAAGCCAATTCAGATTGTACAGCATCAATTACCGATAGATTCATTTAGGAGTTTGAGATTAATACCTGACTGTGTAGAAGTACGTTGTAGAAGTACTGTGTTGCAGTATGTTGCAGCCTTGATGTAGAGTTCAGAGACTCAACACTGCAATGGGGTATCCTGGCTATAGGATCCCACAGACACTTCTGCACATTTCCTTTAAATCCTCAAATCATCATAAATTCAAGACAATAAAAGCTTCACCAAGACTCTTGCCTGGTCATAAGTTGATGTGAAGACCATTTTCCCTGGAGTGGAGCATCCGGCAAAGATCTTATCAAAGTCAAAACCCAAATTAATTTATATAAGGGAAATTGTAAAATATTACAGTGAAATTAAGGCCACTTTACCAATCACACATAGACATTTAAAATGACACCAAACATGAATATAGAGCCACAAGATACACCATATTAAAACTTAGACATTCTGTGTGGAACTGCTTTGCTATAGAAGGTAAAGTACAGGGCAAAGAGGGGGGCTCAGGATGCATGATTGAGACAACCTGAACAACTAGTTTGCTAGCTGATCTTCTTAGATTAGAAAGTTTATTGTTTTAGTGCCTGACCATTCTCGTGGTCTTGTCTCGTGTGGAGTTCCATAACAGTTCTCAGGGTTTAATATTATGAAGAGATATAGCCATCCTTACAGCTCCCTCATCCAGACAGCAAGGTTTCTGACACATTCAAAGTCAAGAACATACCATAATAACACTTGTTGGATTTGTGGTTGTCAGATTGAGTCTGAGAATTTAAATATATGATCACCTACAAGTACAAGTAATTAAAATTAAAAGCTGAATTCCTTCAGCTTAGTTCCTGGTTTATCAGTGTTCACTGCAGTGGAATGAACCACCAATTATATGTTTAGTGGCAATGCCCTTCGTGCTGTAACTCAACCGTGGTAGAACACCCCGAGTGCTGAGAAGCACCCACAAACCCCATGCAAGGAGGAAACTGAAGGATAACACACAAACACAGAGAATCTCAAACCAGGGACCGTCTTCCGATAAGGGAATTCACCATACTGCCCTTCAATTAAAGGCAATGCAAGGGGTTACATGTGTTAAAAACATGTAGAACACTTTACCTGCTACATAGAAATTCCATGGAAACCCTCCACAATACTCTATAGCTGGGGTGTCAAATTCAGTTCCTGGAGGCCCGCTGCCCTGCACAGTTTAGTTCCAACCCTGCTCCAACACTCTAACCTGTAGGTTGCAAACAAGCCTGAAGGACTCAATTAGTTTGTGTTTATTAGGGTTGGATCTAAACTGTGCAGAGCTGCGGCCCTCCAAGAATTGAGTTTGACACCTTTGCCCTATAGCATCTTAAAGATGATGCATCTGAAAGCACTTAATTTGTTTTTCTTATACTAAGTTCATATGCACATCAGGTGGTAGTGTAGTAATTAAACTGAAACTTGAAAATAAACATTGATTCTTTTTTGAGGTGTAACTGTTGATGAGCCACAATGTTTTTTTCCTCTGTATTTGCTGTTCATTAGGCAAATCTTCCCAAAGGTCTTGTTAGTTGCGCCTCTCTGGCCTAACCAGACCTGGATATCAGAACTCTTCCTCCTCGCAATGGTCCCTCCCTGGCAGATCCCTTTGAGAGAGGACCTCCTCTCTCAGGGACAGGGCACCATCTGGCACCCTCGCCCAGATCTTTGGAACCTCCACGTGTGGTCCCTAGACGCAGAGAGGAAGACTTAGGTAACCTACCGATGGCAGTGGTTAATACCATCACACAGGCTAGAGCTTCCTCTACGAGGCACGCCTATGCCCTGCAGTGGAGTCTATTCACTGAGTGGTGCGCTTCTCGCTGAGAAAACCCCCGAACTTACTAGATCAGCGTTGTGCTTTCTTTCCTTCAGGATAAGTTGGAGCGCAGACTGTTGCCCTCCACACTGAAAGTTTACGTGGCTGCCATCTCCGCTTACCATGACGCGGTGGCTGGCAGCACCGTGGGAAGGCATAACCTCTCATCCGGTTCCTCAGACGCGCGAGGAAATTAAATCCACCCCACCCCCCTCTCATGCCCTCTTGGGATCTCGCTGTAGTGCTTCTGAGCATGCGCAGAGATCTGTTTGAACCACTCAACTAAGTATTCTTGAGATTTCTGTCGCTGAAGACAGCTCTGCTGGTTGCGTTGGCATCGATTAAGAGGGCCGGGGACATGAAGGCATTTTCGGTCAGTGACTCGTGCCTGGAATTCGGGCCGGCCTACTCTCACGTTGTCCTGAGACCCCGGCCTGAATTTGTGCCTAAGGTTCCTACCACACCATTTAAGGACCAGGTAGTGAGCCTGCAAGCACTGCCCACGAAGGAGGCCGACCCAGCCCTTTCATTACTGTGTCCTGTTCGCGCTTTGCGAGTTTATGTGGACCGCACTCAGAGCTTTAGATCCTCTGAGCAGCTCTTTGTCTGTTATGGTGGTCAGCAGAAGGCAAGTGCTGTGTCGAAACAGAGGTTGGCCCACTGGATAATGGATGCCATCTCCCTCGCTTACCAAAGCCAGGGTCAGCTGTGTCCCCCAGGAGTTAGAGCGCAATCCACTCTGAGCATCGAATACTCTTGGGCACGTGAACGCGGCACCTCTCTAACAGACATCTGTAGAGCTGCGGGGTGGGCGACACCTAACACATTTGCAAGATTCTATAATCTGCAAGTGGAGCCGGTTTTCTCGAGGGTGTTAGGAAACCATGGTGATTGAGGAAAAATTAGGTTAAAGTGTTGTAAAACGCTTGCTGCACCTTTCTCTCTAACACAGAGATGCGTGCGATTTCTCGCTTTGTTAGTTGAGTTCCCACCTTGGCGAACCCTGCAGAGTTCCTCCAAGGCCCCCAGCATCTGACTCAGCGGAGGAGTCAGGTGTTGGCCCGTTATGTTGTTGGCATGCCCACTGGTTAGTCCGCGTTCTGGGTATAGTTGCCTGCTATGTGCGATCCCATATGCTCACTCAGCTACGATGTAGTCCCCCCTCCTAGGCTACATTGTGTCTTCCCTCTCCGCTAACCATCTCTTTTTTCATATGAGTACTCTCCCTTCTCAGGGCTAGTCCATATGTCTTCTTGCCACCAGGTCTCCCCACTTGGGCAGCAGGTGGCCTCCGCAGCGTCCTCCCTATCAGGACTGCACGCATTCCCATTATATTTAATATTATTCGTATTAAAATTCCTAGAATTTATCTAGATGCATTTTACTACTCCCAAAAAATATATCTATATCTGTTAAACTTCTAGACAAGTAAGATAAGTGAGGGCCAGGGAACACGTTGGAAGACCGTGTCTCTGGGGATGCAGGTGCACTCATGCTCTTGGCTTGGCATAACCTCTCATCAGGGGCATGGTAAGGTTCAATCATTGTGGCGTTTTCCATAGATTTCCCCATAGTGGATGTTTCCACATACAGTAGCATTGAAGTTCCCCTCCCGAAGGGGAATGCTCCGGTTACTATTGTAACCCTCATTCCCCGAGGACGGGAACGGAAATGCTATGTTCCTTCACCACAATGATTGCCCCTTAGCTGTTGGGCGTGAAAGGCTCTTTAGCTAGAAAAGGATGCCTCATCTTGGCACGCGCTGCGAGTATATTCCAAGATTGATTGTAAGTAGCGCCAGCTGTGCATGCTGACGCTGCCAACTCATTGGCATTTAATTGGCCCGTTTATAAACTCTTTCAGATGATTGGATTCTGATGAAATCCCCATAGTGAAAGTTTCCTCATAGCACCCCCCCCCCCTTACCTTAGTAACTGGAGCATTCTATGCTAAGTGCTGTTCTTGTGGTGGTGTTGTATTACTGTCACATTTCTGTAGTATTTACCACAGGATTTTGTTGTACAGAATGTTATATTTGTGTGGCAATGTGTGGTATTATTATCATGTTTATGTAGAATTTACCATAGGATTTGTTGAGTGGTACTTTTATGAATTTGTGCAACAACAAAGTTGAATTTCCAAATGCAATTTTTATTAGAACGCAAAATGGTCATACAGGCAGCAATCAAACGGGAGCAAAAGGGGTAATCAAAAAGGTCAGGTAGGCAGCAAACAAGGAATAATCCAAAAGACAGTCCAAGATCCAAAACACGATGGGCAGAAACAGAGAAAACACTGAATAATGCACACTAACAGTACAAGACTGAGCCATGAGTGAATGTGGAAGTGGTGCTTTTATTTGTGTGTAAATAGTGTCTGGATGGGTATCAGCTGTGGCGGGATGTTTGGTGCAATGCATGATGGGATGTGTAGACTGGGTGAATGGCTGGTAGACTAGACAGATGGCTAGATACTATTTAGTGCAGTGGTCACCAATCTTTGACCTGGAGGGTCCTGCAGAATTTAGCTCCAACATGCATTAAACCTTATTAGACCTTGCTGAGCTTGTTCATGTGTGTTTGATTAGGTTTGGAGCCAAACTCTGCAGGACACCAGCCCTCCAAAAACAAGTTTGGTGACCCCTTTTGTGTGGTATGTAATATTCCTGTAATATTCTTGTGGTAATGTGTAGTATTATTGTCATATTTCTGCAATATATACCACATGGTTTTGTTGTTCATAATATATTATTCCTGTAATATTCTTGACGCAATGTGTGAAATTGTTGTCCTAGTTCTGTAGTATTTACCACTGGTTTTTGTTGTTCATTATTTAATATTCCTGTAATATTTTTGTCGTAATGTGTGATATTGGTGTCATATTTCTGCAGTATTTACTATGGGACTTTGTTTTTCCAGTATGTAATGTTTATATAATATTATTGTGGTGATGTCTGGTATTGTTGCCATATTTCAGTAGTATTTACCACAAGATTTTGTTGTATGGAATGTAATATTCCTGTAATACTCTTTTGGCTGTGTTGGTTTTACCACACACACACACACACACACACACACACACACACACACACACACACACACACACACACACACACACACACACACCTAATATTGTGATACTTTACAACACAAAGTGCTGTGGTAATCCTATCATATCTTGCCTTTTTACTTATGCAGTACTAAATGATTACCACAGGTCATTTTTGAAAGGGTTTAAAAAATTTTTTTTATATCTTGCATTAGCATCGAATTTCTTATCAATCGGAACTAGTTTGGGAAATGTTTGGGACTGTATGCACGAGCTACCAGTGTGTCCTCAGGTCCTGGTTCATCATGTGTTTGGTGTGGACGTGAAGCAGGTGACGGCGGCTTCAAAAGGAAGTAGCTCAGTATGGCGAGTGTGGGCGAGAGGGCTCTGTGAATACAGAAGCACTCCACATTGGCTTTGATAACAAGGGAAAGAGAGAGTGAGAGCACAGAAAGATGTGCAGACAGTGGATCCATAGCTTCAGATTCACAGCAGGTGCTATTAACTTTCTGCTACAGGGAAGCGTTGGATATTAATACATCAAGAGTAGATTTTTGTATGTCTCCTTGTTAACAAGATGTATAGCTATTTACATGCAGCTAGCATTTAAGCTAATAAACATATCACTTCTCTGGCTACATTAAACTGCCAACCTGGTGAAATGCTTTTGCTTCTTAAGCTATAATGATCTTAATGTTTGGGTCTAAGCTCTTAATGATCTTCTGTCTTGTTTAAAATGTGTGTTATGTGATCAAATTAAATCAAATAGAATGAAATTTTATCAACCATGATTAAATCTTTTTTTTTTTTGACTAATCAGATTAAATTAATTTATAACTCGATTTTCACTTTTATACTGTAGAATGGACTTTAGACTACAAGTCTTTGCAAAGATAACATCTGCCAGATGAAAAGGTAAAACCGATTAAAGAGTTTAATTTTGCAAACACAATGTTGACAGGAAGGGAATATTTTGTTTCCTCACCTGTGAATCACTGCTGCATTTCAAATAGTCCATAAGACATGAGCAATTCAGATAGCACACGAAGCAGCCTGAAGAAGCCTTCTTGAATCACAAATCTGTGAATGTGTGTTGTTTTTCATCATTCACTTGACTGCGGATCAGTGGAAAGAGGGCATCTTGAAGCCAACAAATAAAATTTAGAGGAGTTGTGCTACTTAAAATAAAAGATTTATTAAAGTGGGGACAGGGACAAGATTTCTGAATATCTTCCCAACTAACAGGACACAAGGCATTTATTTACTTGAATGTTCTCATAATGTTGACAGAAATAAATGCTCTTAGAAAAATGTTCTAGGAAAGTCTTTAGTACAATACTTGTACTTGGATGTTCTCAATGTTGTTTGCTATTCACAGTCGTCCTCATACTGCTGATAGAATAAAAAAGCTCTTGGGAATTTGTTCTATGAATAACATTCATGGAAAATCCTTGTGTTTGACCTCAGAAAATGGGGTTTTCAACCCCCATGCAAGACAGAGAATTGACAGACTTTCGTCCAAAAGAGAAGTAAAATCCTCTCTTAAAATTACAAACTGTCACCAAAAATTTAAGTTCATCAGATCATCCTCAAAACGATTATAGAAGACTTTTAATGACATGTCTTTTTTTTTTGCCTTTGTATGACACCTGAATCCTGTATATTTTAACAATACATTAATCATGCATAACTATTATTCTTTGATTTATCACAAATGGACCATTGTTTCTTATTTGAGATGAATGAGTGAAACTCTTTCCCTTTCTTTCATTTCTTTTAATTATAGATAAGTAAAATGTATCATGTTCACATTATAAACATGATGCAACATATATGCAACCCAGGCTCATTCTGAAAATGTACGTCTATATACATTTCTGGAGATTGCCAAATACGTCCCAGTTTTTGTTTTTCATTTGCACATGCTGTTCTCGCGTAAATTCACCAGAGGCTGCTGTCAACTGACTGTTTGACTGACTGACTGACCGATCAACTGACCCACCCTCCTCTTTCCGCAAACCCAACCAATAGTGTTTTAAAAAGCACAGATTGACCCACCCACTCACTTCCCTAAACCCAACCAACAATTTTAAAAAGCAATCCAGAAAAAGAAAAGCCCTCGCCTGATTCTTACCACGATTTACCACATTCTCACCATGTTATTTACTTGTTTATTTTATTTTTTGGATTCTGTTTTTGTCTTTCTTTCTTTCTGGAACCATTCTTCACCGGACTCGAACTCTGTCGTCACCGATGTACATGGCGAGCTAAAAAGACAAACTAGTAACAGGGTAGGGCTGCTCGATTATGGGAAAAATCATAATTACGATTATTTTGGTCATAATTGTAATCACGATTATTCAAAACGATTATCAGTTGAAGTCAAAATTATTCACTCTCCTGTGAATTTTTTTAAATAAATATTTTCCAAATGATGTTTAACAGAGCAAGGAATTTTTGCAGTATTTCCTATAATATTTTTTCGTCTGGAGAAAGGTTTATTTGTTTTATTTTGGCTGGAATAAATGCAGGTTTAAATATTTTGAAACCTATTTTAAGGTCAATATTATCAGCCCCCTTAAACAATATATATTTTTGATTGTCTGCAGAAGACACTACTGTTATACAATGACTTGCCTAATTACCCTAATTAAGCCTTTGAATTGCACTTTAATCTGAATGCTTGTATTTTGAAAAATATCTAGTCAAATATTATGTGCTGTCATCATAGCAAAAATAAAATAAATCAGTTATTAGAAATGAGTTATTAAATTTATTATGTTTAGAAATGGGTTAAAAAAAAATATCTTCGTTAAACAGAAATTGGAGGGAAAGGATCGCTAATAATTCCAGAGAGCTAATAATTCTGACTTGTGTATATTTAGTTATTTTCCTCCCTGTAAATAAGGAAAGAGAAATAAATACAATAGCATAAAAATATTAAATAAACTGTGCTTTAAGCATCTTTACTGTAAAAAAAAAAACATTAGCTACAAAAGTGCTTCAGTCAAGAGCAGTGAGTGATTTTTCTCCTTTGGTTGTTTGATTAATGATAAAAACAGTCGGCAGCAGGAATATTGCGCACTGTCACTTTAAGAGGAGTGTGGTTCTGTCTAATTGTTTCTCTTTCACATATCTTTTGATTCTCAACTCGTTTGTTTATTACACAAATGAGAGTTAATATGAATAATCATTAAACACCGCGTTTTGACACCTATTTGACCATTAAAGCGCTCACATTAAGATGACGGTCCCACTTTATATTGTGTCGCTTATACCTGTGAACTTACATGGTAATTATATGTGTAAGTAGTATGTAACTACAGTGTATGTACACACTGGTACAGAGTATTTACTTGTGTATACTGGTGTAACTACACTCATGTAACAACCAACTGAATAGTATGTGTAAGTACAAATGTGTAACAGGACATTGGTAACAACAGTAGGAAAGTACACATCTGTAACAAGAATTATGTAAGTGCATTGTGTAACAACAATATGTACTTGCAGGTGTTTTCCCACTTCCACACCTGTTTGCAGATCATGCACTTGTGAACACTGTATGGCAGAACTAATGCTGCATTAGAAGGTTTCACCTTGTGATACAAGTGTACTTGCATGGTAAATCCACAGGATCCACTCAATATAAAGTGTAAAATGGTCACAAATTACTGTTCATACATTCATTCATTTTCTTTTCGGCTTAGATGGGTTGCAACTGGAAGGGCATTCACTGTGTAAAACATATGCTGGATAAGTTGGCGGTTCATTCTGCTGTGGCGACCCCAGATTAATAAAGGGACTAGGCCGAAACGAAAATGAATTTTATTTTAAACTTTATATTGTGGACTGTTCCTGAGGAGTTACCATGTAACTACACTGTTATTAAAGTGTTGCATAGAAGATATTTCTACAAGTTACACAGTAATTTGTGACCATTTTACACTTTATATTAAGTGGACAGTTCCTGTGGAGTTACCATGTAAGTACACTGGTATCACAAGGTGAAACCTTCTAATGCAGCATTAGTTCTGCCATACAGTGTTCACAAGTACATGATCTGCAAACAGGTGTGGAAGTGGGAAAAAATCTGCAAGTACATATTGTTGTTACACAATGCACTTACATAATTCTTGTTACAGATGTGTACTTTCCTACTGTTGTTACCAATGTCCTGTTACACATTTGTACTTACACATACTATTCAGTGGGTTGTTACATGAGTGTAGTTACACCAGTAATACAAAAGTAAATACTCTGTACCAGTGTGTACATACACTGTAGTTACATACTACTTACACATCTAAATACCATGTAAGTTCACAGGTATAAGCGACACTTAATATAAAGTGGGACCAAGATGACTTTAGATGTGTGTGCTCTGCTTGTCTCTGAGGCTGAGAGTGCACACACTCACAACAACATGTGCTCTCCCGCGCTTTTAAAAACATGAATGATTCGAATGTACATCAATGAATGATGCGCATCTCGTGCTGCAAAAGTTACATTACAGTACATGCTTTTAGTCGTTTTCACATGAAACTGAGCTTTGCAGAGCAACAAATGTGTACAACTTGGAAAAGGGGCGGTATATGATGCAATAATCGTTTTATCTCGATTAATGTTTTTTTATAATCGTTAGAAGCCGAAACCGGATTTTCGATTAATTGCACAGCCCTATAACAGGGGGAAAGCCATCCATACCGAGGTAAGTGGTCAGCTGGTATGTGCGAAAAGGAATACCTCCCCTTAGTGTTTGTTTTAAAAATTAAATGCAGCCATACATAATTCTGGCTACATAATTCGCGATCTTCAGAAATGTATATAGGGCTACGTTTTCAGAATGAGCCTATGTTGTAAATGTATGCTTAAAACTATATTTCTAAGCACCATGGCTCATGTGAGTAAGTCACACCAAAGCTGCATGTGCTGAAATGTGACTGTCACACAGATCCGCAGACAATGCCTTATCAGCTCTATTAATGAGTGAAAACATTGATGGTTAAAACCCATCACCCCTAAACTCTCTAGCGAGAGTAGTGCAAATAGTACCGAAGCAGCAGGAGCAGCTGTTGTGGAGTTGAGTTGCTCTGTTTCCAGGACAACTCCTCTCTGGGTCCAGTCCTGGGGGACATGGATCCCAAGATGGGATGAGACCAGCTTTAAACTCCCCATCTTCCATTTACCTTTCTTTTTTCTCTTTCCGTCGAGAGTCTAGTTAAGATAAGTTGCGCTGTAATACCAGTCAACAGGACTACAGACTTTTGTCGCCTCCAACTTATGCCTCGTTCACACTAGTAGTGACTTTGTAGCTGGCTGTCGCTTTGGGTGGCGACCTGCTGCAAGCACAGATCTGTGTAGGTATATACAGCATGGATACAACCGTCCTCTAAGCGAGAGAGGATAACGTAAGAAAGTTGCTCTTCATTTGCATAAAGTTGAAGGATTCTCAACTTTGTTGGGTCGCTCGACATGCCCACCTGGTCGCCAATGGCCACTGTCGCTCGCGTAGACAGAGGTCGGCGGAAGTCGCTCGCTCTCCATTGAAATGAACAGTTGCTGTGCTGCTGCGAGTCACTCGTAGTGTAAATGAGGCTTTAAACTACCAGACTTCACTTCATCAGCAGCCTCAGGTATGTCATTTCAACGACGAACCAACCACCAGCGAACCGCATCACTAAGGAATGCAAGTACATCTCCAGACCCATCACTGAATGGTGTACAATCTGCTAATCATGTTAAAGAGCCCCTATTATACATTAAAAAGAGTCATATTTTGGTTTTAAGGGTCTCCAACAACAGGTTGATATGCATGCATATCAACACTTTCATGGTCTTATAATATGCATTTATTTTTACCTAATTATCTTATCAACTCCCATATGAAACGTTCAGCGATTAATTTGTTCCCAAAACCCACCTTAGCGCAAAGATAATCTGCGCTGATTGGACCGATGACAGCCTGTTGCAATTGGTTGACAGCGTTCAGTGCAAGACAGAGTGAAATGGCCACCATGGCTTATCAACAATATTGAAGTTGTCAGAGTGCATGGTGTATGTGTGAGCATTGGAACATTGCTCATTGAAACATTGGTATAGGATCCGTTCGCAGCGGCCGCCCAAAACACGCTTTATAGTAGTTACTAACACCACAGTAAACAGTACCCGGTTCTCAACAGTTATTCAGACACCTCACCCCCGAACCTAATCCACCCCCGGTTTCCAGATTCCGGATGTGTGTGAGCCAATAACTGTAAAAAAGTGTGAGCCCAATGCAGAAGTGCATTAAAGCAGTGCAGTTTAACACTAGTATATTGCTCTATTCTTAACCATGACACACATTCAGTATTAATCCACACAGCGGCAAAAGCTGAACTAGTTTGAACCTTGACCGCTTTTGAGCACGTGTGTAAGAACAGCTGACGGTGGCCATAGCAACGACAAACGGCAGTGGAACGGGAGCTCACAAACACATTTAAATCCGTAAAACAAAGCAGCACGCGTCTTGTTTTCAACGTGGCATTAGACACAATATGAGAATATAAAGAGTTAACCAGATACAGTGCAAGCGGTAAAAGTAACAAAACACAATTAAATACATAATTTGCAAGCTAGAGGAAACAAGGAGGCAGCCATTTTAATCGCACTTACTTACACTTGTGAAATGGAGGAAGAAACTGATCCATGATCCACTGATCAATGTACTGATAAAGTTCCTGTCGAGCTCTGACAAAGTCCTTTAACAAACGGCCGACAAATCCCCGTTGTAAGCGTGTAGATTCCAGAAGCACTCGTCAGAAAAATGACGGGAACAGCACAAGGCTGGGCTATAATGCTAAGATATTTTTGCAAAAATAAATTGACTCTTTACAGTTTCATCTTTGGGTAGAGCAAGTAACCCTAACTTTCCCTCACACTTCCAGTAATATCCAGCTGAGCACAGCGTCTTCATGACTTGATTCAACCGGGATCTGCTTAAGTGTTTGTGGGTGGGGCCGCAGGTTTCAATTTTCCCGGGTTTGCGTGCGCAACAATTGGGTAGGGTTTAAGTTTCGTATCAACGTCACGCCAAAACGGCTAAAGACTCGTTATCAAGACGATTCATTTAAAGCACTATGAGTTGACTCTTTTATAAATGAATCAACAGTTTTAAACGCGGTGCTCTTTCAGATTTAAGCCTTAGCTGGATATTTCACTTCACTTAGAGCTGTGTTACACACTACATGGAAGGTCATTTTCAAAAACCCATAATAGGGGGTCCTTAAATGATAGATAACCCTGTCTAAGCAATGGTAAATGTTGAATTGATGATTTGGTTTGCTTGCCTAACGTTTTATAACTTGAGGTTTTACATCATATTGCTCCAAAACCCTTCTTTTCCTTCTATTGCTTGTCTGTAACTTGTATGAATGTGTGTTTGTTTTAGTTTAGTTTGTAGTCAATAAAGTCTCTTTTGTATTTAAAAGAAAGTTGCCTGTGTATATTTATCTTTTGCCTTATACTTAGATCTTGTTAGAGCGTTTTTGCTTTATTTCGAATAGCAATATTTATTTTAGAGTCAACAGCACTGTCCATTCAAATGAGCACTGGATTTCATTTGTTCAGTTCAAAAGAGTCAATTCTTTTGAAGCCGCTTAAAATTTTGTTATATTCCATTTTGAGCTAATTGTTTATTACATGTGCAAGGCCCTACAAAGTATTATAAGTTAAGGACCTAACAGAGAGTTATGATGGGAGAACAAGTACTTTTAAGAATACATTTTTTGATCTGAGAAATTAGCGACTCGATAAAACTCAGTAAATCAAATCAGCACATCTTTACAGAAAGTTACTATCATTTTTTCAATGTTTGGTTAAGGAAATAAACATACAAAAAAGCAGTTTGTTCATACATGCCTTTAGCGTTTTGTTTGTTTAGAAGTGCCACCAATATTAAAGGAAAGACAGTTCACTTGCATTACTATGAATGGGGAACGCAGTATGGCCCCATTGAAAGAAGTCGTGCCTTCCAGTCAGAATAGTCAATTTTCAATCTTTACAGACTGATGGTTCTTTGGGGCAAGGGGTCTGTGCAGCGGCCCTTGTTCTTTATTGCAATCCTTGTCATTTGGAAACTACTGTGTGCCTGCGCTGCTTTTGAGAGGAGAAATGACATCACACATACAATTGTGTCCTTCATGTGTCATCCTCTGTTTTTTTTTTTGTTCAGGGTTCTGTCACTGTTCTTCCAGTGTTTGTTACCTGTTTCTTGCCGCATCCTATGGTTACCGTTAATTGAAACAGTGGTAAAGGAGATTATTGTGGACAGAGCATGGAAGATTACAAACTACACCCATTAAAAGTAATCATAAAAAAATGAGCACATCTTTATCTAAAAGAAGTTTTGGTGGAATTAAATAATTTGACCACATATTCTTCACAAGTGAGCTGGTATGATAAATACTTCCATGAGAGAAATGCATTGCATGAATAGCTTTCTGTGTCGTACATATTTGTGTTGTGATGATGGGCATTACTATTTAGTTGTTACATGTTGACTTATTGGTTAAAACTACCATGTTTACTTAAATATTCCATAAAGAAATGACATTAAAATGCAAAGTTATCACTTTGGTAATCTAAAATACATCCCGGATGTAACTGTCCTTTAAAAACCATTAATGGAACATTAATAACAATACTAGAACATTCTAAATAAAATTTACGTTCTTAACAATAACGTTCTTATAGTCAAACAATAACATAAACAAATATAAAACACAATGAAAAACAAAAAACACAAAACTGTACATTTTATGGTTCTTTAATAACGTTTTTAAAACTTACCGTGTACCTTAGGGAATGGAACATTTTAATAACATTTTTTAAATTAATTAAATAATGTTCTGGAACCATTGACATATTATAAGAATGTTCTAAAAAAACATTCACAATAGACGAGGAATCGCGTCATGGGCAGGGCTTCTGTCTGTCCAGTTACTCTAGCTTCATTACTAAATGCCTAACATGGATTTTATTGAGAGAGTAGCTGTGTTAATGTGCTTTATGGAGGCTGAAAAACAATATTGATTCGTTTGGAGTCGTATTTGGGTCCACTGGATTCTTTTAGAGGTGCACTCAGCTCTGTAAGTTCATAAACTCTTCCAGAAACTTAACCTGGATGATGGAAGCTTTCAGCGGTGCTTCCGGCTGAGCCGAGCCCAGTTTGATCAACTGTTGTCCGGTGTTTTCCAACTCTAGCGATTCGTGCGTCAGTTGTACAAAACGCTCAACTTGCGATGCTTCATTTACGCAAATCTTGTCATTCGCACTGCCTTAATCACACGTATCGTGCCGCAGGATGTTTATTTGCGCCTTAGCATTGACTTAACATGTAAATCACTCGCGCTTGACGCTTCTTTTGCGTCTGATGTGAACGCAGCATAAGAACAGTCTAAAGTAAAATTTTTAGTACTTACTAGGAACATTATGGAAACTTTCTTAGTACATTAATATAATGTGATTGAAACTTAATAAAAACATTTTGGAAAAAGAGCCAAACAAGAATGTTAACACAGTATCTAAAAAACATCCTGATTACTAATGCATCCCATGTTCCCCAAAGAGGGAACGGAGACTTGTGTCTAACAAGACACTATGGGAGTTCGCCAGATGACCAATCACTTTGAAGAGTAAAGCCGCAGTCACACTAGAGTTTGAGCTTGCGAAATTCTGTTGTACGGCGCTGTGAAAAGGGGCGGGATTAAACAAGATGATTAGGCATTAAAAAAGTGAGCGATTGCTCCATGTTTTAAATTTCTGTTCAGAGAGGTCATGTTTTGATCCTGGATTGGTCTCACGGAGTCAAGTGATGCGATTTCGCAGGTCAGAGTTCACCAAGCTTGAACTTTGCACCGCAGCAACCTGCGAAACTCGACGCATGACCCTGCGTTTCCGGTCTGACGCATTCGCGTGCGTATGAATGGAAGTCTATGGGGAGAAAAGCCCAGTGTGACCGCGGCTTAAGAAAATGGGCCAATGAATAACAATGAGTTGGCAGAGCTTAGCTGCGCAGGTGACGGTGATTTATTATTAGTAAGAATATAACCAGCGCACGCAGAGTGAGCAGTTAGAATTTTAGCCCTGGATCAGCTGGAGTTTTTTTTGGGGAACGTGGGTTACGTTAGTAGCTGGGACGTTCCCCTTTAGTGGGAACTCCGACGTGTGTCTAACAAGACACTATGGAAAACACCACAGCAGCTGAGCCCATCACACCCCTGATGTGACCCAGCTCGACCGGTACTGCTTGCGCCATCACCCACACTGGATATATGAAGCTTGATCTCTCTGGATTCAGCTTAGCTGATGTTATCTCTTCAGTTGCTCTGTGAGGCTCTGAATTGAAACTACTAACTGCTCGCTCCGCATACGCTGGTTATATAGTCTTCTAATGATTAATCACCGGCACCTGCAGAGCCAAGCTCTGCCAACTCATTGGCATTCATTGGCCTGTTTTCTTACTCTTCAGAGTGATTAGACACACGTCAGAGTTCCCACTGAAGGTGAACTGGATGTTTTGAACTTTCTAAGAAACAATAATAAATAATTTTATATCCTAATGAGAAATTTATGCCAATGTTTTTATAAACTAAAATTGCTAGCAGGGTTCATTTCACACAAGCTATTTCGGCAGTCTCTTGAATCCCCATTCTGCACTTAGAGCAAAATTGTACAGGTAAATGAAATGAATCAATCTGTTTGGCTGAAATAGGGATTTCAAATAATAACAGACGTGGAGACTTAGTTCACCTGTTACTAGTTCAAACACACGCTGTCAACTTCTCTGGGCCCAGAGGCATCTGGGATGGACCATCACACAGTGGAAACATGTACTATGGTCAGATGAATCAGTATTTTTTGGGAGAAATGTACACTGTGTGCTCTAGACCAAACAAGAATTGGATTATCCAGGCTGTTACTGGCAACAAGTCCATAAGCCAGGGTCTGTCATGGTATGAGGTTGTGTCAGTGCCCTTGGCAAAGGTAACTTGCACTTCTGTGATGGTACCATTAATGCTGAAAAGTACATAGAGAATTTGAAGCACAATATGCTGCTTTCTTTTCCAGGGATGCCCATGCATATTTCAACAAGACAATGTAAAACGACATTCTGCACACATTACACATTCCTGGCTGCTGAGGAAGAGGCTAAAGGTACTTGACTGGGATGCCTGCAGTCTCAACCTGTCTCCAATATAGAATGCGTGGTGCATTTTGAAGTGTGGTGCATTATGGTTTTCCAACATAGAAGACATCAGACATTTTATGGTTCCCCACGCAAATAGCTCAGCCTTAATTAGTTCCACTAAGTGAAAGTGGCATACAATTTTAAAACGCACGACATGCACTACAACTTGTTTGCAGAAAGAATGGAACAAAATTATACCTGAAACACTTCGTCACTTGCTGTCTACTGTCCCTAAACATTTTTAAGTGTTGTGAAAAGTGATAAATTATTTACTGTTCCAACTTTTTAAAATGTATTGCAAGAACCAAAATTGGAAAATGTGTTTATTGAAAAAAAAATTAATAAAACAAAAACAAAACAAAAAAACTTAAAATCATGAAAAACAAATTAAATAGCGTTTGTTGTATTGCCTACAAATACAAGTCAAAGTAAATTCAGAAATTACTACTTTCTTTTTTTATTTGCATTTTATGTACAGTCACAACTTTTTCTGATTTGGGGTTGTATACATTTGACAGATGTTCGGCCCAAATGAGTGAATAAATGACTACGTCATCCAAGTGTACATTACAATTAGGTACAACGTCCAGCATCAACAACCTCAACCACTGAAATGTTTCCAGTGTGTTTCACTAACACAATGCCATATTGTAAAAACAATTACCTAAACACAAATGCAGAGATTGCAGAAATGTGCTCAGTTAAAGGCACCTGCTAATATCTTTTTAAAAGGTATAATTTAGTGATGTACTTCACAGCGCCAAGACTGTTGATGCAGTCATCAATTTAATCATCAAAGCATCATGAGATGGTGATATGCATGCTGCTTAATGGGCAAGGAATTATCAGCATCAATATTATGTGCAAGCACAGTGGTACTGCATGGCACATCATTAAACAAATCTGGGAAACTCTCCAACAGATTCTTCATGTCCTTCTCCTGCTTAGTTAATAAATAAGAGTATGATAGTATGAGAGTTGAAAGTAAGTACCATACGAAAGTAAGTACCGTAAGGGGCCATATGCAAAAATCACAAGAGGACCGGTACTGAAAAGTGTGTGTGGGGGGATGGGGGGGGGGGGGGGGTTGGTCGGGGGGAGCTCTAGATGTTTGCTACTGGTTTACCTCCACAGGTGGGGGTCATCGGTACTGAAGTTTTGGAGTGTATGTGTGTGTAGGGGGGTGTTTAGAAAAACTTATACATAGATATTCTTCTACCATTTTCAAAGGTCCCCAAAGCTCATGACCAAACACTGATTCTGAAGGGCCAATAAATCCTGTTGTGCTTTTCGCACCACAATTAAAACAAAAGAATCATTCTCTTCATTCCCAGTCTCAATACAGTATTTACGGAGTGCAGATTTGAATGTCTGATGCCAGTACTCCAAATTTCCCTATGCTTCTAGATGATGCTTCTGGACACAGCATGAGAAACTCCCAATGCCTTTAAAGAGTTCGGAGATAAAAAGGTTTGAGCCCTGATCATTTTTGGACAGCTTTTGGCAACCCAAAAGTTGTGAAGAATTTCATTAAAACAAGATGTTGCATTTATATTCCTTAAAGGAATTGCTTTTGGGAACTGAGTAGCTGCTCACATGATGGTCAATAAGTACTGGCAACCAGACCTTACACAAGAAAGAGGGCCAACACAATCCACATTCCAAATGTGTTTGTATGGTTTGCCTATGACAGGTATAGGACAGAGAGATGGCAGAAGCTGGTTAGGCTTTACGCTAATTTGACAAATGTGACAGGATGTACCGTATTTACAACGTCCAATTCGAACAACAAATGAACCAAGTCACACTCATCCTCTTGCTCAGCGCTACTCAATTTCTCCATCAACATTGCGTCTTTCCAAAAATACAGTTTGTTACACGACGACGACGAACTAATTTCTGCACTGACGCAACATTTTTGTAATGTTCAATTATCTCTCTGGGCTTCAAAACTTCATGAGACATTGGTAGGTCAGTACAAAGATAAAAGAAAACACATGGACCAGATGTTTGATCTGCATCCCCAGATTATAGTATTCTATTCAGACAAGACATGTCCACATTTTTGTGACAGTAGCTACAGTTTTTTTGTTAAAAGGAAAATATTTGTTACCATCAGGGAATTTTTCATTCTCCTGAAAAACAAGTATAATAGACAATAATTTGTGCATTAAGGTATACTCATCTGGTAATCCTGCTGCTTGTTGAATAGTGTTAACTTTATGTTAGTTCAAATATAACACAGAAACTTCAGGAACACAGTTCTTAAATTCCTCAATCAACATAAGCTTCATCAAAGAATTAATGTCGGTAACCTTGCAAGTTTTTACCCAGTGATCAAACAATATGCTCTTCTCACAACCAAACTTGATATAAGTTTGAGACAGATTTCATTGTGGTTCAAAAATGCTGTTGATAATGCTTCAGGAACCAACTCGTATGTGCACAAGATCATAACTTTGTGTGGCTCAAAAGTGAAACTGGCTCAAATTTAGGCAGTGCTAATTTCTACCTTTCCATCAGCCACCAGAGTAGTGTGGTCACCGACATGCACTCAAGCAGAACTTTCATCAATTGCTGATCCAGCTGCTTGTAGAGAAACAGTATTCAATGCCAGGAATATACCTTTATTGATCAGAGCTGAAATTAAATGCGTCTTTATCTTTGCCTACACTATGTTTCAGTAATGTGAATTTTATAATGTTGAGTGATCAAAGACAAGTTGTTCTTGAGACACCTCTAATCTCTCAACACTGGATTGAACTATGAAAAAGTTGTCATTATAAAGAGAAACAAATGTGAGCAAAAGGTAGAAACAATCCATATACACAATCTAGTCATACCTATTTATCCAGAAAACTAACTAAACACAGCGTTCAGAGGGTACCAATTGAGGGATTGCACCTGGAATACCTACAAGAATGATCAACTAAAGTAATAAACAAAAAAAAAAAAAAATTGTCAGAACTGGTGCTAAGCACAGCCTATTGACTCTCTTTCTCTAACCCAGACAAATGAAATTACTTACAACAAGACAATTACTTACAAACTCAGGAAACAACAATAAAAATTATTTACAATTTTACGTGCACAATCACACCAGTGTGATCAGCCTTGGCTGGTCCCTGAAGCGTACAATCAAAACGGTGTAATCAGCACGGGCTAGTCCCTGAAGCAAACAATCACACCGGTGTGATTTGATTGTTCAGAGCGCACGTCATCATCTGCTCAAATTCAAATCTGATGGCGCGTGATGAGGGACAGAAAGAGAGGTGTGTGGTGCTTCATAAATCACAATTTATTCGTGCTTTCAAACAAATAACATTTATTTTAGGTTTCAGACATTCAAATACATATAACTACTAATAAAACATACCATTTAAGGTTTGTAAAATACACGCAGATGTATATGGAGACGGCAAAATAATTATTTTTCAATATAACTGGACAGTGTGCTTTGTTCACTTAAGATACACACTGTTTATGTTGAATATTTTCTATATTCCTCTCCCAGATAAACAGTTGCTTACCTTCATGTATTTCGGAAGAAAATTATGAATAAACATGACATAAATCCAGCAGCTCGGATCTCTCCTGTGGTTGTTGCTAGAAGGGATACAGCTGCGATCGGAAGTTAACAAGAAGCATTTTTATTATTTATCAAATTACACATTAATTATATTTTATTAGCATCTACCCCCACCTCATCCCTAAACCCAACCCTCATGGTAATGTAAAAATATTATTTGTTGTACAGTGTCACAAAAATTATGCTATACTGACATGAGTATCCTCAGCTGTATCCTCAACTTCTGATCGCAGCAGTATACCTTCTAGCAACAACGGCGGCACCCATTACCTGTCATATAACAAATAATACAATCATTATTAAGCTGTTTAAAACACAAAATATATGTTCTATCACATATTTGAGAATTGGAGTATCAGAAGTTTCACAATATAATTAGAAAATTTGTCAATATTTACAGAAAAGGCAGGGAAAAAGAACCAAAATACAATATACATAGATCATTGTGGCTGGTGGGTCACGTGATAAACTTGACAAGTCACCATAAGAACTAGAATGCAATAGATTCTAAGAAACGGTCACAAAATAACGCAGGAGGGTCAGTTGGAGTATTTAAAACTCACGCGTACAAGAGTTCTGTTCAAGCCCCCATTTATATTATGAACCCCAAATTTAGAGGGCTTGAGTAACATAAAACAGGACACATGAGGCCAAAAGTCAATTTCTTAAATTATTAGAGATAAAAGAAAGCCATCTGTCACTTAAATAATGACAACTGAAGAATAAATTAGTAACTGAAAACTAATTTATATTTTAATATTTTTATATTTTAATTTAATAATAAATATTAAATTGCCCCATTATGGATATTAATAAATGACCTATGATGCAGTGTGTAACAGCTCTACGTCAATGAAAACATCCAGCTGTGGTTTAATTTTAAGAGTGCACTGTGTATAAAGTTACTGACTCTCTCTCTTATAAGTTGTTAATATGAATCATCCTTTATATGAATCTTTAGCCATTTTGTCACGACATCTGAATGATACATTCACGCCCCCTCTTCTCCTCAATCTTTTACTGCATTCAGATGAGGCTTAAAAAGTTATTTTCATAACAATACCACAGTATAGACACAACCTTGTCCTTTTATTTTACTGATGACTGCTACAGAAACTTACTCCACAATGTGGGATTTGCCGGCAATTTGTTATGTCAGTATCCAGTTTATTTGGACCAGTTTCTTCCTCTACATCACAACCTGTAAGTGTGATTAAAATGGTTGGCTGGATCGCTGGAGAACTACTCACACTTAGCCATGCTAACTAACTACAACTCCCAGCATGTACCCCACACACACCGGTTTCTGATTCCCACTGATTACACACACACACAGCCAGAAGATTGTTATGGACAGATTTCAAGGACTATAAATGCAGCACACACAGACGCTTCACTAGCTGGCCTCCATTACACTCACCCCCTTAAACCTCACTCCCATCCAGGTCACGGCACCAATGTAACATTGCCAGTCCTACACTACCCAGGACTGGGTACATGAGAGTTAGTTGCTCTAACAAGGAAGCTAAAGACCATGGCCTCTAGCGTCTTTCGCTAGAGCACCTTTAGAGGTCAGAGGAGTGAAGTTTTCTTGTATAGTACTTCACTAGCTGACCTCTGTTACACCTGTACCGACCATTTACCTGTTTATTGACTACACTTTTGATTATCTGTATGCAACAGTTTGTTTTTGTTTCCACCTTTGCTTGCAAGACGATTCACTTAATAAACTGCTATTGGATCCTCAACTTCCCTCAAGGTTCCCGCGTCCAGCTTATGTTACACGTGGTGGGTGTTTCCTTTCAGACTCAATCCGCAGTCACACTGGACTTTTTGCCCCATAGACTTCCATTCATACGTACGCAAATGCATCAGACCAGAAAATCAAGCTTGTGTGACGAGTTTCGCAGTTCGCTGCATTGCAAAGCTTGGTGAACTCTGACCTGCAAAATTGCATCATGTGACTGTGTGAGACCAATAGAAGATCAAAACATGACCTCTCTGGACTGAATTTTAAAATATGGACCAATCGCTAGCTTTTTAAAAAGTCTAATCATCTTGTTTAACCCTGCCCCTTTTCACAGTGCCATACAACAGAATTTCACATGCTCAAACTATAGTGTGACCGCAGCATCACACTGCATGCAATAGACCAATTGCAACTGACTGGGTCATCAGACCAGTCATCGCAGATTATCATCATGCAAAGGAAAGGTTTGAAAAAATTAATCACTAAACAAATAATATAGGAGTTGTTGGGATAATTAGGTAAAACAATGCATATTATAAGGCAAAGGCAGATCTTGCATGCATATAAGCCTGTAGTCAGGGATTCCAAAAACCAAACTATGACAATCCATACTAAGGGCACTTTGTGAAGTTTATATATAAAATAATTTCGAGAGGATCACGTGCTTATGATTGCTAGCGGCTGGACCCACATTATCCAATTCACTATGCACCAATCAGATGATCCCTAAGCTACTACAAATACCCCGGGTTTCACATCACCGCTATCTTCGATTTGAAGAATCCCCCCTTCCACCCCTACTCCTCCTCTTTCCTAGATGGGTGACACGATGGCCTCACAGCAAGAATGTCTAGGCTTTACCAAACCAGCGGGCATTTCTGTGTGGAGTTTGCACGTTCTCCCCGTGCTCACGTGGGTTTCCCCCGGGTTCTCCGGTTTCTTCCCACCGATTAAAAAAACATGCAACCTAAGTTGACTAGTCAACACTATAGACTTGCTCCCTACCAGTATCTCGTTAAAGAGAACTACTATCTGCTCTTAATCACTACGACAGGGGAGTTCTCGAGATCTACCTGAGCTCGATCTCCCCTCTCGCCTTGCAACGGGAGGGAGCCCCGGGCTCGAGGATCTTATGAGCTCAGGGCTCTCTCCTGGGACAGCATGCCAAACAAGCTTTATAATTAATCATCAGCTAAGTGTGAACTCTTGAAAAGTAAATAAAATAAATAAACAACAAACACAGATCAGCAAACAAAAGAAAACACCATAAGCAACACACCATAAGGCAATCACTCTCAGGCCTTTATCATGGCAGCAGGATACAGAAAAATGCAGAGAGAGTTTAAAGAGGACAAGCCAGGCAAGTGCTGGGAAACAGGGAGCCACCCTGAACACAGCTTCAAATTCTGCTTATAAGCATTTCTAATAAACTGGCTGCATGTAGGGAGGGGTGGAGTTGACCTTGAAAGAAAATAAATATTAATCAGTACAGAGAAAGCAAGCACACATGCACACACGCAAATACAGTGGAAACCAGAAGTTTACATACACTCTAAAAAAAGGAACATAACCATTTTTTTTTTAAATGTCTGATGGTAAATCATACTAAACATGTACTATTTTAGGTCCATTAGGATTACCTAAAGGATTTACATTTGCTAAATGCCAGAATAATGAGAACATTTTTTTTGGAGAACTTTTTTATTAATTTCTAGACAGTCAAAAGTTTACATACATTTCCTTGGTATTTTTTTAGCTTTGCTTTTAAACTGTATAACTTTGGTCAAATGTTTTGGGTATCCTTCCACAAGCTTCTCACAGTAGTTTGAAGGAATTTTGGCCTATTCCAAGCTTTTTCAACTCTGCCCACAACTTTTCTATAGGATTGATGTCAGGGCTTTGTGATGGCCACTCCAAAACATTCACTTTGTTGTCCTTAAAGCACATTGTAACTAATTTGGCAGTATGCTTAGGGTCATGGTCTGTTTAGAAAACCCATTTGTGGCCACGTTTTAATTTCCTGGCTGATATCTTGAGATGTTGCTTCAGTATTTCTACATAATGATCTCTTCATGATGCCATCTATGCTGTGAAGTGGACCAGTCCCTCCTGCAGCAAAACATCATGAACCACAACATGATGCTGCCGCCCCCATACTTCACAGTTGGGATGGTGTTCATAGGCTTGAAGCTTTCCCCTTTGTCCTCCAAATGTAACACTGGTCATTATGGCCAAAACAATTCAATCTTAGTTCCATCAGACCACAGGACATGTCTCCAATAATGATTCTTTTTCCCAGTGTAATCTAGCAAATTGTAATCTGGCTTTTTTGTTGATTCTGGCTTGTTGATTTCCCCATGTTGTCACACAAGGAAGCAGTGTGTTTGAGGTTTTCCTTAAATACTATTCTACAGTTGTGCCTTCAATTAACTCAACTGTTGTCAATTAGCCAATCAGAAACCTCCAAAACCTTCACACCATCCTCTGAGCTTTTTCAGAGGCATGATAACCTTAATGTATTACTTTCAAAAAAAGTTATAACAATTTCTCAAAAAATATCTCTCTCATTATTCTGCTATTAAGCATAACAGAAACAAATTTGATAATCCTAACTTACCTAAAAGAGAAAAAGTTTATTCACATTAACATCTGACTTTTTTTAAAATGGTTATGTGCCTTTTTATACAGTGTATGTAAACTTCAGGTTTCAACTGTATAAATAAAGCTTGACTGTAACACTAGAAACAAAACCTATCCTTGAATACATGTTGTAACTAGGAGTAGGAAAGGTGTAGTCCCTCTTCTTTGGGTTGAATTGCATCCAGCACTCATATATCATCTTTCTCATCCCTTTAAGAAGTGGGTATGACGTGAGCTTTTATCAATGAATGAGTCCATTGCTTCATTAAAATTTCCAGCAAGAAATTTTTGACCCTCAGATTTTCCTAGCATGTGATTAAGCTTGTGCAAGTAAGATGGATCACTCTTGTTAAGTGCATATATTCCATAGCACTATTCAAGTGCCCTCTACCATGGCTTTAAGACACAAAATTTGTCCCACAAAAACGTATACTTTTATGAATTAGGATAATTAGTCTGGGAGGCACGGTGGTTCAGTGGTTAGCACTGTCGGCTCACATTAAGAAGATCGCTGGTTCAAGCCCCGGCTTGGTCAGTTGGCATTTCTGTGTGGAGTTTGCATGCTCTCCACGTGTTTGCATGGGTTTCCTTCGGGTGCTCCGGTTTCCCCCACAGTCCAAAGACATGCGCTATAGGTGAACTGAATAAGCTAAATTGGCCGTAGTGTTTGTGTGTGAATGTAAGTGTATATGGGTGTTTCCCAGTGCTGGGATGTGCCTGAAGGGCAACATATGCTGAATAATTTGGTGGTTCAATCCGCTGTAGTGACCCCTGATAAATAAAGGGACTAGGCCTAAGGAAAATGAACGAATGAATTATAATTAGTCAATCAGGTTTATCAACCACCATCAACTATGACGAAGCTATAAAAAACATGACCTACCCATTCCCACTTTAAATTGTTCTGCTTGTCTGACCTTCATATGACACTTCTGAATAAATGTAACGTCACTTGATTGTTTTTCCGATGTGAACACTCGTCTGCTAAATTCATTAATTGTACATGAAATTAATTTAACTTCTCTCTCAGACAGGGGCAATTTTAGGATATTCATTTGAGGGGGGCTCAGCTCCTTATGAGGTAAAAAAAAAATTGTTTATTAATTAATTAAATGTTTTAAGTGACTAATATGGTAAGGTTGTATGCTAAACTAGCACTCAATTGTATAGACAGGCATAGCAATTTGAGTTCTGAACGAGCCAAATAGGCTCAACACGCCTGTTTACTGTAGTACTGTGTATTAAATAAATATCTAATTAAATAAATATTATTAATTAAATGTTTCATTTGTATTAAAGAAATAAAACTGCCACTTTTCTAATTAAATGGCATAAATATAAATATTTTTTTTAAACCTACAGGCTAATTCATACATTTAACAATCTGAATCATAATAATAAATGATAAATATATATTTTTTAATACAAGAAAACACATGATGTTTCTACTCTATCTCTGTCAGTGACCCTGACAGTTAAAATGAGTACATTCACTAAGTGGTTCTGTCACTGTGTTTAATCTTTTCTGTGCATGACTGGATGATATAGACTAGGTAATGCCACATGCACTGTAATGTGTTTTATATTCGTAGTTCATTCTGAAATAAAAAAAACGAAATGTTCGTTAAGAGTTACATTTTAGCTGGATTGGTGAGCCCTGAGGAAACAGTAGATTGGAAACCCGATTGCTCCTCTATGACATTGGTATAAGTGATACAAGTGTATCTATAGCAAATAAGCAGATATTATAATAAGTTATCCATAAACACACACCTTGTTCTCTCGCTCTGCACAGCTGTGGTTTGCTGATCAAATGGAAAACGAAATACGGGGAGGAGCCAAATTCTGCCGCTGTTTTCATATCGAATTTAAAGAGGTCTGAGGCGATAATTTAGTGTACAGTTTATGAGCTAATTTCAAAAATTTTAGGGGGGCTGAGTAGAAATATAGGGGGGCTACAGCCCCCCTAATATAGGCCTAGCAACGCCCATGCTCTCAGACATTACTAACTTGTCATTTCTTCTTCTAAGTCTGTTCCAAGCATTAGCTACTTATCATTTATTAATACCTTAAAACCTTGTATATGAACAGTATGAACTCTTTTATCCATTTATCCAAAGCTCTCTCTTTTTCTCTCTCTCTTACACACACACACAGGGAGCAGTTAGAAGTTTGGTGTGTTGGTATTGAGTAATGTGGGGTCACTCTAGTTTGTGTAGAAATTAAATTGATACCAGCTTGAGGATAAAACTTATTGACAGTTAGGGGTGTGATGAGACAAATCCCTCGAGACAAGATGAAACACAAGAATGGGTTTGCAGGAATGAGACGAGATGAGATTTTTAGACTTTAAACTAATCCTCAATGACAAAACATATGTTGCAAAAATAATCTTTTATTCAACTGAAAAAAGAAAATAAAAACATGCAGGTGTATTTTGAAAATAACTTGTACTTTATGAAATACAAACTTCTATTTTAATGAACTGCACGCAGTATTAAATGTAAAATCTGCATTTTTTTCACACAGTTATGCATAAAATATACACTCACCGACCACTTTATTAGGTACATCTGACCAACTGCTCGTTAAACAAAATTCTAACCAGCTGATCACATGGCAGCAACTCAGTGCATTTAGGCATGTAGAAATGGTCAAGACAATCTGCTGCAGTTCAAATCAAGCATCAGAACGAGGAAGAAAGGTGATTTAAGTGACTTTGTACATGGCATGGTTGTTGGTGCCAGACAGGCTGGTCTGAGTATTTCAGAAACTGCTGATCTACTGGGATTTTCATGTACAACCATCTCTAGGGTTGACAGAGAATGGTCGGAAAAAGAGAAAATATCCAGTGAGCGGCAGTTCTGTGGGCGCCAATGCTTTGTTGATGCCAGAGGAGGTCAGAGGAGAATGGCCAGATTGGTTAGAGCTGATATAACCCTGCTGAAAAATCCAGCTTAAACCAGCCTAAGCTGGTTGGCTGGTTTTAGCTGGTCGACCAGCCTGGTTTTAGAGGGGTTTTGGCCATTTCCAGGCTGGTTTCCAGCCATTTCCAGCCTGGTCTTAGCTGGTCAGGCTGGAAAATGACAAGCTTAAACCAGCTAAAACCAGCTTGACCAGCCTGGTTTAAGTTGGACATAGCTGGTTTTGGCTGGTCAACTCCCAGCCTGACCAGCTAAGACCAGGCTGGAAATGGCTGGAAACCAGCCTGGAAATGGCCAAAACCCCTCTAAAACCAGGCTGGTCAACCAGCTAAAACCAGCCAACCAGTTTAGGCTGGTTTAAGCTGGATTTTTCAGCAGGGAAGGGCAACAGTAACTCAAATAACCAGTCGTTACAACTGAGGTATGCAGAAGAGCATCTCTGATTGCACAAGTCAAACCTTGAGGCATATGGGCTACAGCAGCAGAAGACCACACCATGTGCCACTCCTGTAAGCTAAGAACAAGAAACTGAGGCTACAATTCGTACAGGCTCACCAAAATTGGACAAAAGAAGATTGGAAAAACATTGCCTGGTCTGATAAGTCTCAATTTCAGCTGCGACATTCGGATGGTAGGGTCAGAATTTGGCGTCAACAACATGAAAGCATGGATCCATCCTGCCTTGTATCAACGGTTCAGGCTGGTGGTGGTGCTATAACGATGTGGGGGATATTTTCTTGGCACACTTTGGGCCCATAAGTATCAATTGAGCATTGTGTCAACACCACAGCCTACCTGAGTATCGTTGCTGACCATGTCCATCCCTTTATGACCACAGTGTACCAACCTTCTGATGGCTACAGTCAGCAGGATAACGCACCATATCATAAAGAGTGTATAATCTCAGACTGGTTTCTTGAACATGACAATGAGTTCACTGTACTTAAAGGGACTCTACAGTCACCAGATCTCAGTCCAATAGAGCACCTTTGGGATGTCGTGGAACGGGAGACTCGCATCATGGATGTGCAGCCGACAAATCTGCAACAACTGCGTGATGCTATCATGTCAATAATGACCAAAATCTCTGAGGAATATTTCCAGTACTTTGTTAAATCCATGCCACAAATGATAAAGGCAGTTCTGAATGCAAAGGGGGGCCAACCCAGTACTAGTAAGGTGTACTTAATAAAGTGACCGTGAGTGTAAATATTATAAATACAAACAAATAATAACACAAATATCTTTTTTCAGTGCAATCACTAACTGCAGTAATTAACTTTCTTGAACCTCAAAAGCATCTTTAAATTTCTCTTCTAATGTAACATACTGTAAAATAGTGTAATACATAGAACATCCGATCATATGGTCATGTTTTATATTCAGTGAGGGAAATAAGTATTTAATCACACTGTGATTTTTCAAGATCTCCTACTTAGAAATCATGGAGGGGTCTAGAATTTTCAGTATAGGTGCAATTCCACTGTGAGAGACAGAATCTAAAAATAAAAATGCAGAAATCACATTGTATGACTTTTTAACAATTTATTTGTAAATTACTGTGTGAAATAAGTATTTGATCACTTGCTTTTCAGCCAAATTTCTGACCCTCAAAGACCTGTTATTTTGTTTTAAAATAGTCCAGCTACACTCTGCTCATGATTCTAATTTAGTAGCACTTGTTTGAGGTCACTAGCTGTCATAAAGACACCTGTGCACCCCACAATCAGTCAAAAGTCTAAGTAGCAACATGGCCAAAACCAAAGAGCTGTCAAAAGACACAAGAGATGAAATTGTAGACTTTCATAAAGCTGAAACTGCTACGGGGCAATTGCCAAGAAAGAGCAACTGTTGGAGCGATTGTCAGAAAATGGAAGAGGCTAATGATGACTGTCAATGTTCTTCAGACTGGGGCCCTACGGAAGATCTCTCCTCGTGGGGTATTATTGATGCCAGGAATGGTCTAGAATCAGTCCAGAATTATGCGGGAGGAGCTGATCAATGCCGTGAAGAGAGCTAGGACCACCGTTTTCAAGGGTACTATCAGTAATACAGTAAGATGTCATGTTTTAAAACCATGCATCACACAGAAGGTTCCCCTGCTTAAGTTAGCCCATGTCAAGACCCATCTGAAGTTTGCCAGGGACCATCTGGATGGTCCAGAGTATTCAAGGGAGAAAGTCCTGTGGTTAGATGAGACCAAAGTAAAACTTTTTGGTCTTAACTCTATTCACCGAATTTGGAGGAAGAAGAATGATGTGTATCATCCCAATAATACCATACCTACAGTGCAGCATGGGGCTGGAAGCATCATGCTCTGGGGTGTTTTTCTGCACAGGGGACAGAATGACTGCACTGTATTAGGAGAGGATGAATGTGGCCATGTATTGTGAGATATTGGGCAAAAACCTCCTTCCCTCATCAGAGCATTAAAGATGGGTCGTGGCTGGGTCTTCCAACATGACAATGACCCAAAGCACACAGCCAGGAAAACCAAGGAGTGGCTTCGTAAGAAGCATAACAAGGTTTTGGAGTGGTCTAGCCAGTCTCCAGATCCAAATCCAATAGAAAATCTTTGGAGGGAGCTGAAACTCCATGTTGCTCAGCGACAGCCCTGAAACCTGACAGATCTAGAGAAGATCAGTGGGCAAAATCCCTCCTTCAGTGTGTGCAAACCTGGTGAAGAACTACAGGAACCCTTTGACCTCTGTAATTGTTAACAAAGGCTTCTGTACTAAATATTAAAATTGCTTGACTCAAGTGATCAAATACTTATTTCACACAGTAATTTACAAATAAATTGTTAAAAAGTCATACAATGTGATTTCTGCATTTTTATTTTTAGATTCTGTCTCTCACAGTGGAATTGCACCTATACTGAAAATTCTAGACCCCTCCATGATTTCTAAGTAGGAGATCTTGAAAAATCACAGCGCGATTAAATACTTATTTCCCTCACTGTATATATAAAATGTGTTTTATTATTATTATTATTATTAATATAATTTTTGGCAGCCTTTATTGGCATATAATAGCATACAGATTTTCCCCTCATGTGAAATTTCCACTCAAAACATTTTAACTTGTGTGGTAGACATGATTGAGACAAATTCCTGAAATTTACGGCAAATGTTTTGTGCATTCCACCATCATTCGCAACACTCGATGGTAATTCGCTTTTATTTGTGCATTGCATTGACTGTATGCTTTACTGTACTTACTTGCTTTATTCCATGTTTGGCATGAACCCAGCATAACATGTACATGCAGTGCGATGTGATTTGTATAGACAATAATGTGCTCAGCATTGTTTTCTGCTGCTATTTCAAATATGGTGCTCAAAACAGTTTCTGTTCATCTCGCTGGCCACTGTAACCCCACACTAAGCCCTTGACACAAATGGTTCTTGCCTCCAGCCCATGTCCGGTTCTACCTAAAAACACTCTTACTGTTTCAGAGCCAGTGCTTTGGGTGTTACAAGAACTGATTTGAAACTAGGCTCTAACTCTAAACCAGCACTAGAACTGCCTTAAGCCTGGTTTATACTTCTGCGTCATGTGATCGGCGTGACCTACGGCACAAGCTGTGCGCGTAGCCGTGCATTTATACTTCTGCGTGCTGTTTCTGTTGCTCTGCAATACACTTCCGAAACTCTAGCTGGCAGTAGGTGTTTATGTTCCTCTGTGTTGAGTTTCATCACTGGTGTTTTGTTTTTCTGAACACTTCCTTAATGTACAAGTGGCTCAAATTTGCTCATTTTGAGGTGGGAACCGGCGGACGTGCAACAACTTTAATCATAAGGTAAACACAAAACAACAGTCTCCATCCGGAGCTCCTTCATGGGACTCCACACTTGTAAACACTCGCTGCATCGGGCCCGCACGGCTCTCACCTCCGCCCACATTCGTCAGTGCTACCAAGCCGACCAATCACAGAGCTTGCGCTACGCTTAACATTTTTTGAGAAGTGCCCGTCAACGGCGCCAACGGCCAATGCGAAGGCTATGCGTCCACGCGTAGGCTGCTTCGTAGCATACGCGTGCGCTTGACGAGTATAAATTAGCCTTTAGCACTGACCATGACATTCTCGTGAGACCAGTCCGATCTTGCAAAACACATCAATTCCTGCAAGATCTTGTGCCGTGATAAATAATTTTGATAATCATTAAATGTTTAATTACAGCTTCTTGAAAAATCTGAAATAACTACTTTCCAACATTAAACTAAATTCTTCCAGTATTACTGATTTTTTGTAAGCACCACCTGCTGTTAGAAAGTGGATTTACTTTTTCATTCAGACTGTCTGCAATTATTATATAGACCATAGACTGGATCACACAAAGCCAAAGTTAGACTGAGCTTTTATGCACTATTGCAATATTAAATTGAAATTATTAAAGAATCTAAAAACAGACTTTCACGTTCTTGTCTGATAAGGTTTTTTGTTTGTTTAAGTGATGAGGGGTCATTAAGGATTTTTAGTTTTGAAATAGGGGTCTTAAAAAAAGACTGGAAACCAACGCATTAGGCCATGACCTTCATGAATTGGATCTTTGTAAACATTGCATTTTAAAAAAGTTATGAAAAGTCCAACTACCACTTGTGCTTCCTTTGCAGACATCCAAATGCTCTCACCATGAAGGGAAGGAAAAAAGACAGGAAAACAAAAACATCTTGAATTTTGTCCCCATGTGACTCCCCTGACATGCACTGATAACTGTAAGAAAGGCCTGTGCCTGTCCAAATAATTTACCACAAGTGGACCCCAAGCAAGTTGCAGAAACATCTGAAGAATAACAAGTAGAAACAGGATGCTCTTTTTTTAATAAATTAGCTAAGATTTCAAGCTATGAGGAAAATAAAGAATTTAATCCAATTCAGAATAAGGCTGTAACATAAAATATGGAAAACGTGAAGTGCTGTGAATACTTAGGGCTTTATTTTAATGATCTAGGTTAAAAGTCTTAAAAGCAGGGTTCGACAATAAGGATGGCCTAATATTCGTGCAAATGCGATCTTAGAATCGAGAAGCAACACGAAATAATTGTGTGCAACTGGTGTGATCGGTTTTCTTTCAAATAGACTAGACATAAAGTTAAGCTCATGCACCCAACAGTCTTGCTGCTTTTAAGAGCTCCAGCACCGGTTGCTTTCACTTTGACCATTCTTTGAACAGATTATTAACTGCCCTAACGTTATCGCACATGGTGTGCTTTTCACCTGCTTTCTTTTGCTAACAGTTTTGCTATTTTTGTCAATATGGTTTAATTATCATCCTTTAAAATAACATTGCTCTAATATGAGATTAGCTCCCTATTTATGTGTAGTTAACTGCTGGTCTGGGACCTTTACCCAGGACAGATTACTGTGCATATTTTAGATATGACAGTAATTATATATTTAAATGTCAATTGTTTTTATTATTATTATTTTTTTCAAGAAATGTTTTGTTAAATAAAAAGTATTAGTATACAGCTATATTTAGCTTGTTTTATCACATTTAAAATTTGTGGCTAAGAAATAATAATTATTTATGTTTGGTGTGACACCAGATTAGCATGTTGTCCTCACAGAAAAAGGCTCAGCCATCACACTGAATGAGGTAAGCTATATATTTTTGTTTCAATGCATGTAATTCTACGCACTTTAAACACAGCAAGTAATATGTGAATGATGTTTGCACATGCATTATAATTTTTGCTTGAGGGAGGGGTGCCTGGGGGGGGTGCAAGTGGATTTGGACAAACTTAGGGGGGGGGGGGGGGGGGGTCCTAAAAGTTTGAAAACTCCTGTTCTAGACAGGGCATTTCGATGACGTATAATGTCTCCGACATCGCCTGTAGTCATATTTAGCAACTTGATAGCAACCATCTTTTAAAAGAAGCATAACCGATTAAAAAAATAAATTAAAAGTGCTGTGTAACTGATGTGTTTTTTATGTCATAGAATAAAATGTGAAATTATCTTGAGTTTGTGGTACACACAAACCTTATTTAACTGAAATCCCCTTAAAAAAACATTGACTTTGGGACGAGGGAACTGGAACTGCTAAACTGCTAACTCGCTTCCGGGTTTTTGAATACAAATAGATGTATAAGCTCCTCCACTCTCTTTATTATGAATGAAATCTAAAACCAAAATCTGGATAGTTGATATAAATGTTGTTTTGAATCAGGTAAATAAAAAAGTACCTTGCACAACACACCATAATAATTCCATCTAATAATATATTCACTATTATTAACTAACTAATATAATATTACAATGCTTAAGAAAATACCAAAGTGTTTGTGTGAAAGCAGTTTTCTGTTGAGCTTTACACTAAAGAAAGTTTCATGAATTGCTGCTAGGTGGCAGTGGCTACTTGGTTTGCTCACATCCATTCATGCAGATGCAGTGTTGGAGACAGCAGCCAATGCAGAAAACATTAAAAGGATAATCCTGATAATTACTAATGTCCGTTAAATGCATCTCTTCTCTCATACAGTATGCATAGACACTTTTCTATGCATGAAATCTAGACAATATTTGCATACTCTTCACTCCAAAGAGTTATATTTATCCATCAATTTAGCTTCAACAAATGAAGCTGTGTTGACTAGACGAGGGACTTGTTGTTCATCTAAAATAATTAGCTGCACTAATTAAATCAAGTCTTCCAGGCAAAATGGATTGAAGAGCTGCTCTTCTCTTGATTGTATTGAAGAATATGTAGCACAATTCGGTTTGATTAAACACCCTAAAATGTTATTTAAACCATTTTAAAGAGATGGATCACCCAAAATGTGAAAATTACCTCATTTACTCTGCCTCGTGTGGTTTAACCCTAAAGCATCCTGGAGGACATTTTTTTGGCAAAATCATTTATTTAGATGTATTGAATAAAGTTTCTGAGCAGTTCAAGTCTTGGCTACTTTTTACAAGTTTGTCTCTTGAGCACACACAAAATACGATGACTTGGTTCAACATAGTTAAATCAAGTCCTCTTTAGGTCCAGCTCAATAATTTGTTCCATAAGCAATGAATGGGGAATACGAAAGCATCTGAATCTCTTTAAGAATTAATATATATATATATATATATATATATATATATATATATATATATATATATATATATATATATATATATATATATATATATATATATATACAATTGAAGTCAGAATTATTAGCCCCCCTGAATTATTAGCACCCCTGTTTATTTTTTTTCCCCAATTTCTGTTTAACGGAGAGCAGATTTTTTCAACAAATTTCTAATCATAATAGTTTTAATTACTAATTTCTAATAACTAATTTATTTTATCTTTGCCATGATGACAGTAAATAATATTTTACTAGATGTTTTTCAAGACACTTCTATACAGCTTAAAGTGACATTTAAAGGCTACTAGGTTAATTAAGTTTACTTGGCAGGTTAGGGTAATTAGTCAAGTAATTGTATAATGATGGTTTGCTCTGTAGACTATCGAAAAAAAAGTTAGCTTAAAGGGGCTAATAATTTTGTCATTAAAATGGCTTTTAAAAAATTTATAACTGCTTCTATTCTAGCTGAAATAAAACAAATAAGACTTTCTCTAGAAGTAAAAACATTATGAGCCATAATGTGAAAATTTCCTTGCTCTGTTAAACTTAATTTGGGAAATATTTAAAAAAGAAAAAGAATTCAGAGGGCTAATAAATCTGACTTCAACTATATATATATATATATATATATATATAACTATATATATATATATATATATATATATATATATATATATATATATATATATATATATATATATATATATATATATATATATATATACAGTGCATCCGGAAAGTATTCACAGCGCTTAACATTTTCCACATATTTTTATTTTACAGCCTTATTCCAAAATGGATTAAATTAATTTATTTCCTTAAAATTCTACACACAATACCCCATAATGACAATGTGAAAAAATACTTTTTGAAATTGTTGCAAATTTATTAAAAATAAAAAAAACATGAAAAATCACCTCCCAAGCTGATGGGAAGCAATATTCAATAGGATTTAGCTCTGGGCTCTGGCTTGGTCACTCAAGGACATTCACCGAGTTGTTGTGAGGCCACTCCATTGATATTTTGGCGGTGTGCTTTGGGTCATTGTCCTGCTGGAAGATGAACCGTCGCCCCAGTCTGAGATCAAGAGCACTCTGAAGCAGGTTTTCATTTAGGATGTCTCTGTACATTGCTGCCTTCATCTTTCCCTCCATCCTAATTAATCTTCTAGTTCCTGCTTCTGAAAAACATCCCAACAGCTCCCTGACTCCACCTCCCTGACTAAGGCCCTTCTCCCCCGATCACTCAGCTTAGATGGCCGGCCAGCTCTAGGAAGAGTCCTGGTGGTTCCAAACATCTTCCACTTAGGGATGATGAAGGCCACTGTGCTCATTGGAACTTTCAGAGCAGCAGAAAATCTTTTGTAACCTTTCCCAGCCTTGTGCCTCAAGACAATCCTATCTCGGAGGTCTACAGACAATTCCTTTGTCTTCATGCTTGGTTTGTGCTTTGACATGCACTGTCAACCCTGGGACCTTATATAGACAGGTGTATGCTTTTTCAAATCATGTCCAATCAATGGAATTTACCATCGGTGTACTCCAACTTAGCTGCTGAAACATCTCAAGAATGATCAGTGTATCTCAATTTAGAGCTTCACGGCAAAGGCTGTGAATACTTATGTACATGTGATTTTTCAGGTTTTTATTTTTAATAAATTTGCAACAATTTCAAAAAAATATTTTTTCACATTGTCATTATGGGTATTGTGTGTAAAATTTTGAGGAAATAAATGAATTATTTTCATTTTGGAATAAATCTGTAACATAAAAAAAGGTGGAAAAATTGAAGGATGCACTGTGTATATATATATGAATAATAGGTTATGTATTATATATCTGAAAAATAAGGGCTGCAATATGAAATATGCTTGAAAATATTCTGAAAAATGCTGGTTGTCGGTAGTCTTTCGTTTTAACAAGTATCTCACAAGCTGCAGCACAAACTCAAATGTACCTCTCGATATGCAAAATTGCTCCTCCATATCTTTTCAACGATGTTGTCCACAATATCCATCAGAATTTGTAATGTCATCAAATGTGTAAACAAAGCTGTTTTTAGTTGCAGTTAGCGCTTCTGCCAGACGATAACAGTAGTGAATTTTTTCCTAGTTATTTGGTCCATCTCCGGACAAAAGCAGCTACATGAATGCTATAGTTTTAAATAAAAGTGAAACCATCAAGAAAAAGACTGACCCCCTTCATGTTTATTACAAGCATTTAGAGTTCATTTTTGGTTAATGATGACAGAATTTACCAGTATTTAGTAATGGATGTGTGAATGGTCCTTTCTGGAAAAATTCCAGAACGCCTTGCCTGTGTGAACAGCACATATTTGAATTTACCGGTATAGTTGTTCCAGTAATGTTCCATATATTTACTGGTATCACTGCGTAAAAGGGGCTATTGACTTACTATGGAATCTGTAGACGTTAATGGATTTTTCCAAATCTTTTTGTTTGTGTTTAACAAAAAAAAAAAAAACTTAAATAGGTGTTAAACAAGTAAAAGACGAGTAAATCGTGACAGAATTTTCATTACTAAAATGAAAACTACCCTTTTATGACTATCCCTTTAACATTTTAAAAGATGGAATAACAACCAAACAAAGCTGTTATGAATGGTAGTAAGCAATATGGAATTATTGTTTATATTAGCAAAATGTTTATGTATTGTCATTCCTAGAAGCACTAACTGCCATTCATAAAGTTGTTTCTACACCAACAGCACACAGTCGAGTTTATCAACTAAACTTGTTCATATTTCAAATAAGTGTGACACCAACCACACAGGTCAGTTGCCCCATACAGCTTCATCCATCTCCTCCTGTGTTAAGACCCTCCAGTGACCTGGAGATAAATCGCGTGTCGGACCCTGCGAGGATCTCCAAGGACAGAATTAGATCAACTGGAAAAAAAAGTCAGCACTCATAAAATATGGAATAAGCCTTTGCTCATCAGTACGGCTCAGGAAGGATTTACCTGCGAGCCCAGGTCTATGCGCACCGTCACGCAAGCAAATGTGCCTGTCTTTACAAAGACAAGGTGATGGGACGGATAAGTTAGAGCAGCAGCCGGCTGGCATGAATTGTGTGCCCACAGGCGCTGTGCTAGATCTTTGGAGGGGGATCTGTGTTTGTTTACTTTCCAGAGCTCTGTCCCTCTGATCTTCCTCCGTGATCCAATGAGTTTTACTGTGCTTGCCCTCGACAAACATCGAGGAGGCGGTGGTTCCTTTGAAGCCCCTGTCCGCACATTCACCCAAAGCTTTTTCAGGACATTGTAACAGGGAATGGATTCACCTGAATGTTCGAGGAAAGCAGAGACCTCCAAATGTGTTATTTGCAGAGGATTTGATATGAATTTGAGGATTTCTTTCTGAACTGCTGTCAGACTAACCCATCGAAAGGCTATTTGGAGGGTAAGGTGAAGAAAGATTCATGAAATATATTGTCAGTAAATAAGGGAATCCTGGAGAAGCTCCAAGAAAATGCTCTTAGGTGTATGATTACAGTTCTATAGACACAAAGTATATATATATATATATATATATATATATATATATATATATATATATATATATATATATATATATATATATATATATATATATATATATATATATATATATGAGCAATATCACACGAGTAACAGTGCAATATGGCTGTTTAACGACACTGGTGGGAGTCGTGCTTTGGCTCGAGGCCACAGGCCGAGGGCATTAGTGTCCCACCAGTGATAATATACAGCCATATCGCACTGGTACGAGTGTGATACTGCATTTATACAACAGTTCGAAGGCATAATCGTGTATATAAAAAAGAAAACGAGGAATTACTTTTTTCCACCACTCATTCACATCTGCAGCTGACGCCAGAACAGCAGAAACAAGTTGCTTAAAAACTAGGGCTGTCAATTGAATAAAAAAAATTAACTAATTAATCACACTTTTTTTGTAATTAGTCATGATTAATCACGAAAAGCCGTATTTATTACAGAAATAAAAACACAGGCATGTAAGTGCCATTTGAATTTCAAAACAATCAATGCCAATAACAAACAAAAATGATTTCCATGTTGGATTCTAAGTGGACTACAAAAAAAAATAAAAATATAGGCATTGCAAATATGGAAAATTATAATAATAATAAAGTATTGAATACAAACAATTGTACTCATTGTAAAGTTGTATTGGGAGTTCATTCATTCATTCATTTTCTTGTCGGCTTTGTCCCTTGTGGGGTCGCCACAGTGGAATGAACCACCAACTTATCCAGCACGATTTTTTACGCAGCGGATGCCCTTCCAGCCGCAACCCATCTCTGGGAATTTCCACACACACACAATCACACTCATACACTACGGACAATTTAGCTTACCCAATTCACCTGTACTGCATGTCTTTGGACTGTGGGGGGAACCGGAGCACCCGGAAGAAACCCACGCGAACACAGGGAGAACATGCAAACTCCACACAGAAACGCCAACTGACCCAGCCCAGCCGAGGTTCGAACCTGCGACGTTCTTGCTGTGAGGCAACAGCACTACCTACTGCGCCACTGCGTTGCCTTGTATTGGGAGTTGAAAACATTAATTATAAAGTAGAAACAACTTTGCTTAGTCCTCCTTAACATTTAGTCAGTTGCTAAGACAGTCCAGTCTGTTGACATTATTGGGGGACAATGTGCCCAAGGGGTACATCAAAGGCACGTACCAAAGACTAGACTTCTTACAGGGACTTTGGTCACACCATCTCTAAACATTTAATTCTAAACAGCTTTGAGGGATACGGACACCGCAAAGACTATAGGATACATATAGAATGCCTGAAACTACTTCTTTGGACACAGTCAGCGATGTCAGGCGTTTGCTCTTGTTGCTAGGAAACGCACACACGCAAACACACAACGGGCGCAGTACATCGCTCTCAGTGAGCGACTCCTCAACCTTCTCAGCGATTCATCAACACGCACGATCGCGTTCATCAAATTTGCTTAAACTAATTATTCTAAAGTATGGCTATATTTTACAAGCATGGATTCTGACACCGCAACGTGAAGCAGACACTTTACAAAAGTTGTGTGTAGGGGGGAAACATGTCAAACTTAATGAAACATTTGAGGGCGCATGGAATCAACTTAAAGGCAGAGGAATGGGCTGTCTTTGACAGCTTGCGACATCATCTGGCACTTTCACTGAGTACATTTACATGGACACCAATACTTCGATTTTATGATTAAGATAATACTCTGATTAAGAGTCTACCATGTAAGCAGCGATTTTTGATTACCTTAAAGGACCACCCGAGTCATGAAATGCGAAGGTTTTTCTTTCTGTTCACCATGCAGTATCAAATTCCATTAAAACAGCACTCATCCAGCAGTCCTTACTTCATATTTTCATCCAATAATTGTCACGGGCCATGAACAATATGTTGCTGAATGAAAGTGAACTGCAGTTAAAGTCTAAAGATTAAAATGAAACACCTGAAATTGCATGAAACTCTGGAGGAAACGCTGGATAGCCTGGTGATACGACATGTTTTATGCTGAAACTTTCCTTCTAAAAGCTCTTCCTTGGTCTTATCCATCTTATTTCTTTGCATGCTAAACACACGTCGGCCACATCATGAAATAAAAAAATTGCAACTGCGTTAATTGCGTAAAAAAATTTTTACGTGTTAAATATTTTAAATAAATTGCATGCGTTAACGCGCTAATTTTGACAGCCCTATTAAAAACACAAGGTCACTTTAGAACTGATTCTGTAGCGTAAAATCTAAAGTGATGACAAAACAGGTGAATTTGTTCAAACTTTAATTTTATAAGGCTGAATGGCATAAAATGCCATCAGTCTACAGAGATTTCCCAGTATTCCTCTGTTGCAATTAGATCACAATAATTAACCCCGAAAAAGCCAAAGCAAAGCAAACACTAGCAGATTACTATGGTATAAATACAGCTGTACAACATACAAAAAAAAAAAATTGACGTAGAATGTCACTTACCTTTTTTATAATGATTTGATCAACTGTAGTTTGAAATACAAAAAGAAAATGCTGAGTATTTCTTCCCTAGGGAGTTATTATGCGATCTTTGTCGCCATCTTATGGCTTAATCGTCTTTGCTCTGCTCAGTATGACAGGCTTATGTCCCCCAACTTCCGAATTTAAAATATTTTAAATAGGCACTATCCTTATAAACAAACTGCATAGTTGTAATCTAAACAACTTAATTCTCGCCTAAAAAGCCTCAAAAGTAGATTATGTTGTCACACAGCTGCAACATTTGTCACACTGTAGTGAGTTTATTGATCTGCTGTCACTCTGTGAGGGCAGAGTAATACAGAACGTTAAAGAATTATTAGCCCCCCTTTGATTTTTTTTTTTTTTTTTTTTTTTTTTTCATTTTTAAATATTTCCCAAATGATGTTTAACAGATCAAGGAAACTTTCACTGATAATATTTGAGAAAGTCTGGAGAAAGTCTTATTTGTTTTATTTCAGCTAAAACAAAAGCAGTTTTACATTTTTTAAAAGCCATTTTAAGGTCAAAATTATTAGCCCCTTTAAGCTATATATTTTTTCGATAATCTACAGAACAAACCATCATTATACAATAACTTGCCTAATTACCCTAACCTGCCTAGTTAACCTAATTAACCTAGTTAAGCCTTTAAATGTCACTTTAAACTGTATAGAAGTGTGTTGAAAAATATCTAGTCAAATATTATTTACTGTCATCATGACAGTCTTGATGTTTACTCTCATAAACACAGTTTTATCTAAAATGAAAGTGAACAGTTTGAGAGACATTTCCCATGCATAAGTCCTTAAAGTAAAATCAACAGAAAACAGTGTTTCTCAACCATGTTCCTAGAGGACCACCAGCACTGCATGTTCTGGATGTCTCCTTTGTCTGTTACACCCTTTACAGGTCATTCAGTCTCTGCTAAAGATCTGAATCAGGTGTGATTGGTTAAGCAGACATGGGGAATGTGCAGAGCTGGTGGACCTCCAGGAATGTGGTTGAGAAACAGTTAAATGGAGAAATAGCCTCCCCAGATAAACACAATAGGAAAAAGGAGAGAAGAAATAAAAGAAATAATATAAGCCGAAGTGGCAAGTCGTGTAAACAGAATGACTAATTTCCAATTAAAAAGGCAGGAAATGTAATTGATTATACATATTAATTATAAATCATTAGAAACCTCAGCCAATTATTCATTTCAATTTAAACCTTTTCACTTGTTCAAAATACATTTTCACCATATATTTTAATGCTGCATCACGGATAAAATTATTATAAATTTTCTTCCTAATTTTTTTTACTTTTTAGAGAATACAAACAGTTTGAGATGTGCTGTTAAAGCAGATGGCTATCTAAAAATCCTGTAAATTAATATAATTGCTGCATGACAACATGTCACAAAAATTATAATTATTATTATTTTTGTGAATAGAAGAATTGTATTGCACTGATGCTAAGAGAGATATATATGTAGTGAATTTGACTTGTTTGTTCCCAACTCATATATGCCCATATGAACAAAAACAATTATCGTCGTTTATAGTAAATGCTGTAGTAGTAGTGTTTTTGAACTAAAATTAAAAAATAATAAATTTACTGTATATATTACTATAGCCCCTTCCACACATACAGATATTTCTGGAAAATTTTCAGAGCAAATTTACCAGTATTTTCAAAAAAGGCCTGTTCACAAATGACAGGGTTTCTGCAGATATCATAATGTCAAATTTAAGACTTTTTAAGACCTTTTTTAGACCATTAAGTACTAAATTTAAGACCTATATCACAACATCAAAAACACGCATACACATAAAGAGAAAATACAAAATCACAAAATTAGTGGTAAAATCAATGTATTCAAATTGAACAGTACTAAAGACAGGTTAGGTGCACTATTGAGCTACAGAAAAAACAAACAAACATCTTAAGTCTGATTTATACTTTCGCCTGGCGCCTTATCGTGCACCTCACGAAACGGACGAGGCTTTTATACTTAACGCGTTCGCCATTAAGATATTCTTTTAAATAACAGGGGGCGGTCAAAAGAAACATACAGTAAAATCAGACGGATAAACAGAGAAGTAGAAAGTTTCCGGAACTAGGTCATATCATTAATATCATTCACAATAATTGTTTTTTTTATTATTTTTATAATTTATTATAAAGATTTTTATAACCATTCAAGATTTTTTATATCTAAAATTTTTAAAATCTAAATGATGAATCACTTGCTTTTGTTCATGTCTCGGACAGTTCTTCCTATTAAAGGTAAATATTAATGGCAACAGAACTTGGCTTGCTCTACAATTATATTTTTTATTATGGCAAGAATGAAAACCAAAAAGATGTACACTTACTAAAAATACTGACGTTTTTTTATTTTATTTTGCCCACTCAACAATTGACACATTACTGTCTGGCTAGTTTCTGTCCTCTACTTATAAGCTACAAAGGCAATAATGATTCAACATTCATGACTATTATCACCAATAAAGCCTAGAAATTGGGCATCAATATATTGTAAACTGATAGCTTCATATATTCCTTTCCAGTTACAGTCACAATTATTAGCCTCCCTGTTTATCTTTTCCCAATTTCTGTTTAACGGAGAGAAGATTTTTTCTCACATTTCTAAACATAATAATTTTAATAACTCATTTCTAATAACTGATTTATTTTATCTTTGCCATGATGACAGTAAATAATATTTAACTAGATATTTTTCAAGACACTTCTATACAGCTTAAAGTGACATTTAAAGGCTTAACTAGGTTAATTAGGCTAACTAGGAAGGTTTGGCTAATTAGGCAAGTTATTATATAACAATGGTTTGTTCTGTAGACTACCGAAAAAATATATTGTTTAAGGGGGCTAATAATATTGACCTTAAAATGTTTTTAAAAAATTAAAAACTGCTTTTATTCTAGCCGAAATAAAACAAATAAGACTTTCTCCAGAAGGATAAAATATTATCAGACATACTGTGAACATTTCCTTGCTCTGTTAAACATTGTTTGGGAAATATTTAAAAAGAAAGAAAATTTCAAAGGGGGGGCTCATAATTATGACTTCAACTGTATCAAAGACACAATTTGTTACTTAATTTTAGTTTGTAACTTGTAACTTGTTTTAAATTCAATATTGTAACATATACATCAGTGTAAAACCTATGAATGGTGGAAAAACATATTCTGTAATATTAAAACCACCTGGGTCTCCACTTTTGCATGGCCTCTTTTTTTGTTTTAACAAACTTATCCCTCATGTTTTTCTAAACCTTTACAAAAACTTTCCTCCTTTCCCACTGCTGTTGCAATTTCTAGCCAAGAATTATTGTTTATCTGGTTATCTCTATGATCACGCATGGACGGATCATAAAGAAGATGTGTGTACAGTCATACCTGTTTCAGACAAAATCTCTTCAAAGTGTTTCATATTCAACTCAAATCAAATGTGGCGTCGCGCGAACTGTTCAGTGTTCACTCGAGTCTCAAAACATTACGTGAGCCCCGCCAGCCGAAATCAGGTCGCGCAAACACAGCAATGACGTCACATTCGCAGCGCACACTGCATGTTGGTCTGATTTGTAGTTGTAATACCGCAAATTACAATTGGACTAGTGAAATAAAGAACTACAACACCACGAAAACCAAGCAACAGCAACAAAAAAGAATTTAAACGAGCATTAGACGTATCGTTAAGCCGCAGTCACACTAGAGTTTGAGCATGCGACATTTTGTCATACGGCGCTGCGAAAAGGGGCGGGATTAAACAAGATGATTAGACATTTAAAAAAGCGAGCGATTGGTCTATGTTTTAAATTTCTGTTCAAAGAGGTCATGTTTTGATCCTGGATTGGTATCACGCAGTCAAGTGATGCGAAACTCGACGCATGACCCTGCGTTTTCAGTCTGACGCATTTGCGTGCGTATGAATGGAAGTCTATGGGGAGAAAAGTCCAGTGTGACCGTGGCTTTACATGGACATTGGAAAATTAAGACCTGTGAAAAAATATTTAAGACCTAGAACAGCGAATTTAAGACTTTTTAAGGCCTTAAATTTCGATTTTTAAATTTTAAGACCCTGCGGAAACCCTGAAATGATCACTCGAAAAATGCCGGTGCTCGTGCACATGAAGGAGTGCTCTGGTGAGTGCTAGCACGCAAACAAATGTGCATCTCGACATGTGAAAGTGTATCTTTGTATGTTTACATCATACTTGTCTATCCACAGAATTTGTAATGTAGTCAAAATGTGTAAACATTTAGTCGCATTTAGCGTTTTTGCCTTTGAATGTCTCTGGGACAAGCATCTCTTGAAACCATTAAATTTACAGGTATTTTGGAATGGATGTGTGAATGGTCTTTTCGAGGAAAATTTCTGGAACAGATATCACTGTGTGAAAGGGGCTAATATTTACACCTCTTTGTTAATGAATGCTTCAGCATACTGTAGTAAATAAAGAGCCCTTATTATACATTAGGGTCATATTTTGGTTTTAAGGGTCTCCAACAACAGGCTGATATGCATGCAAGGTCAAAAAAACACTTTCATTGTCTTATAATATGCATTTATTTTTACTTAATTATCCCAGCGACTCCCATATATATTGTTCAGCGTTTCATTTGTTCAAAAACCCCACCTTAGCGTAAAGCCAATCTGCGCTGATTGGACCAATGACAGCCTGTTGCGATTGGTCGCGAGAGACCGAGTGAAATGCCCAGCATGGCATATCAACAATATTGAAGTAGTCAGTGCATAGTGTATGTGTGAGCATACCTGCCAACACTCCTGTTTTTCCCCATTTTGTTAACTCCTGTAATTTCAAACACCCCAAAAAGCTGAACGATTCTGAAACTTGACCGCTGCACGTGTGTAAGAACAGCTGACAGTGGCCATAGCAACGACAAACGGCAGTGAAACGCGAGCTTACAAATGTATTTAAATCTGTAAACAAAGTGGCACGCATCGCGTTTTCAACGTGGCATTAGACGCGATATGAGAATATAAAGATTTAACCAGATACAGTACAAGCGGTTACAAGTAACAAAACACAATTAAATACATAATTTGCAAGCTAGAGAAAACAAGGAGGCAGCCATTTTAATCGCACTTACTTACACCTGTGAAATGGAGGAAGAAACTGATCCATGATCCACTGATCACTGTACTGATAAAGTTCCTGTCGAGCTCTGACAAAGTCCCATACATCAATAGTCTTTTCTGATCCTTCCTTTAACAAACGGCCGACGAATCCCCCAATGTAAGCGTGAAGATTCCAGAAGCACTTGTCAGAAAAATGACGGGAACAGCACAAGGCTGGGCTGTATTGCTGAGGTATTTTTGCAAAAATAAACCTCAACCACTGACTCTTCAGTTTCATCTTTGGGTAGAGAAAATAACACTAACTTTCCCCTCACACTTCCAGTAATATCCAGCTGAGCACAATGTTTTTTTATGCCTTGATTCAACAGGGATCTGCTACAGTGTTTGTGGGCGGGGCCGCAGGTTTCAATTTTCCCTGGTTTGCATGCGCAACAATTTGGCGGGGCTTAAGTTTCGTATCGACGTCACGTCGAAACGGCTAAAGACTCGTTATCAAGATGATTCATTTGAAGCACTATGAGTCGACTCTTTTATAGACGAATCAATAGTTTTAAACACTGTGCACTTTTAGATTTAAGCCTCAACTGGATATTTCACTTCACTTAGAGCTGTGTTACACACTGAATGGAAGGTAATTTTCAAAAACCCATAATAGGGCTCCCAGTCAACAAATTTCTTTTGGCCCTGATCTGGCCCAGATCAACAGCTAAGATGTGGCCCAGATCAGTTAGTGTTCCCCGGCCCAGAACTGGCCCACATCCTTTTAGCCAGAACTGAACCAAAGTAGTGCCACAACTCCACCAAGCTTGAGCCAAGTAATACATTTTTATGTGGCCCAGATATGGGCCTTGTATTCAAGATTAGTAAGGCTGAGTTCTGTGGCCCTTATGTGGCTCACATGTGGCAGACCACATATATTAACTGGGTAAATCACACAACAAAAATTACAATCAAATAGTTTACTTTATTAAATGCAAATTACATTCAGATAAAACAATTACTGAACAAAATATGGACAAATAAAGAGTTAGAAAACATTTTAACAACATACAACAAACAGAAAAATACAAAATAGAAATAAAAATAGAAATAATTGTTAAATATAAATGTTATATATTTGATGCAAAGATGATATAATACATACATAAATACATATCAATGTACATAGTTTAAAAAAAAATTATATATATATATATATATATATATATATATATATATATATATATATATATATATATATATATATATATATATATTGGTCAAAAGTTTGGGGTCAGTATAATTGTTAAATGTTTTAAAATAAGCTTCTCCTGCTCACCAAGGCTGCATTTATTTCATTAAAACACAGTACAAATTGTGAAATGTTATTGCACTATAAAATAACTGTTCTAAAGTAGTTTATCATTTAAATGAATCCTTTATTCCTGTAATTTTAAAGATGAATTTTTAGCTTTATTTCTCCATTCCTCAGCGTCACATGATCCTTCAGAAATCACTTTAATATTAATTATTAATATTGTTATTATTATTAATGGTAGTAATAGTAATAAAAGCAATAATGACTGGAGTTATCATTTCATTTGAAACTACATACAATAAGAAAGCAGTTATTTACAATTTGAATAAATATTTAACAATTTAAGATTTTCTTTTTTACGTTTAATAAATGCTGCCTTGATGAACAGAATAATTTTCTTTAAAAAAAAAAAACTGACCCCAAACTTTTGACTGGTAGTGTATATAAATATAGAGTGTTAGGTAAGTTACTTTAAAAAGTAATAGATTACAGAGGTAAAAGGTAAATAGATTAGTAAATGATTACTTCATGTAAAAATTTGATTACTAATTACTTTACTTTGAAGTGACTTTTAAAACATATAAAATATACCTATAAAAATACAGAATAAACTGCAGCTCTTTCTGTAATTTAATATTCACTGAAAAACATTACGATGGGTTGATCACAGCAGCTTGACATTTTCAAAAAACATAAAGAGTTCACCCAAAACTTAAAATTCTCTCATCATTCACTTGCTCCAAACCTGTTTGTCTTTTTTTTTAAACACAAAAAAAGTCATTTAGAAGAAAACTGGATACCTGTAACCACTGACATCCATAATATGAAAAAGCACTGCAGTGTTTGGATGTTCTGTGTTTGTCTGAGGTTATTTAGTCTACAGAAATGTGTATTCCATACAAAGCCTGAAGCTGATCGGTCAGTTCTTGCCGTATGTCTCGTGGTTTTCAACTGGGTGAGCTTGGGAAATGTGAGCGCGATCTCAATGTGATCCAGTGAGTGCTTAAGATGAAATATGTGAACGGCCCCATAAGCAGCTACACTTCTCTTCACATTCAGAAGATACCTTCACTCCCGATCCTGCACAAAAGTCCAATTTAGCCTGTTTAGGCTGAGTTGGGCTGCCGTGTTTCTGGGTGCCGGTGTCCTCCTTGGTGACGAGTATTGTCGTAGAATGCCTTCTGTTCAAGTGCTTGAACAAGTTGCTGGTTGAGTTAAAAGCAGTCAAAAATTCTTCAGAGACTGGACGTAGACTGCATTTCACAGAAATATTTTTGTTTTACGCTCAATGAGGGAAGTGAGGGGATTCTGTTTGACAGCACCTACAGTGAAGAAGAATTTAAATATTATGATCAGCAATACAACCTGGAGGAACATCTGCAAAATTACAATACAAATCAAAAATGCTAAACTGTGTGATGAAACCAAATACATGTAATCTGTTACATTTTTAAATATTCATTCAAATATTATATATTTTCAAATATTGACCATTTTCAAACTCGTTGTTTTTTACCGATTACACATTATTTAAACAATTGCTATAAATTGTTAATGATAAATATCCCAGTTAAGTTTAAAATCAGTTTAAAATTTTCTGCAAATCTAAAGTGTTCCAGCTTTGTGAACATTAACCCAATCACTAGTTACTAGGTCATTATTTTCTGGCCTGCACTTGACTTAAATTTTCAGCCCACATTGCCTGCAGATTTTTAAAATAAAGTGGCAGGATTTTGATATTTGGACAAGAAACAAGGAAAAAATAAGAAATTTTTATAGTGTATTGACTAAATTAAATGATAAATAAAATACATAAATAAATAAAAAAAATCCCAATTTGCCAAACACTTCTGTTGCCTTTGTGTTTCAGATTAGCACTATTATAGCTGAATATGTAATAAATTTCACATAGTTAAACACAAAAGATGATATTTTGAAGAAAGCTGAAAACCTGTAACCATTGACTTACATAGTAGTAAAAACAAATACTACTGAAGTCAATTGTCACAGGTTTTCAGGTTTCTTCACAATAAATTATTTTGTGATATCAAATGACCATTAGACAACAAAAATTTGTTGATTCATAAATGTTTCTTGTTGAGTTTCTATATTGTACAGAAATGTTATACTCATATTGTTAGTTTATTTTACAATTATAAGCCAATTTTTCTATTAGCTTCCACTATCATGTTAGGCCTAATGGGATCGCTTCTATTTTAAACCTTACTAAACCACAGTGAAGCGTGACTGAACATATGCACAAATTGATATTTATATAATAAATAAACCGTATTGTGTCATAATTGGAAATTGGCAATAACTTTAATGCTAACGTTAATTTAAACAGCAAACTGTTGGAGCGCTAATGGTAAACCACACGTTTAAAGAGGAAAATACTATTTAACTCGACGCATTTCTTAATTAAATGAATAACTAACCACTCAATGAGTCCTAACTTTTATATTTAATATTGAATATTTAAGTAAACACACTTTAAATGCCAAATTATCACTTACCTGAAGCAAATGACAGGGGGGAAGAATGTCAAACTCGCACAGAAGTCTTTGCAACTGAAGTGTGGCGTGGCAGATGTCTGCTAACGATACACCTGTGTTCAGTTTCACGTGTTTTCCAAATGCCATCCCAAAGTCAGCCAGAAGTCGATGTTTACTAATGTCAGCCATAGCTGAACCTTACTAGGATCTGATGTGTTTTTTGTTATCTGGCCCACATACTGCAAAAGGAGCTGTGAACCAGAAGAACATTCCCGCCTATTCTGAATGTATGGCAAAACATATATGGTAATAATCTGGCCCATATCTGTTCAGCCATGCCATACCTACGCCACATGTGCCAGCTATCACCCACATTTGGCCCAAATGTTCTTGCTATCTGGGCTTTCTTTAACACTAGTGAAGTGATAAAAAATATTAAATACTGCAGTCATTTTAGTTTTTAACTACAGTAAAGTGTTATTGTAGTATTACTGTGGTTGTATTACATTAGCAACTATTGAATTGTCACAATCAATTAACAGAAATCACAATAGTATTTACAATAAATAACTAACTATTTTTTCATATCAGTGGTTCTTTGTAGACACTCAAGATATGTCTGCTCTTTTCCTTGCTGTTTCTCTTAAAAAATATAACTTGACCATAATAATAAATCATCATAAAAATCGTTACATAATGTTTGTCAGATTCATCAAATTAGTTGTTATTTTAGGTGTTTTGCAGATAAATACTTGAATGAATGTGTTACTAAAGAAGGGCAGTTTATTGGTTTGAACAATATAAAACTTCTATTTCATTTTGTCATCACTGGCTGGGTCGTTCTGTCATTTTGACAGATCTGTTGAAGCAGAAAACTGTGAAGATGGAATTATCTCACAGAGCTGTCATCGCAACTGAACCACAGCTGGGGCAGACACAACGTAACCTCAAAACAGATCTGATCTAATCATGTACGCTCACATTTACAGCATCGGCTACCTCTAACAATCGTAAACACAACTGACCCCTGAGCTGTTGATGCAGTCATTATTTTGGCTCACACTTTTCATTCTAAAGAACTCCCTTTAATTGCAAGGTCAGTTCCTCCGTAGGAACCTAGAAGTGTTGTTTGCTAGTAGAAAGGGATGGGATGAATTTTAAACATATTTAAGCTGGGCAGCTGGCCAAGTTTTGAAGTTTGTCCAACAACGCACAAGGGGGGCCAAGCATATGCTCCTCTTTTAAAATAATAAAAACCTCGTACTTTGCATAAAGTCTTCTCTGGACACCAATCATCCTGCTAAGTTTCTTGTCTTTAAAAATAAACTAGAACCTTAGAAGTCCTTAGACAATATGTATGCAGTCACTTTAATTTGAAATCCTACCACAAAAGTAGCCAAAAAGCCAAAACAAAGCAAATGAGTGCATTTACATTGCTAATGTGTTTACACGGCTCAACCCACTAATCTGCATTTATGTGAGACGATATTAAGTAAACAAGCAAAAAGGTGATCCGTCTTCTCATGGGTCATGAATATGTAATTTAATCAATTTTACTATCCAGGTCAAAGTATCTTCTTCTGAAGGTCTTGAAGCAATAGGTTAAAGGTCAAAAAGATTCAGGAGAAGATAATTAATCTTAGCCTTATTTTCTTGATGTGTTGAAAGGCTCTCAAATAAACCTAACTGACCTCTTACAATCTCGAAATCAGGCAGTTTTTGCTATTTGATTGATTTAAATAAGCATCGTTTCTCATTCTCCATTTAGCTCACCACATTTTGATCTCTTTTATACTCATTTGAAATCAGTAATATCTACTGAAGTTTTCATTTTAGCCCACTCTTTGTTACTGTAAGAAACATGATGCATTATTTTGTCTCCAGAAAAGCAGTGTACTTTGAAGTGTTCTCATGGCCAAGAACACATCCGAGATGCTGCAACAATTAGCAGCATATGGCTGACTTTCATTCTAAAATTAATGGGCCATGTAATTTAGATGGTGTTTTGTAACTTGTTATTGTTTGTATAAAACTGGCAAGTACAAAATACCAGAAAAATATTAACCCTCACTTTAATTAATGCATCATTTTGCCGTATCTTTCACAGGCAATCAATTATTTAACTGTTCTGTTCCTATTGTGCAAGTTGTTTTTTAATAGTGGTAACTGTTGTCATATCAGCACAAGTGAAAATATCGGTGCCTTGAAGCTTTGGAAATTTAAAAGCGCAACCACAGCTATATAAGGAGACAGAATTGGGACAAGAATAATGATTTCTCTGAGGTGATATCAAGTAGAAGACAGAAAAGATCCTCTTGCGCCATCATCTTATTGTTTCCTTTATTACAGTGCAGATACAAAGTGTCACCTGTTTTACTCACTTGGGCCATCAAGTCAATTAAACACAGATTTGAACTAAACAAAGATAATGCTGGCAGCTTGCTCTCTGCAAGTCTCACATGGTCTCCCACTGAAGCTAAGCAGGGCTGTGCCTGGTCAGTACCTGGATGAAAGTACACATTAGACAGCTAGGTTGCTGCCGGAAGTGGTGTTAGTGATACCAGCAGGGGCACTCAACCTGCGGTCTGTGTGGGTCCTAACACCCCAGTATATTGATCAGGACTCTATACTGCTCAGTGAGCACCGTCTTTCGGATGAGACGTTAAACCGAGGTTGACTCTCTGGTCAATACAAATTTGCCCACTGGCATCTGTCCATCACTAACCATCCCCATATCATAATTGGCTTCATCACTCTGTCTCCTCTCCACCAATCAGCTGGTGTGTGGTGTGCGGTCTGGCTGCCGCCACGTCATCCAGCCATCGATGCTGCACACTGGTGGTGGATGAGGAGATTTCCCCCTATGTGTAAAGCGCTTTGAGTGTCTAGAAAAGCGCTATAAAAATGTAAGGTATTATTATTATTAATAGCCTTTATAATGATTCATAACTCTATACTCTAGGCCACTATTAGTTGTTTTACAGAATAATAATTTTCAGTAACACTTTATCTGAAGGGTTATTCACAAGACTGTCATTAAAACCTTTATAATATAACATTGCACATCATGAATATGAATGAGATTGTATAATTACATTAAGTGTCATTTTAAATGCCAAACATTGTTTATGTCTTGTTATAACTACGTGGCATTACCAAGACAACATAACTTGACATAAATCTGTCATGAACATGATTGCCATGAAGCCATAGATTTTATAACAGCATAATTTTTTTATATATAGGCGACGCAGTGGCGCAGTAGGTAGTGCTGTCGCCTCACTGCAAGAAGGTCACTGGTTCTCCCTGCGTTCGCGTGGGTTTCCTCCGAGTGCTCCGGTTTCCCCCACAGTTTAAAGTCATGCGGTACAGGTGAATTGCGTAAGCTAAATTGTCCATAGTGTATGAGTGTAAATGAGTGTGTATGGATGTTTCCCAGAGATGGGTTGCAGATGGAAGGGCATCCGCTGTGTAAAACATGTGCTGGATAAGTTGGCGGTTCATTCCGCTGTGGCGACCCCAGATTAATAAAGGGACTAAGCCGAAAAAAAATGAATGAATGAATATATATATAGATAGATAGATAGATAGATATCAGCTTCAGTGCTACAAATTGAATTTGCTTTTAAACTGTCATTAAATATTAATGACACTGTTATAAAATTATTTCACAGAGTATTGATGTCACGATCACCAGAGATCTAGCCCTTGTAGATCACTGGAAACACTCACTATCACCTAAACTACAATTTTGCCACCAACTGCACTACATTTCCCATCATGCACCTCACTCCCACACCAATTCCGTATCACCCCTGATTACATAAACACAGCTGGAAGCTCATCATATACTGATATCCTGGACTACTAATACACCACACTTGCACACACACACAATGATGAGTCTTGTTCATCTGTAACATTACCAAACGTTATTCTTGACTAGCCTTGCCATGCCTTTTGATCCTTGCCTTGTTTAATTGTTTATACTGTTTGCCGCCTGCACTGACCTCTTTGCCTGTGACCAGGACTATGCTTTTGGATTACCCCCATGATATCATTTGCTCCTGTTTTGACCATTGCTTGTCTGACCAAGTTGTAAATAAACTGCATTTGGACCCTCAACTCTGTTGTCACCCTGGCTATTTGTTACAGTTGACACGTTTAAAGATCATTTTTAAGGAATTTTCAATTTAGTCTGTTACACTGCAAAAAAGTTATTAGACAAAAATATTCATAACACAATTATAATGGCCTTGTGACAATCATTTATGCCACATATTTATGACAATTATCTGGTCTTGCTAAGGTTATGATGTATTTATTTGTCATAACAAAGACATCTCAAACATTGTGAGTAGTATGAATGAAATTCACATGGACTACATCCACCATTTGTCGTTATCACATGACTTACTTGCATCAATTGCATTGCTTCACTCTCATTCGTGAATTCTCTCATGTGGCGTCAAGGGACGGCATAGTGTCCATTGTATGTGATGTGCACTACATAATCTTTCTGGAAGTAGTAGGAATTTGGATATAGTAGGAAAGTGTGCAATTTTGGACACAGCCATTGATTGGTGGGTTGCAGATGCGCTCAGACATGCTACTGTATGTGGTGGTGCTTATCTTATATGTTACATGAGTTTGAGTTTTATTTGCATTCTAAGCCCACACAATTTCTGGTCTTGTGTCTGATTGCACTTGTCTATAAACTGGCAAGGCAAAGTAACTTGTTTTTAGATTCAAAGAGGAACTTCCTGATAAATCTTATTTCAAATTTTGATGAGTCTCAGAAAACGATGTGGTTAGACAACCTGAAAAGTCGGAATTTGAGGAGGTGGCTAATATTTTATATCTTTACACTGTTATCATTGGTTTTCACAGCTTTCCTCCATTCTTATTTTTTCTGCCTTGTGTATCAGCCATAACACCCCTAAAATAATAAGGTAAGGCTGCGGTAGGTGAAAATATTATCTTTTATCTCCATTCTTCTTCTCTCCAGGTCTGTGTTTGTGTGATAATCTTAATCTTAAATATATTTTCTTATATTTTTTAAAGACTCATTTTACAACTCTGCTAGAGTTAAACAGTTGAGTTGACTATTTTTGAATCCATTCAGTCAATCTCTGTGTCTGACAAGATCACTTTTAGCTTAATTTATAATAAATCATTGAGCCAGATTAGGCCATAAGCATCTTGCTTAAACAGTTACCAAAGAATTTAAATAATTTTCCTATTTAAAGCTTGACTCTTCTGTAATTACTAGGGGTGTGACGAGACGCTTTCCCCACGAGACGAGACAAGACACGAGATTGGATTCACGAGAAATATGGGATTGACGAAATCTCGAAAGGGTTACAGCCCGGGTAAGAACACACCCCGAAAGGGGGTAAATGTTGTACCCCTGGGGAGCTAGGATGTCCCAAATGTCCCATTGACTTAACATTGAGCCGAATTTTGACGAATCACTGCGACGAGTGTGAATTTCATAAAAATATGGGATTCACAACATCTGTAGGGGGTTGCAGCCTAAGTGGGAACATACCCCGAAAGGGGGTATAAGTTGTACCCCTGGAGTGCTAGGACGTCCCAAAATGGTCCCATTGACTTAACATTGCCATTGACTCCCATTAATTTCCTAGAAGCCCATTGACTCCCATTATAAATGTCACACATCAATAACATTACATAGGAGTGTCATACAGACAAGGGGGTGGGCTCATTTGACTTGGCCAACCAATCAGGGTCTCAGTATGATAATGAGACACTCTAGCCACGCCCCCAAACGGATCCCATAGACTGCCATTATAATAGGCTTAGATGCATATCTTTGCATAGCAGTGTCATACACACATGGGGGTGGGCTCATTTGACTTGGGCAACCAATCAGGGTCTCAATATGATAATCAGGCACTCTAGCCACGTCCACAAACTGATCACATAGACTGCTATTTTAATAGGCTGTGATGCATATCTTTGCATAGCAGTGTCATACAGGCATGGGGGTTGGCTCATTTGACTCAGACAACCAATAAGCATCTCAATATGATAATGAGGCTCACAAGCCACGCCCCCAAACGGATCCCATTGACTGCCATTATAATAGGCTTTGATGCATATCTTTACATAACAGTGTCATGCAGACATGGGGGTGGGCTCATTTAACTTAGGCAACCAATCAGAGTTTCAATATGATAATAAGCCAATCTAGCCACGCCCTCAAACTGATTCCATACACTGCCATTATAACAGAATTAGCTGCATATCTTTGCATAGCAATGTCATACAGATATGGGGGTGGGCTCATTTGACTCAGGCAACCAGCCACAACCATCTACACTTTTTATCCACACCCATAGCAACAAAACAGAGTACCATAGCAACCGTTTATATTGACATTTACTAACGCATGCCTCGTTGCTCCACCACACAAGCAGGGTTCAAACTGATATACTGGGTAAGGAGATTGGTATACTAACAAGACTGCTAGTTTCTAGCTCAGCCTTTTGGAACTAAAGGCCCCTCACTTGCGTTCTATTTGCCCTAGTATTTAGGGTGTTTATTGTTATGCGATTTGGAGAAGCAGCCAAATAAATCAATAGGACACCTGCACTTGCTTTTACAAAGAAGTGAAATTCATGGTTCAATGCTAGACTGCACAAGCCTCAGGTCATCTTCCACCTAGAGCTGATTTCCTACTTTGTTTTCAAATCCGTCAATTTTGAAAACCCAGCCTCACACAAATATGTTGGGGTGACTGAAAGAAGGTGATTTTGCTCATTAACATCACTTGCCATTGTCAGAATGGTGCCGTTGAAAGGGGGATGTCACTAATAAGCTTAGCAAAATTATCTCTAAACATGACCTGACAGATATGTTATGCAGCAGCTAAGATTAGCACCTCAGCAACTGTGTGTTGTTTTCCTACTTTAGCAGCACATTTGGAGACAATAGAATGTGTCTAGACACCTGTTGGGCACTGATGTTTGTCTGATGGTGCAATTCTGCTGTTCAAGGCCAGATAACTTTAATTTGAAAATTAAGTCGTTGAGTGTTTAGTTTCTAAATGGCACTTCAGCTTGCAAAGTTTGACATAGCTAATGTCGTACTTTCGTGTTATACACTTGTTAGGTATAGGAGCTTCACAGATAGCATACAAATGTGGGCCACTTTAGGCAGTTGTGCAGCACTGGTGGTCTTCCTTTGGCCCAGACAAAATTAATGTGAGCCTGAAGTGGCCCACCTGTACAATGGCAAAAGGGGGCCAACAATTCCAATTCATATATGGGCCATTTAAGGAATGATTTGGCACTTATAGCAAAATGTAATCTGAATGTGAGCCTAATGTGGCCCATGTGAAAAATGGTAAATTTGGCCCAAATGACGGAGGACAAATGTGGGCCAGAGTTGGCAAAAAAGTGGCACAGTCATTTAAGGGTAATCTGGGTCTAAAAGTGGCTCACATCTGTAGGTGCAAATGTGGCCCAGTTATCTTAAAACATATGTTTGCCACTTTTTGGCAAATATTTGGCACAGTTAGCTTTAGCTAATGTGGTTGTGAGCCTAAACTGGCCCAGAGAAAAAATAGCAAATGTGCCCCAGTTACCTTAAAACATATGTGGACCATTTTTGGCAAATATTTGGCACAGTAAACTCTGGCTAATGTGACTGTTAGCCTATAGTGGCCCAGAGAAGACATGAAAAATGTGGCCCAGTTACCTTAAAACATATGTGGACCACTTTTGGCGAATATTTGGCAGAGTAAGCTTTGGCTAATGTGGCTGTGAGCCTAAAGTGGCCCAGAGAAGATATAGCAAATGTGGCCCAGTTACCTTAAAACATATGTGGACCACTTTTGGCAAATATTCGGCACAGTAAACTCTGGCTAATGTGACTGTTAGCCTATAGTGGCCCAGAGAAGACATGAAAAATGTGACCCAGTTACCTTAAAACATATGTGGACCACTTTTGGCGAATATTTGGCAGAGTAAGCTTTGGCTAATGTGGCTGTGAGCATAAAGTGGCCCAGAGAAGATATAGCAAATGTGGCCCAGTTATCTTAAAACATATGTGGACCACTTTCGGCAAATATGTGGCACAGTAAGCTCTGGCTAATGTGGCTGTGAGCCTAAAGTGGCCCAGAGAAAATATAGCAAATGTGGCCCAGTTACCTTAAAACATATGTGGACCACTTTTGGCAAATATTTGGCAGAATAAACTTTGACTAATGTGGCTGTTAGCCTAAAGTGGCCTAGAGAAGATATAGCAAATGTGGCCCAGTTACCTTAAAGCATATGTGGACCACTTTTGGGGAATATTTGGCAGAATAAACTTTGGCTAATGTGGCTGTTAGCCTAAAGTGGCCCAGAGAAGATATAGCAAATGTGGCCCAGTTATCTTTAAAACACATGTGGACCACTATTGGCAAATATTCGGCACAGTAAGCTCTGGCTTATGTGGCTGTGAGCTTATAGTGGCCCAGATGAGATATGACAAATATGGGCGAGTATCTCTGTGGTCTTGCTTTGGCGTATTTGTGGCCCAGATCTGACAAACAGGAACAGACCACCCTAGAGCCATTATTCCATTCAATATGTGGTCTGGATGTATGTGTCTGGTGTAGGCTAGATCTGGGCCAGAATAAAAGCAAACTGTGGCCCAGAATAGGGTCAGTTCTGGTTCATTTGGTCGAATTCTGGCTGATATGTGGTATTGCTATGGCTTAATTGTGGCCCAGATCTGGCAAACAGGAGCGGACCGCCCAAGTGCCATCATTCCATGCGGTATGTGGGTAGGATATAAGTGTCTGGTGTGGGCCAGATTTGAGGCACATGAATTTTGCTAGCTGGGTGATAAATCGCTGTCACAGCTCCGTGTAATAACCTTAACCATGAATTCACTTCCCAAAATCTGTTTTGGTGCAAATTACTGATGTCCTGAAACGTGTCTGCACCAACAGCTGAATAAAATGCAGGTTAATAAGCTCTGCCTCTCCTCACTGATGTAAGGGTCCATCTATTAGTCCTATGACAGAACTAACAGCATGGATAAAGGTTAAATGCATGTAAGCCTTTTTAGCACATGTGAAAAGAAACATTTTTATTTGTTAAAATGTATTTTAATTAGTTTCCAGCTCCGAACTTATTCTGACTCCAATTTATAATAATTTAAATTAACATTCATCCAATTCAAGCTGATCACCTTACAGGTTGTGATTTGGTCTAATTTAGATCGATTAACCTAATAAATCCTTATTTTCAGTTAATGGTTCATCAGTTACCCGAAGTTGCTTAGAGTCAGTATGCTGGCCAGTTACATCTGCTCACGAACACATCCTCGCCAGTTCTGGTTCTTAGATAGAGGATATAACTGTAAACGAATTTCCTTTAAGTAATATTAGGCTGCCCCATGCTTGCTCATACATAAAGAAAGTTTGATTTAGAAACTAGATTATATCATACTAGTCAGCGATTGTCAGAAATCAGAGCCTGAATGTATGACTAATCCTGGTCGTAGGCTGCGGAAACATCAACCTAAACAATCTACTAGATTTAAATGATTTCAGGAGATATTAGAATTAAACAAGAAATTTACATTTATTTGTCAGGCAAAGACTTTCCATTCCAATTCACATAATTAAACAAAATAAGCCAAGATTGTACATCAATTACCTAAAGATTAATTTCAGAATTAGAGATTAATACCTGACTGTGTAGAAGTACGTTGCAGCATAAGAGCCTTGATGCAGATCTCAGAGACTCAACACTGCAAAGGGGTATCCTGGCTACAGAATCCCACAGACACTTCTGCACCTTTCCCCTAAATACTCAAATCACCACAAATTCAAGACAATAAAAGCTTCACCAAGACCATTGCCTGGTCATGAGTTGATGTGAAGACCATTTTCCATGGAGTGGAGCACCTGGCAAAGACCTTATCAAAGCCAAAACCCAAATCAACAGATATAAGGGAAATAGTAAAATATTACAGAGAAATTAAGACCACTTTACCAATCACACAGAGACATTTAAAATGACACCAAACATGAATATAGAGCCACAAGATATACCATATTAAAACTTAGACCTTCTGTGTGAAATGTGAGTGAGCTGCTCTAGTGGAGAAAATAAAGTCCAGGGCAAAGAGGAGGGCTCAGGATGTATGATCGAGACAACCTGAACAACTGGTTTCCTAGCTGATCTTCTCACATGAAAAAGTTTATTGTTTTAGTGCCTGACCATTGTCGTGGTCTTGGAGTGGAGTTTCATAACAGTCCTCAGACAAGAAAACACAGGGCAAGAGGAACCTGTTTTTTTTTTTTTTTCTTCCAAGTGGCACAAGTTTTCTTTTCAAGCTGAGTGTGGATTTTTCATTTATATTCTACCTGAAATGTGGAATGCAGTAAAATACATCCAGTACCCAAATAATGTCTTGTCTCTGTTTTTATAAAAACAATTGATGCCCTCTTCCGATTTGTCCTACCCTTGTTGAGAACCACTGCTTCTAGTTTGTTACTTGAGTCCCTTTTCAGGACAGACTAGCTATCATCTGTCAAACTCGCCTCTATAAACATCAGTACACTCTACATCGTGACATAACATGACTCTGTGTTTTTAAGGCATGTAGCATATTTGGCTCTTTTAAAACCCTTAAATGCTCTCAACTACACTGCACATTGGGTTATGACACTGCTCTCAATCAAGCTCACCAAAAATGTACCAAAGAAGATTTTTATTTTGTTTTGTTGTTATTCATTGACAAAGAAATGAAGCATATGCATCTTCTTAAAACTACACTGACATCACAGTGGCTTTGACATTTTTGATAGAGAGAGATTTAAAAAAAAAAAAAAAAAAAAAACTTCTGTGGAACGATGAACAAAGAAGCCCATACCATTGCTATTCTAAAAGGAGGCTGACTCACATTCCTCATTCTTTTCTGTGTGGCACTGTGAGTTATGTTATGTGGAAATATACTTAAAAAGAAATGGGATGTCAAAGTCACTTCAATTTTTCGCTGAATGGAGCATTTATTTAAGGAATTTTGTGTGAAGCAGTGCTAGTCAGAAGTAATAAAAAACTTTTTTTTTTTTTTTTTTTCAAATGACATGCAGCCTCATAAAACATGTCACGCTGAGTAAAAGCCTGAAAAAAATGTTGGCCTGAATGAGTGCAGATTGTCACTGTTATGAAGTGTTTTTATGCAAGAGAAAAATGCATTTTCATTATGCAACCCTCTGAAAATGCGTATGTTTTCATTTTGATATATGTTCAATATCCAACAAAGGCTCATTTAGAAAATGTACCCCTGTATACATTTCTGGAAAGCATGAGTTATGTAGCCAGAGCTACGAATGGCTGCATTTAATCTTTAAAATGTGATAAAATTCAGGTGACAGCGAGTGCATTTCTTTTTTTGGATTGTTTTTGAAAACACTGTCGGTTGGGTTTAGGGAAGGGGGTGATCGGGTCAATCTGTGCTTTTGAAAACACTATCAGGTGGGTTTAGGGAAAGGGGTGGGTGGGGGTGTCAGTTGGTCGGTGAGAGAAATTTGAGATGTGAAAAAGCGTACACAGCAGCCTCTGGTGGATTCACGAAAACAAAAACCTAAAAAAAACATACTTCCTGGGACGTATTTTGCGCTGTCCAGAACAAGGTTATTATAGTTAACGAAAACGAACAATAAAACGAAAACTAAAATTTAAAAACATTCTCGTTATCTGAAATAAAAATAAAAATGAGAGTTTTTTTTAAAAACTAGAACTGAAACAGTATTGTGTACATACAAAACTAACTGAAACTAACTAAAATTATAGCAAAAACCTACTCTGTTTTCATCTTTGTAAATGTATTTAATACATAATCTTACTGTATGCCTTTTAGAAGTAAATCTAATTTGCGCTGCCCGGTGTTTGACCCATATGGCACCTCAGAGTCTGTAGTCCTGCTGCCATTGGCCAGATTGAGCCAGTTCTCCTCCAGTCGTCCTCGCTGTTGCTCCTGCGACAAAACAACAAGTTGACATGACAGCAGCACGGTGACAGCATTACAGGGACTTAAAACTATTACTTACACATTTGTGCCCAATAATGGGTTTTATTTCTGTATTGCAATCGCGAACGAATGTTTTTAACTGGATCTTCTAAGTGAACCGGTTGAACTAGTTCACCAAATTGAACTGAATCATTTGAAACGATTCGCGTCTCTAGTAAGCACTTATCCACAAACGACTTACTTTTTAACAAGCCTAATACCCCCCTCTGACTCTAAATAATCCAATATATACTCTTATTCAGTTATTAGAACAGTAACGTTACACTGAGATCAAATTTGAGAAGCGGTGAACCGATAATACTGCGCATTCGTGATTCAGTGAACCAAACACTGATCTAAACTTGAACAACTGTAGCGCGCGTAAACCCGAGGTTTTATATGAGAGGATCTGGTAAAAAAAACGTAAGTTTATTTCATAACAGAAAATTGTAATGGAATTTAAATAAGTAAATCATGCTTCAGTTGGATGGCAAAACGTTACTGTTAGACATTTTTTATATCATGGTGATGTTTTTACTGACTCTAATTATTAATGCTGACTACATAATTTTTGTATGTTAAGTCCTAACATCCGCATAATACATCTGAACTTCCCATCACTACTGTGTATCTAACCTCAGAAGCAGATATTGCACACATTGTACTAAAGGCTGCTGTCTTGTGTGCTGTTGTATTTTAATTTGAGGATGGGGACGGTAGTGGTAGATGATAGTGTTCATGTGTCCTCTAAATACAGGCTTCAAAAAATGTATGGCTGAGTTTTTATTATACAACATTTATTCTGTTGATTTTGAATCTTGTATCTAACAAATATCATTATTTAGAAAAAAAAACTAAAACTAATACCGACTAAAATAAAAACTAAAACTAATAAAACTAAAACTAATAAAAACTAAAATAAAACTGAACAATTTCAAAATATAGAAACTAATAAAAACTAGTAAATGTACCTCTAAAAACTAATTAAAATGAACTGAATTTGAAAACAAAAAGTCAAAACGAAATAAAAACTAAAACTAATGAAAAATCCAAAACTATTATAACCTTGGTCCAGAAGTGTATACAGGGGTAAAAATCAATAATGAGCCTGGGTTGTTAATATCCATTTGCCTTACAATTTGAATTTAGATAAGGAAGTGTGATCTGAAATATTTCAGATGTTAATTGATTGAATCAATTCAATCAATGGTTAATTGATTGAACTGAATGGCAAACTGAGTGATAGAGTTAGGGGATTAGATAACAACAACAATAGTAATAGCAATTAAAAGTATAGTTTAGTGATGTTACTCTGATCATACATACATATACAATGCATCAACAGGATGATATTTCATGCTAAAAGTCTGCACAGACTTTTGACACATGATAGCAGCAGTGGCCATTTTGTGTTTTGGCAGTACAATTCACAGAATTGGATTCAAGTCATCTTTACAGTATTTTATAGCACTATTAAGTGTATATTGATTTAAAGCCACTTTACAAGAATATGCAGGAAAATTATAGCAGTCAGATAACAAAACTATCATTGTGGAACATGTTCAATATACCAGAAAAGCAACAGATTAATAGTAGAATGCCGGTATATAATTTAGTTAGTTTGACGATTCAGTTTATTCATTCATTTATTTTCTTTTGATTTTCCATGGCGGGTTGTGGGGGCAGCAGTCTCAAGAGAGAACCCCAGACTTTCCTCTCAACATACACTACCTCCACCTACTTCGGGGGATCCTGAGACGGTCCCAGGGACATAGTCCTTTCAGTGTGTACTGCGTTAAAATTTTTTTGAAAACATATTTAACCCTTTGATATGTATGATGATCACAATGGTGTGATCAGCAGCTGGTCCCTGGAGCACATGAGAACACAGAAAAGCTATTTTATTACTTAATAGTAATAGTCAAAATTTTATCTTTAATAAAGATGATACCAAAGCATTTTTCAATCAATGAATTCGTTATGTTGACGAATAGTAATGTCTACAGCAGTGTGAACACAGCAGCCTAACTTAGGGTGTACTCACACAAGTCACGGTTGTGTTGAACCGAGCCAAAGCACGGTTGTCCGCCCTCCCAAACTCACACTGCATCTTTACTTTCCGAGCCAGATCATGCTTACGTCATCAATGATGCGACTGTTAAACTTAACAGGAAGAGAAGCGCTCTCGCTCAGCACAGTGGACATTGCTTTATTTATATTGTTTTGTATTATTTAAGTCATTTTTGGATGAAGTGACACGCAGTCAAATATTTTGCCGACATAGCCACAACTTTTGACGCTCATAAAATATCATAAAAGTCTTTGTCCTGAATGTATTAGGAGGGGTCCTACCCCGTGAGAGAGGTTTGCATGTTTGATAAACTATTACAGTTCGCAATAATTGAAAAGTATAAATGATTAATAAATCCATATGAAACAAGGCCCAAGGTGTTTTTTACATGCATTTTTTATTTCTCTTTGCTCTTTGGGCTTATTGGAACCTAATTAGAATAAAAATCTAAGTATCATCTTTTGACATGATGTACTTTTATAGAAAAATGATGTTCATATATGTGAACTCGTGGTCCGAATTTACATAAAACACTTTTTTCTGAATGTTTTTTTAATGCATATATAACATAGAATTTTTTTTTTTAACTTGCTTTGACTATCAGAGAGTGAAAACAACAATTATTCCGAAATTTGGACAGTTAAAAAAAGGTTTGGGACATTTCATATGCTGCAAAACAGTTGCAGGATGACACTGTCTGTCTGTAACAAAATATAAAACATTCAAAGTATTTTAAGTAGCCACTTAAGAGCTAAAATGTGATCTCCACGTATGTGGGCACTCAAGCTCTAGGAGGTTATAAGTGTGATGTCGCATCTTCAGTTTCAGTCTCAAGTGTACCACTCCGGAGTCCAACTGAATCGTGCTCTGGTACACCTCTTTCAACTGGGCCAGGGCCGGCCAACTGAATCACACCTGGGCAAAATTCAGAGCACTCACACTTGTCAAATGAACTGGAAAATGGCGGTAAAACACACCCAGGCACAGTTCGGATAGCCTAGTGTGAGTACGCCCCTAAAGCCAAATTCACTGGTTCACTCCCTGCAAAAATCACACAAGTTACTTACAGTTTTAGAAGAATTAATTGTGTATCCCTTAAAAAAGGCCAAATTTGATGTGTAATGTCCCCCTTTGTGCAGTGGCCACTATCACCAGGGAGAATAATAATTTTTCTCGGCAGCTGGTGGGCCATAGGTGCCCCTATATCCAAAATAATTTCATTTTTAATTAAATATCCTAAGCTCTGTAAACATTTGTCAAGACATTCGTTCATTTTCTTTTCAGCTTAGTCCCTTTATTAATCTGGGGTTGCCACAGCGTAATGAACCGCCAACTTATCCAGCACACGTTTTACACAGCGGATGCCCTTCCAGCTGCAACCCATCTCTGGAAAACATCCATACACACTCATTCACACTCAAACACTATACGGACAATTTAGCCTATACCCAATTCACCTGTACCGCATGTCTTTGGACTGTAGGGGAAACCGGAGCACCCAGAGGAAACCCACGTGAACGCAGGGAGAACATGCAAACTCCACACAGAAATGCCAATTGACCCAGCCAAGGCTCGAACCAGCAAGACTACCTACTGCGCCTTGTCAAGACATGAATAGTTCAAAACCAAAACCCTCTAAGTGCCATCTGGAGTTATTTTCTACAGCATTTTTCGCAGCCTCCTATGTTTATATTCAGTTATTTCATGTTAAAGGCAATGAAAATAATGTATTCTTTGCCATAAAGGCGAAATTACTGAACCTACATAAAAGAGCCTGAAAGAAATGCTCGTTTTAGAAGAACATTTCAGATGGCACTTAAAGGTTTTTGCATCTTAATTCTTCATATATTTTTATCCAATTAAAATGAACGATCAATCCCGATACAATCTCACGGCAATTTGTAACTTTTTGATTTAGTGGCTAATTCGTACGATCTAATTCGTACAATTTAGTACGATTTGCTCATCCCCCAATGACGGTTGGGTTTAGAGGTGGGGTTAGGTGCCACGCCTCCATTTTAAAGTCGTACAATTTCGTACGACAGAACTTGTACAAATTCTTACGAATTAGCCACTAAACTGACAAAACGTAAAATACTTACGTTTTCACGTGAGATCAGGCTTTCAATCCTCAGCCACAGAGTAAATAGTCAGCACTACCTTTTTGAAAAATAAACAGCAGTGGATTTTTTTTTTTTTTTTTATAAAAGATACTTTGACAGAAATTGGAAGTTGAACTGAGTGAGTATATCCTAAAATAACAAACAAAAGTAGCTAAGATTTGGAGGACTTACTTTCCTGAATCCAAAAGTAAAGATAAAAACAGAAACTTCCCTGAGCTTCTTCTCTTACCAATAGCTTGTAGGAAAAAATGAAGACTCACTCTAAAGAAAACAAAAAACTCAGAATTAAAAAAACAATGCACATTGTAATCAATACCACCAAATTAACATTTTAATAATGTGTCACAATGCATTTTAGATAACCACACAATAATTCACAACATGCAATTTGAAATGGTTTCTAACTACAATAGGAACAAGCAACCAACTCAAGAAAAAAAGGCAGGAGCTGGGTAGCAGTGTTCTCAGCACAGCAGCTTCTCATCTTCTCTGTCTCAGTGCTCATAACCCATGGCAGCTGGGGATAATTAACCTGAGAGCAGGATAGTGAGGGAGAGTGGAACGCAACACAAGGTGCAATGCTTGCACTTGAAGTTCATTCATTTTCTATTCGGCTTAGTCCCTTTATTTATCAGGGGTCACCACAGCAGAATGAACCGCCAAATCATCCAGCATATGTTGTTATGCAGCGGATGCCCTTACAGCCGCAACCCAGCACTGTAAAACACCCATACACTTTTGCATTCACACACATACACTATGGCCAATTTAGTGCATTGAATTCACCTAAAGTGATAATGTCTTTGGACTGTGGGGGAAACCAGAGCACCAGAGGAAACATGGCAAAAACTCCACACAGAAATGCCAAGTGACCCAGCTGGGACTCGAACCAGTAACCTTCTTGCTGTAATGCTGCGTTCACAGCAGACGCGGAAGAAGCATCAAGTGCGAGTGATTTACATGTTATGTCAATGAAAACGCGCGAATACGCATCCTGTGGCGCGATACGCGCGAATGGCATGGCGCAAAAGGCGCGATACGCGTGAATGGCGCCGTGCAAATTGAGCGTTTTGCGCGTTTAACGCGCAAATCGCTCGAGTTCAAAAATCTGAACTTCTGTAGACATTCGGCCCGCGTTAACCAATCAGGAGCTTGCTCTAGTGGGGGCGTGATTGTGACATAGCACCTATTGTTGGTGTCCCAGGGGAAATCCTCCAGCCGACACCAACAACAGTTCATCAAACTGAGCTTGGCTCAGTCAGAAGCACCGCTGGAAGCCTCCGTCATCCAGGTTAAGTTTCTGGAGGAGTTTATGAGCTCACAGAGCTGGGTGCACCTCTGAAAGTATCTAGTGGACTCAGACACAGCTCCAATTGTATTGACGCAGTTTTACAGCCTTCATAGAGCACATAAACAGTTATTTTATCAATAAAATCCATGTTAGCCATTTAGCAACGAACCTATAGCCACCGGGCAGACAGAAGCTCTGCCCATGACGCGAATCTGCGTCTGTTCTGAAGTGAATTTGAGGAGCGAATGAAGTGGATTTGATGCGCGAATGAAGCGAGTAAACTCAAATGTTCACGTGTCTATTTACATGCGAATAGCGCGATTTATCCACGCGTTCCGCGACTGGTGTGAACGCAGCATAAGGCGACAGCGCTACCCACTGCACCACCATGTCGCCCTGCACTTGAAGTTAAGATTTAAAAATTTGGGCTGTAATACTTAGACACTCATATTACATTTAAAAAGAGATTTGTCTATTGTGTCATAACCATTGCACAAAGTCTTTCCCAAAGCTTTCACTGTTATGAAGGCAGGAAAATGCAAGCGGTGGATCCACAAAGAGCAGCTTCCAGAGGGCTGTTGATCAAAACTGGTTTGGGTTTTTAGGCTGGTAAGTTTGCGCTTTAATTTGAGCAAACTAGTTTGGGGGCTCAAGAAGGTGGGTTGGTTTTAATCAGGTTTCGTTGACACAGTAAATTCCACTACATGGCTAATTTGCCCCAGAGGAGTTTTTTTCTGGGTTAGGCCGAGCATACACTGTGTGACTTCTTTGTGATTTCAGCATGGTATCAACTAACACTGTATGAGATGATTGCATGCATTGTAAATGCAAAGCTCAGGACTCATGTGCTCACACTATATGGTTAGATTTCTCAGCAGTGGTTGACTGCTCATATTGTGCATATGAAATCAACACATAAAACCCGCTTCATCTTTTTTGTTTAACAGTGGTTGGTAAACCAGCATGGTGTATTTGAGAAGGAGTGTGGAGCTTGGTGGAATGCACAAAATTTAAAACCACATTGTTTTTTTTTTCTAATCAGATCTGATTCTATTCAATTCCATTCATCTTTATTTCTATAGCACTTTTACAATGTAGATTGTGTCAAAGCAGCTTGACATAGAAGTTCTAGTAAATTGAATCTGTGTCAGTCCAGTTTTGAATGCAAGTTCAGTTTAGTTTAGTTAAAATTTCACTGCTAAAAGTCCAAACACTAAAAAGCAAATCCATCGATGCACAGCTTCACAAGTCCCAAAACCAAGCAAGCCAGTGTCGACAGTGGTAAGGTACAATCTTCACTAATTGACAAAAGTGAAAGGAAAAAAACTTCCTGTGCAGAGCTGCAGTGTAAGCGCCGAAGACTGGAGAACACAGGACGTCCACCGTGGAGAAGCTGCATGTGCGAGTAGGTCACCGGCAGGTGTTCAGCCTGGCCCATGATCTGGCCTAGTCTAGGATTATGGAGACCTCAGGATAATGATAAACAGACTAAAGGCGTACTCACACTATGCTATCGTGCCCAGGCCCATTTTCCGGATCGTTTGAGAAGTGTGAGTGCTCTGAATCGGGCTCAGGCATGGTTCACTTGGGCGGCCCTGGCTGAGCCCGAAACTGAAAGCGAGATGTGACTTTTAAGGGACTGTTTGATATAGATTAATTAATTATTCGTACTGTTCAATGAATGCAAACTGTCGTAGTTTATTAAAGACGCAAATCCCTCACTGCACGACAGCTGCACCTTCAGCAAACCTCCTAATTTCTGCAGCACGAGGACTTTATGATTGTTTATGAGCGTCAAAAGTGGCTGATCTGTTCGGCGAAATATTTGACTGCTTGTCACCGCATATCAAACGGCTTAAACGATATAACTAAAGAACTCTCCACTGTGCTGAGCGAGAGGGCTTACTGAACAGCACATCATCGATGACATAAGCATGCCCAGGCCCAAATGTAATGTGAGTGCGGGTCGTCGGGGGAGACGTGAGGGGGGACAAGCGTGCTTTGGCCCGGTTCAAGGCAACTGTACATAGTGTGAGTACGCCCTAACATAAGCTTAGATGCCGTTCAAATTTGAATGTCTTTTGGGAAGTGTTCCCAGCTCCGGTTGCGGATTTGTATTTCAAAATGATTTGTGTTTTATGTGTATGCTAGTGCAAAGAGATGTGTCTTTAATCCAGTTTTAAACTGACAGATTGTGTCTGCCTCCCGAACTCTGCTAGAAAGGCTGTTCCAGAGTTTAGGTGCCAGATATCAGAAAGATCTACCGCCTACAGTTGATTGTGATATTCTGGGGATAATCAATTGTCCAGAATTAATTGAGCGTATAGGACGTGAGAGGCTGCAATACACCAGGAGCTTTTTCAAATACTGGGGAGCTAAGCCATTCAGGGCTTTGTAGGTAGTAAAATTAAAAAATTTATATGATGTTTAACAGGTAGCCAATGCAATAATGAAAGAACTGGAGTAATATGATCATACTTCTTTGTTCTAGAAAGCACTCTAGCAGCTGCATTTTGAACCAGCTGAAGTTTGTTAATTACGTCTGCCGGGCAACTGCCTAGTAACGCATTACTATAGTCTAACCGAGAGGTCATGAAAGCATGAATAAGCTTTTCCGCAACAGACATTGATAGGATATGTCGAAGTTTGGCAACATTTTTAAGATGAAAAAAGGCAGTTTTACAGATGCTTGAAATCTGGCCTTCAAATGACAGGTTGCTATTAAATATCACCCCCAATTTTTTGACTGAAGATGAGGACTAAACTGAGAATCCATCAAGGGTTAGACAGTGTTCTAGATTTTTGGGTCCAATAAGCAAGACCTCAGTTTTATCTGAATTTAGCAATAACAAGTTATTAGTCATCCAATTTTTAATATCACCTATACAATATGCTATACATCACTACTACTAATGCTTCATAATAGCAGAGTGAACATTTACAAGAGTGTAAATGCAAGACAAAGTAGATTATTATTAATATTATTATCACTTTACGTTCTCTGTTTGAATGTCATTGAGGCTGTGTTAACCCCTGGCTGTCAATTCAGTGTGCTTGTACTGAAACCTTTTAACACCCTGGCTGACTATGTGTTTGAATGTCTCACATGAAGAGCTAAGGAGATTAAATCTGTACTTTGAGGGCTTATAGAAGCATCTGAGCCATTTCAGGGAGTCAACCCTTTAACACCAAAAGCATATCCCTCCATTTGATCTTAAAAGACCTACCAAGACCCTATCTACTTCTTGGTCAAACTCCTTCATCGTGTAATCACTCAACAGAACGGTGGGGCAGTTCTTGAATCGTTATCCCGGGAGACATTTGTTAAGGCCAATGGCAACACATATTGCCTGTATATCTGAGCCTTGTCCCTGTGGGTTACTTAAAATGTGTAATTTAGCTGTTTGTTTGACAAGGGCAAGTGCCATGCACATGATAAAATCTTTAAACAGAAAACAGAGGAAAAACTTTACATGTAGTGTGACTTTCAGGGTTAAGAAACTAAATTTGATTATGATTTCAAATGAATTGTAACTCTGTCAGGTGTAATGACCTGGTTGAGGACATTTGATGGGGTCATTCAATAGCATCACTGTCCCAAACTAAGCCCAAAGGTGTGATAGAGCCTCAGGCGTATCTTTTTGATTGAATCACATGCTTGGCCTTTACAGACGTAAACATTGATTTGGATGTCTGTCACTCCACATATCTAGTTCTGAGTGAGACCTACAAAAGTGTTTAGTGACTGCATTCAGTGTCTGTGATTTTTAAGATCAACAAAACACATGATTTTGTTAAAAAAGGAATGGCTCTGCCACTTGATGTACCATTTCAGATTATTATTTTTACTCAAGTGTTACATTTTCAGCTTACTTCATTTTATTGTTTTGTATTTTTTTTTATTAAATATGTAACAATAGAGAAATAACTGACATGAAATCGCTGGCTTTGTTTCTTGACATGGTTAGAATCACATGGTTTTTATTTAAATGGTTTTCCACCTTATATACTGTAGTTATCATATATAATGAAACCATCATGGTAAAAATTGTATTCATCATATCATTCATCAATCTCTCCTTTAAAAAATAAGCTCCAGTGATCAAACTCTCATGACCTATGACCAACAGATTATCGCTCCTAATAAATAGTGGCTGTCACTCCATACTGTATGGTGAGTGTACTGCAGGTAAGTACAAATGAGGGCAAGTAATTGGGTATGGTGTAATAGTGTAAAGCCCAAATGGATATGTGCGGAACAGAGTAAGTGGTAAGTTCAGTGTGGGGGGTGTAGGGATGAACTACTGGCTGGCTCAACATGTCATTTGTGTAACTCTGCCGAGGTTTTGCTTTCTAGCTGACCTCCTCACACCAGTCTCGAAAGCCAAAGTCACACTAGAGTTTGAGCTTGCGAAATTCTGTGGCACGGCGCTGCGAAAAGCGGCGGGATTAAACAAGATGATTAGACATTAAAAAAAGCGAGAGATTGCTCCATGTTTTAAATTTCTGTCCAGAGAGGTCATGTTTTGATCCTAGATTGGTCTCACACAGTCAAGTGTTGCGATTTCGCAGGTCAGAGTTCACCAAGTTTGAACTTTGCACCGCAGCAACCTGCGAAATTTGACGCTTAACCATGCATTTCCGGTCTGACGCATTCGCGTGCGTATGAATGGAAGTCTATGGAGGGAAAAGTCCAGTGTGACCACTGCTTTATTCTGTCCTGAGACACTTACCTCTGTCTGTATTCTCAGATTCAATGTCTGTGTTTGTTCTGGCTGGGTGTATTGTCCCAAGAGAAGTAGCTGCCCTTTTATTTGTTGAAAACCACTATGCTAAACTTTGGCCATCCTCAGCATAACATGAATGTTTTCTCTTATAAGAGCTTGTTCTTGGAGATTGGTGACTTCCTGATGTTGGCTAGTTGACTCCCAGCTTCCCAAGATGTCTGAGCAGTACAGTCTCATGCCTTTAGTACAGTCCCTCTCAACTTCTGGTCATACTACACTTTGGGACCCCGCCCTACACATTTTGTATGTCTCTCTACTTTGACACACAATAATCAGTTCATGGATCTCTCTGTTAACAAGCTGATGATCTGAATCAGGAGTTTTAATTAAGGAAGACATACAAAATGTGCAGGGCGGGGATCCTGTGGAATGAAATTGGGAATCACTGTTCTCCCAGACCAAGGATCAGATCCGCTGGGAGATGGCATCCGTATACAGTCAGGTCCATAAATATTGGGACATCAACATAATTCTAACATTTTTGACTCTATACACCAACACAATGGATTTGAAATGAAATAAGATATGCTTTAACTGCAGACCGTCAGCTTTAATTTGAGGGTATTTACATCCAAATCAGGTGAACAGTGTAGGAGTTATAAAAGTTTGCACATGTGCCTATTTATGGAACTGACTGTAGCAGGTAAGAGGGAGACTACTCCATAGATTGTTTGCATTTACAACTTGAGGTAAGTAGTTTTTCCATGTCTCCTTTTCCCTGTCTGTCTACCTCCTCAACACTTACAAGAGGGAACAATTGAACCTTGTGGATGGTACAGTAACGTGAATGAGTGGATTAGAATAGCTTGTTCTCAAATTCATGGCCCTGATCATGGTGCAACTTAAGGCTGATTTATACTTCTGCGTCAAGCGCACTCGTATGCTACGGCGCAGTCTACGCGTGGACGCATAGCCCCACGCCGTGGCTGTCGGCGACGTTGACGCGCACCTTTAAAAAAATGTAGCGCAAGCTCTTTGATTGATCGGCTTGGTAGCGCTGACGAGTGTGGGCGGAGGTGAGAGTCGTGCGCCCGATGCAGTGAGTGTTTACAAGTGTGGAGTCCCGTGAAGGAGCTCCGGATGAAGACTGTTGTTTTGTGTTTACCTTATGATTAAAGTTGTTGCACGTCTGCCGGTTCCCACCTCAAAATGAGCGAATTTGAGCCACTTGTACATTAAGGAAGTGTTCAGGAAAAACAAAACACCAGCGAAGAAACTCGACACAGAGGAACATAAACACCTACTGCCAGCTAGCGTTTCGGAAGTGTATTGCAGAGGCAACAGAAACAGCGCGCAGAAGTATAAATGCGCGGCTACGCACAGGGCTTGCGCCGTGGGTCACGCCGATTGCTTGACGCAGAAATATAAACCAGGCTTTAGCCAGGAACCCAAAGCATTGGATAACATCTTGGAAGAGTCACTCTCCTGCAGTGCTGATTTGTTTTAGGTTGGGTAGGCCTGAGCATACTTGGTGAAATGATCCATCAACGCCATAATATATTCATACCCACCCAGGGCTCCGCTCCAATTGAATGTAATCTACAAACCCAAATCAGATAAAGTTGGGATAGTATTGAACACACAAATAAAAAAAAAGAAAGAAGGGATTTACTTTGACTATTATTTCATTGTAGACAATACACCAAACATCATTCAATGTGTTCCTCATAATTTTTATTGTTTTTGTTTTTCAAAATAAACATGTATTCCAATTTTGGTTCTTGCAACACATTAAAAAAAAAAAAGTTGAAACATTAAAGCATTTACCACTTTTAAGTGTTGTGAAAAGGAATGGCATCATTACAAGATGTGTGGAGACACCAATTGATGAAAGGTTTCAGGTGTAATTTTGTCCCATTCTTCCAGCAAACAAGTCTTAAGGTGGGCAACGATATGGGATCACACATTCTCTAGTGGAGACAGATCCATGACAGACCCTGGCTTTTAGACTTGTTGCTGGTAACAGTCTGGATGATCTTTTTATTCTTTTGGTCATTCATTTCTCCCCAAAATACATATTCATCTGACCACAGTACATGTTTCCACTGTGTAATAGTCCATCCCAGATGCCTTTGAGTCCAGAAAAGTCATCAGCACTTCTGGACATTGTTAACATAGGGCTTCCTTTTGGCACAGTACAGTTTTAACTGGCATTTGTGGATTTAACTACATATTGTGGTACCTGACAAAGGTTTACCAAAGTAGTCCTTAGCCCATGTGATATCGCTTATGGATGAATGATGATTCTTGATGCAGCGCCACCTGAGGTATTGGAGATCACAAATTTTTAGCTTAGGCTTGCGCCCTTGTCCTTTATAAACTGAAATTCCTCCAGATTCGCTGACTATTTTGATTGTCGTACTTTTGAAGGCAAAATGTCCACATTTCTTCCTATCTTTCCTTGAGGAACATTGTTTTAAAACATTTCAATAATTTTCTTACATATTTGTTGACGAACTGGCGATCCTCTGCCACTCTGCTCCTAAAACGACTAGACTTTTCTTAGATGCTGCCTCTGTACCAAATCATAATTTCAATCACCTGTTTACATCACCTGTTTCAAGTCATATCGTTATTTAACCACTTAACCTGATTACTAGCCCTAAATTAACTTTTTTGGAATGTGTTGCAGATCTGAATGACAGGAAAGGATGTTTACAAAGGAAATGAAGTTGTCCAGACAAAACATAAAATATTTTGTGTTCATATTGTCAAAGTAAAAATCACTATTTTTTCTTTTTTATTTGCGTTTTCCATACTGTTCTGACTTTTTCTGATTTGGGATTGTATACACACCAGTTCCATGGGTTTAACAAGCATGTTTGTTGTAATACAACCCATAGGATCTCGGAGATGTGCTGAGGGTTTCTTCTTAATTATACAGGGACACTTCCTGGTCATGTACTCTATTTCACTAAACTATATCAGCCATATATATATATATATATATATATATATATATATATATATATATATATATATATATATATATATATATATATATATACATACATATATACAGCTCTTCATCATCTGAGATACTGGTAATTTCTCGGTTAAAACTGTCAGTTCTCCAACAATTCTGGTTCGACAGCTTCGTCATATCCAGGGGGAGATCTGACAGAGTGTCAGCTTTGATGTTAACTCATCGCGGCCGATATTTGATGTCAAACCAGAAGTGAAGTCAGACAGCTCTCCAAACCATTGATGGCCCACCGCATTCAGCTTAGCCATATTCATCACTTACATCAGCAGTTTGTGTCGGTGTACATTCTAAAGTGCTGGGCATAAAACAGGTTTCTCAGAATTTTTCACAGTCTCCCCTCTTCAAGGCCAGGAACTCAAGTTTGCCAATGTGCAACCAATAATTTCTCTCAGCCTTTGTCAGTGTCCAGGACCCTGGACTGTTTGCTGAACAAAAGTTTTAGGTAGTCTGCAGAGTATGCCCTCTGGCCTGGAATATTGTCCTGAAGGGAAATTGACATCTGCAGAGTCGGGATGCATCCTATGTCGTCATCTCAAATTATGTCTTTAGTATTTGTCTATATACATTGTTATATGTGATGTCTGACTCTTCCAATCTGGGCTCTATTTATCTTGAACCCATAAGGATGGATATATGGTAGACCTACCATTGGAAATGTATTACTGTAACCTACCCGCTGAGGTCATTCAGTGTCATGTGGCGGTGCATTTTCATTACTGTGTTGTACTGTTTATTGTGTCAGTGTCACATTTTGACCAATTCTCCTATCAAGTTCTTCACACTCTGGAAGCATTCTTTCCATACCCATATTTGTTTCAGATTTGGAGACCCTGAATTTGTATTGTGGTGGAGTGGTGGTGGTAAGCAAATGTTGTCTGTCAGTGTGTGTCCATTAGTAGTAGGTGAATGTGCCAGGTGAGTACTTGTATAATCAGGTGTAACGCCCCATTCAGACAGGGCGTCAGCTTCAACGCTTCCCATTCACTTTGAATGGGTGACGTCAGGCATTGCTGAACTGCATTGTGGATCTGTCGGCGCCGGACATGCTCAACTATTCAAGCGCCGACGGAAGCGTCAACCAATCAGATCGCTGTATGCAAATACACCAGCTCCAACAGTGGCCTATTGCTGACTAATTTCATTGGCTGACGCTGCTATGACGATCGCATCAGCCCCAACTTCAGACACGCCCTCTGTCAAGCGTTGACGCTGAAGCCCCGTGTGAATGGGCCGTTAGATGAGTGTTTGACATCAGGTGTACATATAGTGTTGCAGATTGGTTTTGCTGTTTTTACAGGCTCATGCAATGACAATAGTTGACTGACTATGTTTACAAGGACATCAGTAATTAAATTATTTGCCTTAATCTGAATTGGACAATAACATGATTAAGGTCATAGGCGGAGCGTGTGTAAGGCAAGGGAAGGCTTAGCCTCCCCCTGGCCAAAGACCACAGAGATAGCAGCAAAGAAAAAAACTGCATTGAAATCATGTAACGGGTGTAAGACGGAATATGAATGTAATTTAATGTTGTTGATTAACAGAACACTTTAATTGTTGAAAGTTTGTCAATCAAATTTAAAGTCCCCCTCCGCACAAAAATGGAACTGTCTAACCCCGCATTTGCACTGATGAGCGTTGGTTTTGACTGGAGTTCGCTGCAGCTCTGAAAACCAAACCAAAAGTGCTGGCCAGCGGACTATTCTGATTTGCTGGTCAAGGACAAAAGTAATAAAATGGCAAATTAGTATTACAAGAGAGGTATAATAATATATTATTCTGCTTTAACTTGTTTTCAGCATTAAATGAAATTAGGAGTTTCCTTGTAACGTAGTAATCTAGTCTAGTGTAGTAATCTTGTTTAGGCGATCGTTTGCAGTTTTACATTTCAAAGGTTTGAAAAATATAACAGGACATATGCTGATCTTATTTGCAGAAATTGCAGTGTTGGGGGAATATTAATAGGCCTACATTACAATCTAAAGCAGGGGTCATCAACTATATTTGTCAGAGGGCCAGAGTTTTACTAGACATTCTCCTTGGGGGCCAGACCCCCAAGAAGAAAATCAAATAAAAATCTCATTTTGGCTTAACATTATGTTTAATGTTTATACTTTTTCAATTTCATTACAAAACTGAAGGCATTTGATTCAGGCTCCCATCACCTATACCACAGTCGACCACTAGGAGTGATAGATATTTTGCCTCAACTCAATTAGGCTAAGTCAACAAGATGAAATGTAACTTTAGCCATTGATTAAGCACTGTGAGTAGCCCGTTTCAGCATTGAAATTTGAATTCAAGCCACCTTAACGTTTCATTTGATGTGCGAACATTATTTGTGACTTGTTTTGTTCTGGTACCAGGTTATTTATTTACCATGCTATTTTAATCTGTGCCAGATAGTTTTTCCTCCTTTTTTTAGTCCTGAGGCAGACATCCCAAGTCTCCCAGAAGTTCTGTGAGTCTCCCGCAAATGCATAGAGACTCCCGGATGCCCACAAACTAATGATAATCTCCCGGAAGTCGAGCGTCTTCCTCCTGCTCATCAAATACATCGCGCACCCCTCTCCACCGCATCCCTCCTTGCTCTTCATCACACACACGTCACGCGCACTCCGCCTACACCCCACCCCACTTACGCTAAAACCTGTTTGAAACAATAAATGCTTAACGCCGCATAGTCTGTCTGAGTCTGTCCTCATTTCGAAGTGTAGTCTAAATATAGTCATAAATGGTGGTTATTCTGACAAGAGACTCAGTTGTTGTTGTTTTTTAGTTGCTTTAATAGTGTGGACCACTATTTTGTTTTTGAGCCTCACAGTTTTGGAATCCAGTCCCGGGCCTGAGTGAACAGCTCAGCGGGCCGGATTTGGCCCGCAGGCCGCCAGTTGATAATCTGTGATCTAAAGTCACTTAAAAAGAAGCTAAATGTATTACTTTGTTACTGTTTGAGGAAAATAATGTGAAAGTATGTGCTATTTATTTATTTATATGCGTTTTATAAGAGTACCTTTAGGCTTATTTAGAACACTGCTTATTTGAAGTTCTTAAACATAAACTAATTGTTCATAAATGGGCATAAATAATGCAAATAAACACCTAGTTTATGTTGTCATATTTTCATTGTCTTTTTTGTTGTTTCTAGCTTAATAAATAAAAATAAATTTAGTATCCAAATCACAGTTTAAAATTGCTTATATTTATATATTTATTGCTGAATTAGAAGTTCAGTTTTCGACTGGCCTTGAGAAAAATTGAAGGATTTCGGATTCTTAACACATTTTTGCAATTTATTTATTTATTTATTTTTGCAAAATGGTTGGATACTCAAAAAATGTTAAAACATTTCTGGCCTCGCCCCTGGCTGCATATCGAAAGTGACATAACCACAGGACTAAACAACAAAGACAACATCAACGCTTTTAATGCCAGGTCTAAAAGGAGGATTTTGCTGCATAAGGTAGGGCAGTGGCTATTATTTATACCGACTGCCATAACAAAACACATTTTTGTTTGTTAGACAGAAGGCTACCATTCATCAATTTATTATAATATAAAATAATAGAATATGATGATATAATAGAATATAATACAATTTATTATTATTATTATTATTATTATATAGATTAGTGGGTTAGTTTAATAAAATAATTTAATGCGCGTGTTATAGACGTTTGTTGATAGGCGGAGCTTTTGTTAAAACCTCTTTTTTGTTGGTCGCAAATCTTTTTAAATGCATTAAAGGGTAGCGGATATATTAGCCTTACCCTGGAGTTTGTTCCCCCTCCGCCTATGATTAAAGTGTTCACATGAGTTGCTTTTTGATTGTTACTTTCATGATCTCGTTTTACACATTATAGCACATAGTTCGATTAACGTCATTGCGTCACCCCGCTGTCCATGTTTCCTCTGGAATTTCATGTATTTTTGGGGATTTTGTTTTTAATTTTTGGACTGTAACTGCTAGGGTGTCAGAATTGTATCGTTTCTTTGGTGCGCCGCGAAGCAGATGGGGACAATTCGATATCAGTTCAGTAATAGATCATAACCGGTTATTACGCACTGACGTCATTTATCCCCTATGCGCAATGTCGCGGTAGAATACTATGGCAAAGGAGGCGAGGGCGAGTACATAAATCACTCCTACTACTTAAAAAGCAGATCTTTCACTGACACTGAGGAATGGTAAAGCAAGAGCTGCTATTTCACTACTAGGGAGAAATGCTGTAAAACTCCATATCTGCCCCCCTCCCCTCCCCTCCTCTCTTTCTCTCTCTCTCTCTCTCTCTCCTCCACACACACACTTTGGGCATTTAGTGAGGTAAATTTTCCTCTCCTCTCAGCTGTTAAAGCGATACTTGTGGACCCAGACACAAGCGTGCCTGTCGTGCGAGTTTATTGTATTGTATTTATTCTATTACGAATTGCCTGATAACCGCGTATTATGCGCATATAGACTGACCCGCGGCTGTTTTTCCCCGCGTCACTCATGGATGAACAGCAATTTAGTTTCTAAAGCCACGCACAGCCCTTTCTGTTGCGCGGGTGAAGACAATGACCAGTCATAAGGGTGTAAGAACTTGCCAGCGCTCAAAAAGCAAGCGGGATAATATTTACATTAGTTTATTTGTTATGAATGCTCGTGCTGTCTTCTGTGCATGTATTGGAGTTTTCATTCACAAAGAGTGTTTTATTTTTTTAGCAGGTAAAATTAAAGGTACAGTTCATATATCTGACTGCTTGTATTAAAGGACAAAATTGTATTACAAGTAATATATAAATATAAACATATTTATAGATTTTAATACAATTTTTTTTCTTGTGTTGTAAAGAAAAAAAAATCTAATTATGTATGGAAAGCATCGTCAATGCACCGAGATATCGAATTGAACCGAATCGATGGCATGATAATAGTAACCGAACCGAACCGTGAGACCAGTGTAGGTTCACACCCCTAGTAACTGCAGTTTCGCACCTTCACTTTCATTCAGGAACATGAGGTATTGGATGTGTATGAAGTAAGGACTGGTGGAAGAGTGTTGTTTTAATGGAATTTGATACTGCACGCCAAATAGAAAAAAAAAAAAACTGCGATGCAGGTGTCTGTAGTCCTTTACTGACTCTATAGTTGCAAAGAATAGTGTCAAACATTCCCGTCGCAAAATGCGGCGAAAAGTCCTATATGACGGTAATAGTTTCATGGTTACATTATATATGGACACTGGAGCATTTCAAAGTCATGTCGATCAGCTGTTTTGTCTGTAAGCTGACATACGAGCGATCCGCTGATGGATCGTGGCTTTAAAATGCTCCAGTGTCCCTGTATCTGTGGTTACACTCAGTAAACAGCTGTGAATTCAGTGAACTGATGACCTTCACGGCCAATCACAGTCATATCTCTTGAGCACGTAAACGCACGTAAACTCAACTGTATGTCAGCTGACATACGAGCGATCCACTGATGGATCGTGGCTTTAAAATGCTCCAGTGTCCCTGTATCTGTGGTTACACTCAGTAAACAGCTGTGAATTCAGTGAACTGATGACCTTCACGGCCAATCACAGTCATATCTCTTGAGCACGTAAACGCACGTAAACTCAACAGTCCTCAAATGTTAGTGGGAAATGGACGTTTTTAAAATTTCAGTATCAATTGGAACCGAATTCCAGTATCGTGACAACCCTAGTTTGTAGTGTAGTTATGAAAAATCTTCTTTTGAAGGACTATAACGCAAAGGAGAATTTGGATGTCCCTACCCTTTCACAGGAATGTGGAAGGATGAAAGGGTAGTATTGGGATTGGATGGGTTTAATTTGTGCTCTTTGTAATCTGAGACATACTTACCTAAAGACCTCTATTATCCAATGACCAGCTAATCAGTTCTGCAGTATTGGTGGGAAAAACAATTTGAGAGGCTTAATGTTCATTAGTGTCCTTTGGCACTTGGGGGAATATTGCCTGCATTTTAAGTGTTTCTTACAATAGCTGTTGCCACCCAAGTTTTTTTTTTTTAAATAATTAAAAAAACTTATTATGCAGATGCATACTCAATATTCTCTGTAATAGCAGAGGATTAGCGAGACAAGGTTAGAATCTATTACCTTAGAGATTCAAGCAACAACATTGACCTGTATGACTCAGCAACAATAATCAGCAGTTCTCAAGTCAGTAGAGTGTAAAATAGCATTGGCTACATATTTACCTTTCAAAGGGCTGTCTTGACATTAATTAAGATACTTTAGTCAGCGCTGAACTTTCCAGGCATCAGGCAATCAAGTCCTTTGAGGATTAGGGGTTCCTTGTCACCAGAGAACTGACAAACTCACTAGGATGAGGTGCAAAACACCTTCAACACCTGTTTTATTTATTTACTTCTTGCGCTCTCACCTCACAGCAAGAAGGTCGCTGGTTTGAGCCTTGGCTGAGTCAGTTGGCATTTCTGTGTGGAGTTTGCATGTTCTCCCCGCGTTCCGAGTGGCTTTCCTCCGGGTGCTCCGGTTTTCCCTACAAGTTCAAAGACATTTGGTACGGGTGAATTGGGTAAGCTAAATTGTCAGTAGTGTATGTGTGTAAATGTGAATGTATTGGTGTTTCCCAGTGATGGGTTGCAGCTGGAAGGGCATCCGCTGTGTAAAACATATGCTGGATAAGTTGGCGGTTCATTCCGCTGTGGCGACCCCAGACATCACGTGATTGTGTGAGACCAATCGAAGTTCAAAACATGACCTCTCTGTACAGAAATTTAAAATATGGACCAATCACCTTCTTTTTTAATGTCTAATCATCTTGTTTAATCCTGGCGCTTTTCGCAGCGCCATACGACCGAATTTCACATGCTCAAACTCTAGTGTAACCGCGGCTTTACTAGTTTCTAGAAATATCCATGCAGGTGTGCTGAGGCAAGTTGAAGCTAAAATCTACAGGACACCGGCCCTCCAGGACCAAGTTTGTTCACCCCGGCTCTAAACACATTGGATTCACTGTGTTTGGATGCTGATGTAGGTTTTCTGGTGGAAAAGGGGTATTATAGAACCATTACACTTTGGGTGTCGCGAGTTTGAGTCCCAGCTTGTGGACTTAACCTTGTCACCACAACTACACCACCACTACCACCTTATGCTTGGAGAAAAATGTAAAGGTTTTTTTTTTTTGAGAGAGAGAGAGAGAGAGAGAGTAATACTTTTGATAACAGTTAATTTTTGCAGTTATTGACTTCACTTAGGGGCAGCATGGTGGCACAGTGGGTAGCACAATCAACTCACAGCAAAAAGGTCGCTGGTTCGAGCCAGTTGGGTCAGTTGGCTTTTCTGTGTGGAGTTCTCCCCGTGTTCACGTGGGTTTCCTCTGGGTGCTCCGGTTTCCCCCACAACTCCAAAAACATGTGTTATAGGTGAATTGGGTAAGGTAAATTGTCCGTAGTGTATGTGTGTGAATGAGCGTGTATGGATGTTTCCCAGTGATTGGTTACAGCTGGAAAAAACAACGTAACAGCGTAAAACAAATGCTGGATAAGTTGGCGGTTTATTCTGCCGTGGCAACTCCTGATTAATAAAGGGACTAAGCCGGAAAGAAAATGAATGAATGAACTAAATTTTTTCACTTAAAAGATTATTTATTAGTTTTATTATAAATTTTTATTCATGACATTTATGATTTTTGTGCAGTTTCCTGTCAGTTGAGTTTGTGGGAAAGAATTTTGCAGTGTTTACATGTTTATTACTGAATATAATTAATTTAAATATAACTTTTATTTCTTAAAATACAAGTTGATTTCAAAATACACACATTTGTGATTTTATTTTATTTTTCCCCACCAGTAATAAAAAGACATTTTTCAGTATATATTTTATAATTGAGGATTTCTTTAAAGTCAAAAAAATCTCATCTCCTCTCATTTTCCGTGAACCCAGTCTTGTGTCTTGTCTCATGGGATATGTGTCTCAGTATATCCCTACTTTTTAATGATTTCTGCCAGAACTTTTACAATAACATGGACCAATGAAAACATTTACTAATTGAAAGTTTTATCCAGTCAGAGCCATGGCCTCAGTCATCGTGCTATGGTGCTCTTGCAGAGTCTGGCTCATCTTTTTGATTGTGTTCTCATTTTTGATCCTCTTTTCTTCCAAAAAATAAAATAAAGTATATAAAAAAGAAATAAATTAAAACATAACAAAGTGTTTACAAGCTACAAAAATAAAAAAAGTAGCCTTTTACTTGTTATTTTGTTCTTTATTCTAAACTTTAAACACAAGGTATTTCTGTTGAGCTCATTTAATGTTTCACACTGTCTTCCCAAGTAATCTCTGCAACCTTGTAACACTGAATCCGTCTTTTGCTTCTTCTTCTTATTTCAAGAGTTCACACTTAGCTGATGATCAATAAAGCGTAATTGGCATGCTGTCCCGGGAGAGAGCCTTGAGGTCGTATATCCTCGAGCCCGGGGCTCCCTCCCGTTAAAAGGGCAAGAGGGGAGTTCAAGCTCAGGAAGGTCTCGAGAACTCCCCTGCTTGTCGCCGTGTGAGAAGTGTAAACTAAGGTTGTCTTAGGTAATAATTTGGTTTAGTCGATTGGTTATGGTGCATGTTTTTGGACGGTGGAAGGAAACCGGGGAACCCGGGGGAAACCCACGCGAACACGGGGAGAACGTGCAAACTCCGCACAGAAACGCTAACCGGCCCAATAGGAGGTTGAATAGGCCGCGTTCTTGCTGTGAGGCAACAGTGCTAGCCACTGGGCTGCCGTGTCGCCCTATAGGAAAAAGGGTGGAAGTAGGGGTGGAAGGGGGGTAACTTCAAGACTATGATAACTGGAGTGAAATCTCTGGTTATTTATAGTGTGTCCGTAGTCATCTAATAGGGCAGATTACGGAGCTGATAAGGTGCCAGCCGTATTGATCATAAGCACGTGATCCTCTCGAAATTAGTTTATAAATAAACCACACTTTCTATGTATGGGCATAGCTCTTTTTTCAGCAGAATTTCTTTTATATCCCCTGCATCCTTGTATGCCTGTTTCCCTATTTTGTGCATTAATATAGGACACAATGTTTGTTGAAATATGCTACAATATCTTTGATGCCCCTATTGTGAAGCCATACAGGCCTTGGGGAGAGCACGGAGGAAATTAAAGAATGATGGCAGTGGTTTTGTGCACATTTTGAGCATTCCTTACATCCTGATCTGAGCCATGAGCTATTCATTAGTGCAATGACACTTCACTGAATGTCTTTGGCTTGGTTCAGACAGAACGCTGTCATGTGCTGTAACTGGATTACTGAAGCAGCAAGCCATCCAAGACGTAAAGTGAAAGCGGGCAGACTGTGCTATCACCATGGCAACAGTGTGGTCTAATAGGGGTGGCTGAGAATGGTTGGAAAGGAGTGAGAAAAAAAAACCCAATGCTCTGAAGAAAAACAACTTTCTACGTGGCGGTAGGACTACATCATTAGTTTGGCAAAATGTGTTTGTAAGAGAAGTAGCATTCAGTTAATAAATGCATACGCAGAGATCAGAAAATTTAGTGAAGGCATCCTTTCATAGATCCTGTCCATATCATGTCTAAGCTCTTTTCCCTATTGCAGCTATTTTTATTCATCACAAAAAAATCTGTCAAATAATTGTAATTTCTCCTGTCAATTCCCTGTTTGATGTTCATTTCATAATCAAATCTTTGCTACAAACAATACAAAATAATACAGCTTTAATTACATTTATCTGTTCATCAACACCTCTTCAAAACGTGTTGTTATTTCACAAAGTTTTTTGACTGTAGTGTTGAATGTCAAATGATTTAATTAAAGGGGCAACCATGGATTTTCACCATGACCATAAATTACAATCATTCATTCATTTTCTTGTCGGCCTTTATTAATCTGGGGTCACCACAGCAAAATAAACCGCCAACTTATCCAGCAAATTTTTATGCAGCGGATGCCCTTCCAGCCGCAACCGATCTCATGGATACATCCATACACTCATCCACTATGGACAATTTAGTCTACCCAATTAACTTGTACCGCATGTCTTTGGACTGTGGGGGAAACCGGAGCACCCGGAGGAAACCCACGCGAACACAGGGAGAACATGCAAACTCCACACAGAAACACCAACTGGCCCAGGCGAGGGTCGAACCTGCGACCCAGCGACCTTCTTGCTGTGAGGCGACAGCACTACCTACTGCGCCACTGTGTCGCCCTAAATTACAATCAAAGATTGTTAATTAAATAATAATTAGATACATTTGAGCTGTCATCTGAGCAATCTGAAGGACATATTGTTCATTTTACTGTATTATCAGATAAAGGGATACATAATTGTGATAAAATAAGGCAAGGGTAATGCTGTGGTCACACTAGAGTTTGTGCCTGCTAAATTCTGTTGTACGGCGCTGAGAAAAGGGGCAGGATTATACAAGATGATTAGACATAAAAAAAGCGAGCGATTGGTCCATGTTTTAAATTTCTGTCCAGAGAGGTCATGTTTTGATCTTCGATTGGACTCACGCAATCATGTGATGCGATTTTGCAGGTCAGAGTTCACCAAGCTTGAACTTTCCAATGCAGCGAACTGCGAAACTTGCCGCCCTAACTTGCGTTTCCAGTCTGATGCATTCGCGTGCGTATGAATGGAAGTATATGGGGAGAACAGTCCAGAGTGACCGCAGCTTAATTAAGAACTACTAAACCAGGGGTGTCCAAACTCGGCCCTGGAGAGCCGGTCCAACTTGCTTCAACACACCTGCCAGGAAGTTTCTAGTATATCTAGTAAGAGCTTGATTAGCTAGTTTATGTGTGTTTGATTAGGGTTGGAGCTAAGTGGAGTTTATTTATAAACTAATTTCGAGAGGATCACTTGCTTGCAGCTGCCCCGCATTATCCAATTGATTATTCACCAATCAAATGATTCCTAGGCCACTATAAGAGCCCTAGGTTTCATACCACAGACATCTTCGTTTTGAAGAATCCCCCCTCCCTTTCACCCCTACTCCTCCTCCTTTTCTAGATGGGTGGCACGGTGGCCCAGTGGTTAGCACTGTTGCCTCACAGCAAGAACGTCTTTGGTTCTGGCTATTAACAAAACTAGCAGATGTTTTTGCAGAGTTTGCACGTTCTCCCCGTGCTCGGGTGAGTTTCCCCCGGTTTCCTCCCATCGTCCAAAAACATGCAACTTAATTTAATTGACTAATCCATATTAGCACCATAGACAGGCACTTAGCGGGTAGTTATCTCTTAAGAGCAATATATATATGTTCATTAGCTACTACAGTAGGGGAGATCTCGAGTTCTACCTGAGCTCAAACTCCCCTCTCGCCTTGCAACAGGAGGGAGCCCCGGGCTCGAGGATCTTTCAAGCTCAGGGCTGTCTCCCGGGACAGCATGCCAAACAAGCTTTATAATCAATCATCAGCTATGTGTGAACTCTTGACACTCCAGTTAAATGTTAAAGGTAACCCATGTTGAAGTGAGGGGAAGGAGTTAGATTTGATTTTAACATCTTTTGACACAAAATACTTTGGATCCAAACTCTTATGACACCATGAATCTCCTTTCAGGAACTTGCAGAAAACAGCATCCTTACAGATGAAAGCTCTGAAATCTTGTGCAAGATGCAATTTGACTATTCTGGAACATGCAGATGTGGATCTCTAAAGAGAAGTTAAGAAAATAAACAAATTTTTGAAGATGGGAGAACTAAGTTTGTGGTCATTGATCTTGTTTTTCCAGACTTCCCAAATTCACTTTTTGGAGTCTTCCTTAATTCTCTTTATAAAGCTTTAGAGGTGTAACAGCTGGAACCTGGTAATTCATTGGCACTGAGAACTTGTATCACACACACTTGGTACTGAAAACCAGCAACATTAACCAGGAATGTGAATTAGGAACTTCTAAACTTTTGAGAACACTATACTACACAATTCTTTTTATCAGCCAGAACATTTGTAATACTTCTATGAAAGGAGGGGTTTGCAAAAATGGCATTTTTTCAGATGCAGCATTGTGAATGGACCATGCTGACAGAGGTGGCCTCTAAGTGGTCAACGCCAGTGTAATGCTGTGCTCACACTAGACGTGGAACGTATGAAAAAATAACGATATTTATGCGTTAAACATTTTGAATTTACTCACTTCATTCGTGTGTCAAATCCACTTCACAATAGAGGCGAATTCGCATCATGGGTAGGGCTTCTGTCTACCAGGTGACTTCATTGCTAAATGGCTAACATGAATTTTATTGAGAGAATAGATGTGTTTATGTGCTTTAGGAAGGCTAAAAACAGCGTATATATCCATTTGGCGCCGTGTCTGAGTCCACTAGATCCTTTCAAAGGTGCACCCAGCTCTGTGAGTTAAAGAGCCCCTATTATGGGTTTTTGAAAATCACCTTCCATGTAGTGTGTAACACAGCTCTTAGTGAAGTGAAATATCCAGCTAAAGCTTAAATCTGAAAGTTGACAGTTTTTAAAACTATTGATTCATCTATAAAAGAGTCGACTCATAGTGGTTTAAACGAATCGTCTTGAAAGCCGTTTCGTCGTGACGTCATTACGAAACATAATGGTTGCGCGCGCAGGCCTAGCAAAATTGAAACCTGCGGTCCCGCCCACTAACACAGCAGCAGGACGCTCATGAAGACGCTGTGCTTACCTGGATATTATTGGAAGTGTGAGGGGAAAGGAGTCGTTCAGAAATCTGTACACTTACAATGGGCAATCTATCACTACACAGCTCATGCATTAAGTTTCTTCCTCCATCTTGTAATGGAGAGACAATACACCAGGGGTGCGGGCAAAATAAGGACAAATTAATAGGTACACCGGCAGGCTGCTGCACGCTGGGCTTCAGGCTTGTGAAGGGAGCAGAGATAGCTTGTCAGAGGACAGAGGATGCTACAACCTCTCGGCTGGGCATGTGATCGTTTGGAATAGCAGAGTACAGGTAAGTCCTAAGAAAATATAGCAGTTCACGGACGAGGTGCCAGAGCAATGATTGCAAATAGAAATGATCTACATGTTTTGTTACTAGTTACCGCATGTACTGTATCAGGTTAACTCTTTTTATTCTCATATCGCATCTAATGCCACGTTGAAAACGCGATGCGTGCTGCTTTGTTTACGCATTTAAATGTGTTTGTGAGCTCATTTCACTAACGTTTGTCGTTGCTATGGCCACTGTTAGCTGATCCTGCACACGTGCAGCGGTCAAGGTTCAGAATAGTTCAGCTTTTGCTGCTGTGTGGATTGTGTGTCATACTTGAGAGCAATGCTGGTGTTTAACTGCACTGCTTTCGGCGCTGAGGTGTCTGAATAACACTGTTGAGAACCGGGTACTGTTTACTGTGGTGTTAGTAAGTTTACTTTAAAGCGCGTTTCGGGCGTCCACTGCGATCCAATGTTGGCGACCTGGGGGCTTGATAAACCACGCTGGGCATTTTACTGTCTCTCGCTGAATGCTGTCGACCAATCGCAACAGACTGTCATCGGTCCAATCAGCGCAGATTAGCTTCGCGCTAAGCAGGGGTTTGAGAACAAATGAATCGCTGAACGATTCATATGGGAGTCGCTGGGATAATTAGGTAAAAATAAATGCATATTATAAGACCATGAAAGTGTTTTTTGACCTTGCATACATATCAGTATGTTGTTGGAGACCCATAAAACCGAAATATGATTCTTTTCAATGTGTAATAGGGGCTCTTTAATCAACTCCTCCAGAAACTATACCTGGATGATAGAGGCTTTTTGCATTGACTTAACATGTAATTCACTTGCGATTGACGCTCGTGCTTAGTGTGAACGCAGCATAGGGGATATTCCCATAGTCCAAGTCAACATTTAGAATACTCTTTTAAGTATTTTTTTCCTGAGCGATATTTACTTCAGATTGGTGCTTAAAACAAAGACTGAACATCACAAATGTTGACCTAAGCAATAATGAAGATCAGGGCTGACAAACTCAGTTCCTGGAGGGAGCCCTGAAGATTAGTTCCAAACCAGCTTCAACCTGTAGGTTGAAGCACAAGCCTGAAGGCTTAATTAGTTTGATCAGGTGTGTTTAATGAGGGTTAAATCTAAACTCTGTAGAGCTGCAGCTCAACAGTAACTGAATACGACACCAGTGATGTAGATTAATATGTAAGGTTGCACATATTGTTGTATCATAAACAACTCTCATAAATTTTATATTTCGTTCAGTCATGACAACTCAGAGAGAATTAACATGGTAATGAATATGTATATGTTGATGTATTTGGTCTTGATTAAATAGATAGGGTATGCTGCTGCTGTTGATTTGATTATTGGTGAGGATTTGGTACTGTCAGTATATTCACAGAGAATATATATATATATATATATATATATATATATATATATATATATATATATATATATATATTACTTACAAGGTCGCAGGTTCGAGACTCTGCAGCGGCAGTGATTGTAAATGGGGGTATGGATAACCTGCACCCTGTTCCACCCTCAAAACCACGGCTGAGATGAGTCCCTTGAGCAAGGCATCAAATCCCCAACTGCTCCTCGGGCACCACAGCAATGGGTGCCCAGAATATCAAAATCAACTGTAGGCAGTAGATCCTTCTCGTATCTGGGACCCAAAATCTCAGCCAACCTTCCTAGGCAGACACACTCTGTCAATTTAAATCTTGACTAAAGACTCATCTCTGCATAAGCATACACAAAAAACACAAAGCACATCTTTGAAATTCAAATCCTCTGAAAGATTGTTAGGTTGCATTAATCAGGTAAAGTAGAGCTAGGAATGCGTCCCCGAAAGACACTAATTTGAATGGCATTTATGCTCATGTTGGTTTGTCTGTTTCTTTTAATCATGAGGTCTACATAATCATCAATTCATCCAAATCTCCAGAGCAGATGGCAGTTGTAGTCATCAATGAGTTGAGATCACAAGGCTGATTCCTGCAAAGACACCAGTAACAGACGAGTCTCTGCATTGACCCCGTTGGCAGATGCTCATCATTCCTAAGCCTCCAACATTGAGACTGCAGCTCTACCCAAGACTTTGGTCAGAGAGAAACTGTTTATTTTTTTCTTCACTTCTGTCAATTGGTGACGTTTAGGTTCCTTACCACTGTTGCATCTGGCTTGCCTGGTAGGGACTGGTGGAGCTGCACATCAGTGGAGTTGCTCTTTAGTGGATCGGCCTTGTGCAGTAACATTTGCATTACACTGATCTGACCTAAACTGAACTTTAACAGTGACAATAGGTGTGTTCGACTTCATGCAACGCTGCGCAGATCGATCGAAATCTGTCTTAAAGTGGTGCATGCCGGTTAGAAATTTTGTTTGGATCGATGCTGATGCAAGGGATCATGACACAATTTACAAGAGATCACAGAGAAACTGAGGGAGATGGTTTGCAGTGAGATGGCATGAGTTTTAGGGTGCACATGAAACTGATCACAATGGGACCGATGAGGCCAGAGTGTTGCGAAGATGTCTTTTGTTTCTAGATCTGCATGAGGCTGCCCGGTGTGCAGCAGAGATGTCACTGGATTTTGATGGACAGTTCGGCCTATTGCCAAAAGATTCTTCTGTCTGAGGTTATTAATCACACTTTAAAATAATTTTCAAGAGAAGGAGGGGTTACAAAAATGGCATTTTTTTAGATGCAGCATTGTGAATGGACCATGCTGACAGAGGTGGCCTCTAAGTGGTCAATGCCAGTGTAATGCTGTGCTCACACCAGACGTGGAGCATATGAATAAATTACGATATTTATGCGTAAACATTTTGAATTTACTCCATTCGTGTGTCAAATCCACTTCACAATAAAGGCGAATTCGCATCATGGGTAGGGCTTCTGTCTACCAGGGGTGCGTTTCCCAAACAACGACGTAACTCGCGGCTGAACTATAGTGCGATGCATCGTTTGGCAAAAAAACAATGTAGTGACGAGTGTTTCGCAAAACCGGTAGTTTCTCTGTCGCAGATCCATCGCTTGAACCACGTTAGTTATAACGTAAAACGCCCATAATAATGCTCTAAACTGGGTGGAGTAACTTCTTTAGAGAACAACCCCATCATTTCTTTGTGCAAATTATATTGTTTTACACAAACACGCATTTAAAATAAAATCCAATATTAGTTTTGGTAAAAACATGCACTCGCTTTCCATATTAATTAAAATATAAGTAAATGGGACATATAGGGCCAATGTTTGCTTTACTAATATTATTGAGAAGTTGAACATTCATTCATTCATTTTCTTGTCGGCTTTGTCCCTTGCGGGGTCGCCACAGCGGAATGAACCGCCAACCTATCCAGCACGATTTTACGCAGCGGATGCCCTTCCAGCCGCAACCCATCTCTGGGAACTTCCACACACACATTCACACTCATACACTATGGACAATTTTAGCTTACCCAATTCACCTGTACTGCATGTCTTTGGACTGTGGGGGAAACCGGAGCACCCGGAGGAAACCCACGCGAACCCAGGGAGAACATGCAAACTCCACACAGAAACGCCAACTGACCCAAAGTTGAACATTACATATTCTATTCTAAAACATAAAATCACTTACAAAAGCTAACACTATTCTAATATCATATATAAATAATATAAATAAATAAATAATGAGGCGATTTATTATAAATATATTTACTTTAATAATAATATTAATAATGATGATGATGATAATGGGACCGATGAGGCCAGAGTGTGGTGAAGATGTCTTTTGTTTCTAGATCTGCATGAGGCTGCCCGGTGTGCAGCAGAGATGTCACTGGATTTTGTTGGACAATTCGGCCTATTGCCAAAAGATTCTTCTGTCTGAGGTTATTAATCACACTTTAAAATAATTTTCAAGAGTTCACACTTAGCTGATGATTAATTATAAAGCTTGTTTGGCATGCTGTCCCGGGAGAGAGCCCTGAGCTCATAAGATCCTCGAGCCCGGGGCTCCCTCCCGTTGCAAGGCGAGAGGGGAGATTGAGCTCAGGTAGATCTCGAGAACTCCCCTGTCGTAGTAATTAAAGAGCAGATAGTAGTTCTGGTATCTCTAACGAGATAGGTTACTAGGTAGGGAGCAGTGTCATTAATAATATAATAATTGTATAATAAATAATAAGTGTTGATTGGTCAACTTAGGTTGCATGTTTTTTAATCGGTGGGAGGAAACCGAAGAACCCGGGAAAAACCCACGTGAGCACAGGGAGAACGTGCAAACTCCACACAGAAATGCACGCTGGTTTGGTAAAGCCTAGAACCATTGACATTCTTGCTGTGAGGCCACCGTGTCACCCATCTAGGAAAGAGGAGGAGTAGGGGTGGAAGGGGGGATTCTTCAAAGCAAAGATAGCGGTGATGTGAAACCCAGGGTATTTGTAGTAGCTTAGGGATCATCTGATTGGTGCATAGTGAATTGGATAATGTGGGTCCAGCCGCTAGGAATCATAAGCACGTGATCCTATCTAAATTAGTTTATAAATAAACTTCACTTTAAGAAAGTTGAGTTAAAAATAAAACATAATATTATTATGATTATTATTATTTTCTTGACTTTCAGAACTTTTTTTGTAGAGTTACATTTCTTTAAACTGAAATTCAAGACTATAATTTTAATGTGAGCCATAGATTTTTGTATCTCACTTAGTTTCCTAATAGCTTGTACAAGACACATGAGGAAGAGTTCATTCTCTTTGCCACTTTGAATTGTTTAGAGATTTCATCCACCTTTTCAAGTACACGACACAATACATTTCCTGTCTTCACCTTTCCATTGGTACCTGTGGAACTGATGAACTTTGCTTAGGCATTTGTGAATTACTCTCACTACTTTTCACTTTCAGCAAGTGAATCCTCTCCTGTTGTACTGATATCAGTCACTATCTGCTCCATCTGCATTGTGACTGGCTTAAATGTAAGAATAACCTCCTGTTCTTCATTTTCCACCATGTCACTGCTTGTCAGGCTCTCTTTCACATGGGGCTCAAAGAATGCCATGATATGTGAGAGTATTTCCAGACTTCCTGGCTGTCTGTACTCCTGACCCACTCTCCTTTTCTTTCATTGCTCTCCTTTCTTTTATATTCTTGTCCCTCTCCTATTAATTCAACAATCCATAAAAAAATACTGTTTAAAAATAGGTAATACACTAAAATACAGTAATGGTGAGTCAAATGTATTTGTACAATCGTTTTCAAAATAGTTTTAAAGCAGCTTTACAGAATATCACAATGTTAAAGAGATAGTTCACCCAGAAATGAGAATTAACTCACACTCAAGCTGTTCCAAACCTTTATGACTTTAATATACAGTTGAAGTCAAAATTATTAGCCACCTTTTGAATTTTTCACAGGAAATTTTCACAGTTTTTCTGATAATTTTTTTTTCTTCTGAAGAAAGTCTTATTGGTTTTATTTTGACTAGAATAGAAGCAATTTTTTTTACATTTTTAAAAGCCATTTTAAGGACAAAATTATTAGCCCCTTTAAGCTAATTTTTTTTCGATAGTCTACAGAACAAACCATCATTATACAATAACTTGCCTGATTACCCTAACCTGCCTAGTTAACCTAATTAACCTAGTTAAGCCTTTAAATGTCACTTTAAGCTGTATAGAAGTGTCTTGAAAAATATCTAGTCAAATATTGTTTATTGTCATCATGACAAATATAAAATAAATCAGTTATTAGAGATGAGTTATTAAAACTATTATGTTTAGAAATGTGTTGAAAAAATCTTCTCTCTGTTAAACAGAAATTGGGGAAAAAATAAACAGGGGTGAAAATAATTTAGGGGGGCTAATAATTCTGACACTAAAGTACATATTTTGAAACTAATTGAAATCCTGCAACCATTGACTGTCATAGTAGCAAAAACAAATCCTATGGAGTTAGTGATTACAGGTTCCCAGCTTTCTTCAAAATGTCTTTTTTGTGTGTCCAACAGAAGAACAAAAGTCAAACAGGTTTAAAATAAGTGAAGGGAAAGTGAATCATGATATTTTTGGGTGAACTATCCTTTAATGTTTATAATATTTTATTTATTATATAGTTGCATGATAGCTAATATTGTGTATTTTCAATACAGATTTCTGGTAACTGGAGATTTAATTGTGAGCAGGGCTTTACATTAACACCCGCCAAATGCGGGGAGATTTCAGTGGTGGCGGGTAAGACAGACACTCCCACTAGCCACTTTGGCTGGTTGAAAATAATTTTCCCGGATAATAATTCATTAAAGCAGGGTTATACAATAAGGATAGTCCAATGTGCATGCAAAGGCAATCTTAGAATTGAGAAGCAACACGACTGACAAAAATAATTGCGTTCGCGTGAGCAATAAAAAAGCAGGTGAATACCGAATAAAAGGATGATCACTCGCGCTAACAGCTGAGGTGATGCGCAACTGTTTAAAACGCGTGCATGCTCTCGTTTCCTTGCGTGAAGCAACTCTGTCTAGAAAAACAGCTAATGTGATCGGTTCTCTTTCAAATAGACTAGACAAATAGTGATGAACATGCACCCTCAGTCTTGCTGCTTTCAAGAGCTCCAGATTTGTATTTTTTTAAGCAGCACCAGTTGCTTTCGCTTTAACCATTATTTGAACAGATTATTTATGGGTCTAACGTTGACCGTGTGTGCGTTATCATCCTTTCATTATAACACGGCTTGTTTTTTACCTGCTTTCTTTTGCGTAATGGGGTTTAATTATCTTTTTTTTTTTTTTACAATAACATTGCTATAATGGGAGATTAACTCCCTATTTATGTGTAGTTAACTGGTGATCTGGGACCTTTAGCTAGGACAGATTACTGTGAATATGTTTTGTTAAATAAAAAGTATAGTTAACAGCTATATTTTGCTTGTTTTGACACATTTTAAATTTGTGGCTAAAAAATAATTAATTGTTTATGTTTGGTGTGGTCAGAGATAAATTTGGTAAATCCAAACCCATTTGCTCATGAATATTGAGCAAGCTCGTCTAATCTAAATCAAGTAAACTTAGCATATCAAAGTCATATTTATGTGTATAAAATATATACAATTGTGGCTAGTGAAAATGGCGAGTGGCTAGTAATGTTGGAAAAATACTAGCCAGAGTGGCTGGTGATCAAAAAAGTTAATGTCAAGCCCTGATTGTGAGCATAGCTTTCAGCTACAGAGTGAAAACTTCAAGCGTAACAATGAAACAGTTCTGGATGAGGTCACCAAGGTCATCTGGGATGTGTTGGTGGGGATATATGCAAGTAACAGAAACGCATGATTAGGTGGAAATCACCAAGGTGTTTCAAGAGAGGTAAAAATTTCCAAACTACATTGGAGTTATTGATGGCAAACATGGTGTTACTAGATTCATCAATTCATACACTATAGTCAATTTGAAATTAGTTGACAAATAATCTGTTTCGAGTTACTGATGTTAGAGCATTCAGAATAAATATTCATGAGGGAATATTTTCCTGTTGCTCTTTAGGAAAAAGGATTTTGCATTCTGTTGGACACCCCACTACCAGGGGCAGAAATCCTTGGGATTATGTCAGGAAAAAAAAATTATGAGGCCTTAGCCAGGACACCAGGTCACACCAGAGAAGAAGGTGTATGTATAACTATCGTTTGTCCCGGGCAGACGAGTAGTGGAGAATGCCTTTGGCACACTCTCCAATCAGTGGCGAGTCTATAGGTGGGTGATGGCTGTTACACATGAGAAAATTGTAAGGCAACTGTAAAAGCCACAGGCATTCTGCACTATTTCCTACAGATTCATGGCAACTATTGTGGGAAAAAGCATGCTGGAAGAAGTACTGCATGTGACTACCAGGATTCTTTGCAGAAATTATTAAGAATGGAGCAAACAGCAATAGTAGCAGACTTTGCAGTGTCTTATAGAGAAAGTGTCAAACCTTTCTGGGTCCAAATTTTTGAAAGGATTATCTTTTGCACAGCAAGGCTCCATTGGTTTAATAAAAATAATAATAATACACAGTACACATACACATGGCATTTGTATGATGAAAATAATTGCTGTCACTTCAATTCGATTTTTTTTTTAATAAAATGAGAAATTTAAATGATTGGATAATTCAAAATAAAAGCCCAGCCTTGGACATTTTGGCTAAACAATAATAACAAAAAAAAAAAACAAAAAGGACGAATCTCTATCATATATCGGTTGACTACAATTTGTTATATACAGTTGAAGTCTAAATTATTAGCCCCCCCCCCCTTTGATTTTTTATTCTTTTTTAAATATTTCCCAAATGATGTTTAACAGAGCAAGGAAATTGTCACAGTATGTCTGATAATGTTTTTTTTTTCTGGAGAAAGTTTTATTTGTTTTATTTCGGCTAGAATAGAAGCAGTTTTTAATTTTTTAAAAACCATTTTAGGGTCAAAATTATTAGCCCCTTTAAGCTTTTTTTGATAGTCTACAGAACAAAACATTGTTATACAATAATTTGCCTAAATATTTTTTGAAATTGTTGCAAATTTATTAAAAAATAAAAAGCCTGAAAAATCACATGTACATCAGTATTCACAGCCTTTGCGTGAAGCTCTAAATTGAGCTCAGGTCATTCTGTTTCCACTGATCATTCTTGAGATGTTTCAGCAGCTTAATTGGATTTCACCTGTGGTAAATTCAGTTGATTGGACGTGATTTGAAAGGGCACACACCTGTCTATATAAGGTCCCAGGGTTGACAGTGCATGTCAAAGCACAAACCAAGCATGAAGACAAAGGAATTGTCTGTACACCTCCTAGACAGTATTGTCTTGAGGCACAAGGCTGGCGAAGGTTACAGAAAAATTTCTGCTGCTCTGAAAGTTCCAATGAGCACAGTGGCCTCCATCATCTGTAAGTGGAAGATGTTTGGAACCACCAGGACTCTTTCTAGAGCTGGCCGGCCATCTAAGCCTTAGTCAGGGAGGTGATCAATAACCCGATGGTCACTCTGTCTGAGCTCCAGCGTTCTTCTGTGGAGAGAGGAGAACCTTACAGGAGGACAACCATTTGTGCAGCAATCCACCTATCAGGTCTGTATGGTAGAGTGGCCAGACGGATTGTGTATAGAATTTTGAGGAAATAAATTAATTTAATCCATTTTGGAATAAGGCTGTATCATAAAAAAATGTGGAAGAAGTGAAGCGCTATGAATACTTTCCAGAAACACTGTGTGTGTGTGTATATATACTGTATATATATATATATATATATATATATATATATATATATATATATATATATATATATATATATATATATATATATATATATATATATACTGCTAAACTAACTGAGGCTTATCACTGCATCTGCATACTGTTGCTTTTCTTATGATTCCAGTGCTATTCATGTGCTATTCTAAATTTTAAGTAGCTTTGAATAAAAGCTTTTGCTAAATGAATAAATGAATAGCCTTCATTTTGTTTCAGTATTAAAATAGAAAGCGACGTTTTAAATAATTTTCATAAGCTACTATCATATGCTATCAAAAGGCAGAGCATTTCTAAATTATTTCCTTTCAACTAAATAATTAGCAAAATACTTAATAAATGAAACAGTTTGAAACACCATTACTCTGCAATTTGGCTGTTATGGATGCACACATTTCTCTAAAAAATAATCCTTGAAACAAAAGGACATTCATCCACTCAAGCATCATCTAATATTTGCTCTGTCAGAAACAAGTGATAATGCTTCATTGGGATTTGAAGCTTGTTCATTTTGTATTGAAATGTTCTCATTGCTTGATGTGACATCGCTAAAATTAAATCTGCCTAAATGTTTTATAAACCCTACAGTACTTTAAAATTCAAGGAAGAAGCCATGCTGTGCACAAACTGGCCTAAACTTACCAGGATACAACGTGCAAGTTTAAGGTTCTGAATTAACTTCACTGTTTAACCAAGAGTGATTTACAGATGTAGCATCTAAACATCATTCAAAAACTTAGCTTTGAGGTCCTTTACCCTTGGGCTTTCACTTGTGGTGTCAACATCAATTCTGTACACTGAAGTCTGGAGAAAACTGAACACATTTTTGAGTGAAGAATCATAACTGAAGCTGAAAACAAAATGGACCTTGAACAGTTCATCAGTTGCCGCTAGTGGAGAGGATTCACAGGGGATGAGCTTTTTGTCAAGCACAATGAAAAACTGACTGATGGCTTCCTTGCTGCTCCCAGAGGCAAAAATGAATGGTTGACGATTCTTTTCTGTCTCAAGGTTTTCCTAAATACTCAGACATGCCCAACTGAAGGGAAAAGTCTAATAATGACAAATTAATAACAACAGTATTATCAGTGCTACATAATAAATCAAAATTAAATTAAAACTGTGATTTAGCAAAGGCTGCAGTTGTTCTTGATGCACATCTTAAGGCTGATGTATTTGAGACACATCCGCAAGTGCGCTTGGGTTCTCACAGTGAATGTGACATCATTGTGGTATTTGGAGAAGTTCGCTTATTATTTCGGCTGGCTTTAGGGAAGTTCTATGTTTAGTAGTAAATGTCCAACTGTAGGCTAGAGGGTGTACTTACAGTCACACCTGGGGTATGGATAAATTAGGGCTTGAGTGTACATTTACATTTAGTCATTGACCAGATACTTTTGTCCAAAGCCACTTTACAAATAGGCATTCATCGATTCAACAAGAAGAGGTAATACAAAAAAGAAGTACTACCTTTACAAAGGTCAGTGCTCAGAGAATTGATAGCTAGATAAAAGAGGGGGCAGGGGGATCTTTAAGTGCTTAATTGTTCACAGAAAATATGAGGTTTTTTAGTTGATGTTTAAGTAATACCAGTATATCAGCAGTCCATGCTGATGATCATAGACTGATTTCACGCGGCCGCCATTTTAAACATTGAAATCAAGACTGCGCTGGGAAGAAACCTGGAAGTATCCCCTGAGTCACACAGGAATGTTGTGTACCAGGCTGTATATCTTATCAGCGAAGAGAAAGGGACACAAATTTATACTTTCACTGCCTTTCGAGTGACTCAAAGGTCCGTTCCGAATGAATAGTGAAAATAAAAAAGAATATCAGACATCATTTTCAGCTAAGGGAAATGGCACTAGTTAGCTTAGGTTTTCTTTCCCAAACACACATTTAAATGCCATTCATCAATCTCAAGTTAATGAACTGATTCTTTTACTATATTAGATTACAAAATTTCGGTACTGAAATAAAAAAAAAAACATCCATATTCCGTTAACATTTAAGGCACTGTTAATGGTGTTCTTAAACACAGTTGGTTTGCCATTGTGTTCACATGCTCAACGGAAATGACTGTGATTGGCCGTGAAGGTCATCAGTTCACAACACTTCACCGATGTTAACAGAGTGCAAACACAGACGAGCGATCCGCCGATAAATCCACTGATCTTCACGGTTTAAAACGCTTGAATGTTCGTCTATCTGTGTTTGCAACCTATCTACAGTATGAAGAGTGGTGAACTGATGACCTTCACGGCTAATCATAGTCATTTCTGTTGAGCACTGGTGAATACTATGGCAAATCAGCGCTGTTTATGAACGCGTTAAGGGCCGCTTAAATGTTAGCGGGAAATGGACATTTTTAAAACTTTAGTACCAGGACAACACTATTACAGACAACACAAGGATGTGCTACAGAGGACTGCAGTGTTTTATCGCTCACCGGGTTATGTAGGCTGAAGCAGGGAAGCATGCTCACGGTGTTTACCTGCTGCCATGAACTGAAGCCTAGGAGTGCACTTAAGCGTATTACTCTTAAAGAGATCAGAATCAGTTTGTGATGTTGTTTGATGTCTAATATGCTTTTAATTGTTTAAATTAAACTGAATGGAATGATATTAAAGTGATGTTTAGAACATATCTGGATTTTGAAATCACAGCAACAGCTGGAGGTTTATAGTCCACAGCATGTTGTTGCAATGTTGACAGTGCTGATCCTATACTTACTTCCCACCGCAGCCCCGCTTTCGTGTTTTAAAATGGCGGCCGCGTGAAATAAGCGTATTCTATCAACAAGGAACATTGAATAAAAAGATTTTGGAAGGTGAATTAGAAACTCTCTGTGATGGAACCATGAGGAGGCGCTCACTTACTGACCAGAGGTTCATCCCCTGGAATGATCAATGATTTAAATTTGACACGAGTCTCAATTGGTAACCAGTGCAGGGAAATAAAGAGCGATATTACATGAGCTCCCTTGGGCTCATTGAGGCACAGATGAGCTGTAGTGTACTGGATCATTTGAGATCGTTGTGTTAAAGGGTACAAGGTTTATCATTAGGTTTAAGGTTCTCTGTGTTCGTGTGGGCTTCCTTTGGGTGTGCCAGTCTCCCCCACAGTCCAAACACGTGCGGTATACAGTAGGTGAATTGGGTAAACAAAGTAGGTCATAGTTTATGAATGTGTGTGTGTGAATAAGAGAGTGTATGGGTGTTTCCCAGTGCTAGGTTGCAGATGGAAGGGCATCCAATCGCATAAAATTTCTGCCAGAGTAATTGGCACTTCATTTCACTGTGGGGCTTAGGTGAAGGATAGTGAGTGAGTGAGAGTAAGTAAGGGTGCAAGATTACAGCCAGAAGAGTATTACAGTAGTCCAGTCTACTATCTTTCTCATGTTGAAAAGTGCAAACCTGCATGATCGAGCTGTGTTAGCAAATGTGCTCTTTGAAGGAACGCTAAAATCACCCTAAGATTCCTTACTGAGTTAGATAGGGTAATGGCAGATGATCCCAGATGGATGGAGGATGTGTGGAGTTGCAGTGAAGACAAAAAGGTCTGTTTTTGCCAGGTTAAGCTGTAGGTAATGGTTTATTTATCCATGCAGAGATGATGTGGTGTAAAAAGAAAATAGAAGTGGGACCAAGAACAGATCCCTAAGCTTTGGATACCTCTCTTCTCCAGGCAACCCTGAAAGATATGCTGGTGAGGTAAGACTTCAACCAGCAGAGCAGTGATCCAGTAAGGAGAGAATGGAGAGTAGAATATGCCGACTCACCATATCAATAGCAGCAGACAGGTCCAGTCAATGTTGAACAGATAATTTGTAACCTATTTTCGCAATAACCAGGACTTCAGTGACTAAGAGCAGAGCAGTCTCAGTGGAATGTCCACATTTGAAGCCTGATTGGTTTGCATACAGCAAGCTATTCTGTGTTAGAAATCTGGAAATTTGGTTGAAAACAGCCCTTTACAATGTTTTGGCAATAAAAGGAAGAAGGGAAACTAGTTTGTAATTTTCAAAGGGACTGTGTGGATTGAAGTGTTAATGATAAGTGTTAGGGCTGACACAATGGCCGGGACAATTTGGATACTTCCTCTGTAAGGAGAAAGAAGGACGAGAGTCTATTTTCTTGTGAAGGTGTTTGTGGTGTGTTTGATGATCATTTGGATGGGACGTGGTCTAATTTTAGTGCATTTTTGTGTGTTTGAGGAGGACAGAGCAGGGTGTTAGATGTCCTGAATAGTTTGTGGGTGTCTGAAGTGATGTTGATTTTGTTATGGTGGTATACAGTGCTAAAAGTCAGCGGGGTGTTTTGATAATAGTGTATGTAATTATGTAATGCCTTAAACCCTGCTGAAAAATCCAGCTTAAACCAGCCTAAGCTGGTTGGCTGGTTTTAGCTGGTCGACCAGCCTGGTTTTAGAGGGGTTTTGGCCATTTCCAGGCTGGTTTCCAGCCATTTCCAGCCTGGTCTTAGCTGGTCAGGCTGGAAGTTGACCAGCTAAAACCAGCTTGACCAGCCAAAACCAGCTATGTCCAGCTTAAACCAGGCTGGTCAAGCTGGTTTTGGCTGGTTTAAGCTGGTCATTTTCCAGCCTCACCAGCTAAGACCAGGCTGGAAATGGCTGGAAACCAGCCTGGAAATGGCCAAAACCCCTCTAAAACCAGGCTGGTCGACCAGCTAAAACCAGCCAACCAGCTTAGGCTGGTTTAAGCCTGATTTTTCAGCAGGGAAAACTGAGTTGAATAATATCAATTATTCCTTATACTGTGTAAGAAGTCAGAAAATGATAACAGACCCTATTAAGGACGTCATGGTTGCGCAGTGAGTAGCACGATCGCCTCACAGCAAGAAGGTCGCTGGTTCAAGCCCTGGCTGGGTCAGTTGGCATTTCTGTGTGGAGTTTGCATGTTCTGCCTGTGTTTGCGTGGGTTTCCTCCGGGTGCTCCAGTTTTCCCCACAGGCCAAAGACATGCGGCATAGGTGAATTGAAAAAGCTGAATTGGCTGTAGTGTATGTGTGTGAAAGAGTGTGTATGGGTGTTTCCCAGTATTGGGTTGCAGCTGGAAGGGCATCTGCTGCGTAAAACATATGCTGGATAAGTTGGCGGTTCATTCCGCTGTGACAACCCCAGATTAATAAAGGTACTAAGCCAAAAAGAAAATGAATGAATGACTAGGGCTGTGCAAAAATATTGATACATCTAACTATCGCGATAATTTATTTTAAGATAGTGTATCGATAGTCCAACCTCAAGTATCGATTCAAGTTGTGCCAAACGACCTTCTCTTCCACTCCTGTAGATGTCGCTAACTCACGATCAACAAAACGGCAAGTAGTACGGTATCAAAAGTAAGCAAGAGTGAGCATGGCATAAAATATAAAGGTGCCTCCAGCTTTTAGAGCTGACGTGTGGCTGCACTTTGGTTTTAACGCTATTAGGGTTGGGTCGATATACGATGCCATCGTCAATCGCAATGGCCTATAGACATCATGATGCTGAGGCGGCATCACCGATCCTCCGCACCGCCCCTGTTGCAAACCCGGTCGTGAAAAACGCACACTCAGGCCCGTTTACACTGATACAGCTTAGTATTAAAATGGCATTTCAGAATGACAATGATCCACATCCAAACTGGCGTTTCATCTGGCATTTCTGAACAGCCCTCCGTCTGCTGAAAACGCTCATCACATGACCACACACACACTGTCATGCGCTCGTCTGAGCTCCAGAGAACAGTGTACGGACTGTATATTTTATATTAATATTTTTAAATCAGTTAGTTGTTAAACGTGATATTTAATTAATCTGGTCTCTATCTAACAACTCTTCTGTCTTTTGATTCTCTCAGGTAACGTGTCACAGCATCAGTACACGGCTTTAGTCTTTTGCTTTCACGCTTGGACTAATTAATTTTATACTATAATTTTATAATTCAGATACTGTTGGTTGGTTCCTGTTGTTTGTGTTCCTTTTTTACCAAGCAAGTGTGTGGATGCCATAACGGCACAGTTCACTATGTCTAGTCCTGCGGAAAAAAAAAAGTGATTGACAGGTGGTAATTTGTGTGTAACTTATCTTTATTTATTTATTTATTTATTTATTTATTTATTTATTTATTTATTTGTGATTTGGTTATGAGTAAAACAAAGGTCATACGGGTCAGGTAGTTGAAACAGTAGGCTACAAATAATTAATTAGTTATGAATTTATTAATTATTCATAAATAATTAATTCACCTCCCCGCCATACCAGAATTAGACAAAAAATAAACGCCATTTGTAAGCTTTGCAATATACATAGTTCTCTGTTCAATCATACTGTGCAGGTTTAATGAATTGGAATGAATGGAAAATAAATTGAAATTGGAATTTTAATTTGTTTGCCGACTTTACCAAGTTGTTAATATAATGTGACACACATACTATTGCAATATATCACAATATTTATTGTATCACGATATATTGTTTCGTGACCCATGTATCACGATATGTATTGTATCGTGAGGCCCTTGCCAATACACAGCCCTATGAATGACCCTATTAAACACTCCTGAGCAATAAGGGAAAAAAAAAAACATATACAGTTGAAGTCAGAATTATTAACCCCCCGAATTATTAGCCCCCCTGTTTATTTCCCCCTCAATTTTTGCTTAATGGAGAAATTTTTTCAACACATTTCTAAACATAATAGTTTTAATAACTCATTTCTAATAACTGATTTGTTTTATCTTTGCCATGATGACAGCACATAATATTTTACTAGATATTTTTCAAGACACTTCTATACAAGTGACATTTAAAGTCTTAACTAGGCTAATTAGGTTAACTAGGCAGGATAGGGTTATTAGGCAAGTTATTGTATAACAATGTTTTTTTCTGTAGACCAGCAGTTCCCAACAGGGGGGTCGCGGCCCACAAGGGGTCCTCAGCGAGCTCTGTGGGGGTTGCGTCACATTTTTACCTTTTTTTAGCAGTGGACAATTAGGAGAACAATCATGTTGCCTTAGTTCATTTTATCCCCTGGCTGACCAAAAAATGGACAAATTTGTAATTCGTCCCCCACATATCGCCCTCAGCAGCTAATAGTAATGACTCAAGCATACTGGACCCAAGTGAGGAAGCTCCAAACATTTCGCATCGCAGTGCTAGCAATACTGAAAACACGAAATGCAGGAAATACCAAAAAAGTTACCTGAAATATGGTTTTATTTCATTTTCTTGAAGCAAAGAGTTCCTGACCCAGCCACAGTGCATTATCTGCGCCAAAGTTCTTGCTAACGAATGCATGAGACCGTCCAAATTAATAAGACATTTGCAGATGACTCATCCCCAATACCACCAGTGTTGACAAAAGAATTGACACACACCCAAAATGAGACGAGGGACGTCACAGCTTACAATAAACTTTTAAAAATATCAAACACAGTTGCTGAAAAAAATTACCAAACCAAAGAAAGGGCATACGACTGCAGAAACTTTGATTTTGCCAGGCGCAACAGAAATTGTCAAGGAATTATTTGGCGAGGATGAATCAAAACAACTGGTCAAGATAACGTTATCAATTAATAAGGTCAAACGTTGCATCGCAACAATGTCAGAAGACGTGAGGGATCAGCTTTGTGCGTGACTTGAGGATGATATGCGTCTTGGCCTGTCAAAGATCTCTCCACGTATTGACCAAATGATTACCCACTGCCAGCAGCAATCCTCACACTGATTGATAAAGCATAACATATAAACGTGCAAGTATTAAACTGTAATAGCCTATATTATATTTTTCCTTTATACACCAGTGTGCATACTGATATTTTTGTTATTGAATTTTAAATAGAGCCAAGTTAAAGGCCAAAGTCTTACGTTTTTCAATTACTGATGTTTTGCTTTTAGATTTTACATTAGGCTATTATTTGTGCACATCTAGATATAGTAATAAACATGCCGTTTGTTTGAAAACAACACTTTTTGTCATCCTTACTGCAAACTTATATAAGCGATAATATCATTAAATGTGTAGGGGGGCCTTACAATATTTTCCGGGGGGAAAGGGGAAAATAGGTTGGGAACCACTGCTGTAGACTATCGAAAAAATATATAGTTTAAAGGGGCTAATCATTTTGACCCTAAAATGGTTTTTAAAAAATTAAAAACTGCTTTTATTCTAGCCGAAATAAAACAAATAAGACTCTCCAGAAGAGAAAATATTATCAGACATACTATGAAAATGTCCTTGCTCTGTTAAACATCATTTGGGAAATATTTAAAAGAGAGAAAAAAATTCCAAGGTGGGCTAATAATTCTGACTTCAACTGTATATCTATATTTTTTTTTTCTCAGGCTTGGCAGCTACTGATTATATTCATTCGAATGTACCTTTAACACCTTTACCAAAAGGAACTAAGCAATGCATCCACTTTTAGTTCCCATAGAATGCAAATGCCAAAATATACTCTTCTGAAGCAATCCCAGCTCCTCAATGGAAATATTCAAAGTTAAAGCTAGGTAAAGAACCTCTACTGTATGTTCACATTTTGCATTCATTCGATTACTGCATTGTGCTCCTTTGCGATAAGCCCCCAAGTACCCAAGATTCTAATGCTTAAAGAAAGAATCTGCCATAGTAATATACCTCCCACTGACCGCATCCAGACAGCCATTAGCAGAACATTCATTGAGACAATATCCCACAATTTATGAAGCACAAAGAACGGTGTGTGGCTTGATTGCACCGAAATGTGGTAGAGTTAAAGTGTCTGGGAGCACATTTGCAGGCAATGTTGAGGCTTTTTAGGTCATTCTTCTTGGTCAAACACATTCACTCTAAAAAAAATCTGCAACACATTCGTATTTTAACAGATGACCAGTCATATACAAAAAATGAGGCGGCAATAGGTTAGAATAGATTATTTTGAGAAGTATTATTTAAATCGCTCATCCATCAACACTGAGATTTGAGTACAAAATTATAATATTTTAGCACGTTAAAAGATTCATTCGTGAAGCAGAGAACTGGAATGTTAATAATATTAACTAAAATGCATATTGCTCATCCTCCTCTTAAGAGAAAAGGCTTTTTTTTGCAGATTTATCCAAAAGGATTTTAAGAATAAAGAAGCTGAAACCTTATAAATTAAAATAAAAACAATATAATAACTTCTTAACTTTTATTTAATGCAAATTCAATTAGAACCACTAATATATAGTGTATATTATATAAAGCCCACATATAACCAGTGTTGAGGAGAATACTTTGTAAATGTATTTACAGAATACAGAATACCTGCTTTAAAATGTATTTTGTAACGTATTCCGTTACTTTGCTTAATCCTGGTACTGTATTCTAAATACTTGGAATACTTCCCCTTGAAAACAGCCTTCAAGTCTATTAAATGTCACACTATGCGTTGGTAGCAATTTCTGCAGGAAAACAGAGGGCCTCTAATGCCCATTATTGACTGATAAATAAATAAAACAATATAATTATGTTTATTAAATAATGTTTATTTATCAAAGTGTCAACAAATTCAATTTCTGTTTCTATAATAAAGATAAAACGTGCTTGAACATAGACAGCATTACTGTCTGTAATATACAGTATATGTACAGTACAGTATATAATATGCATTTTGCTTACCCTTTGTATTTCACAGTCTGCACAGAAAAAGAGATTGCACTGCCCTGTCAGGTTTCGCTCACCCCTCTCATTCTTTAAAGAGAAAAAATGCTTGAACTTCCAAGACGTGAATGCATTTTTTCCTTTACTGCTGCTAGAAAGTTGCTTCGGTTGCGGCTCCAACCCCTCGAGCCCCTGGTCTGAATCCTTCATATTTGTACACTCAAGTTAACCAGGGCTGCCAACTTTGGCTAAGGTGTCCCGCCCACATTTGTGTCAGAAAAGCGAACGTAAATTTAAGAAGCGTAAATGAAACCTCTGAAAGCGCAAACGAAACATCAAGCAGCGAATTCACGAACAATGACACAAACAAAAAAAGCAGTTTATTTGAAAATCATGGTTGTTGTCCGGTTGTTTGGTGTTTGCGATCGTCCTTTTTGCTGCGTGAGAAAATGGAGGTGTGGCGTGAGAGCATGAGAACAGGGTCATTTGCGTGAGTCTTACTGAGTTAACGCTGGTGATTGCAGTCGGGAGTGTAGCTTCTGTTTCTATGGTTTCGGCGGCAATTTAGTAATATTATTATGGGCCAGACACGCATCGCCCTAAGTATTCCAATGGTATTAGGAAAGTAACTGTATTCTAAATACCCTGTTTAAAAATAGTAACTGTAACGGAATACAGTTACTCATGAATAGTATTCTAAATACATACCGCCGGTACATGTATTCCGTTACTCCCCAACACTGCATATAACATAACCACTAAAAGGCAGAATATGTTACTTTACAAGTTACATAAATTATCTAAACATTTGCATATTTGTCAATAATATTACTGAAAGTATTACAGTAAATATATATTTACATAACAAAATAAAACAATTGAATGATGGACTTAAAAGTCTACAGGAATCTGAGTTTTCTGAAAACAGATTCCATCTGGGCCTACAAATACTGTAGTTATTAATATTTATTCAGCTCATTACTGTATCAACTGTAATCCTTCAGCTTAGTCCCTTTATTTATCAAGGGGTCTCCACAGCAGAATAAACCTCCAACTTATCCAGCATATGTTTTACACAGCGAATGCCCTTCCAGCTGAAACCCAGTACTGGGAAACACCCATAAACTCTTGCATTCACTCACATACACTAAAGCCAATTTAGTTTATTCAATTCACCTCTAGCGCATGTTTTTGGACTGTGGGGGAAACCGGAGCACTTGGGGAAAACCCACGCAAACACTGGGAGAACATGCAAACTCAACACAGAAATGTCAACTGGTCCAGCTGGGACTTGAACCAGCAACTTTCTTGCAGTGAGGCGACAGTGGTAACCATGTTGCTTCAACTGTACATTGTTAAAATGTAAACTACAAATAAAATAAAATCTAAACAGTCTTGGGTGACCAGATAACCATTTCCCCCCCCAAGAACAGTCCCTTATTTCTGCTCAGTTTTTAAGTGTCTGACCTATTCATAAATAACTAACTCAATTAATTAATAATCAGGTTTTGTCCAATATTTAATATTTTGTAAAATGACTTCATTGCTGAGCACTAGTAGTATGGTTTTACTTTTAGTTTCAACATTTATTTGTATGTGCTGTTGCACAACTAATCGTATATTTCAATTCTGCTAATTGGAACAACTAATTCTGTACTTAATGCACTTGGGCTGTCTGGGGTCCAAATAAAGCTGTGTTAATTATACTTTCTAATTCAATTTTTGATACAAGGAGTACGAGAGTAACACACAAATTACAATGCTGCTTTTCTGATACATTGTTTATTATTAACAGGGCTGTTAACCACAGTTCCCTTGATGCCACCTTACCCCCTTTTAAACAAACGGTCACTTGTCCCAAGAGGGAGAGTAAAATCATTGACCTATTTTATACAACGCTAAGGGTAGTTACAGTGTGAAATCGTTTACTCAGTTGGTAAAATCAGACCACATTTTAATATCCTTAGTGTCAAGATACTTTCCAGTGGTTCAAAGACAGCCAACAGGCTCAAGGACTGTATTTGACTGGTCTGACGATGCCTGTGAAATGCTAAATAGATGTTTTGATAGTACAGACTGGCCTGTGTTTTTTGAAGATAGCGACTTAGATAATATTACTGATAGAGTCACCTATTATATATATTTTTTTGTGTTGAGACTGTCATCCCTGCGACACAGTGGCGCATTGGGTAGTGCTGTCGACTCACAGCAAGAAGGTTGCTGGTTGGAGCCCTGACTGGGTCAGTTGGCATTTCTGTGTGGAGTTTGCATGTTCTCTCCGTGTTTGCGTCGGTTTCCTCCAGGTGCTCCAGTTACCCCCACAGTCCAAAGACATACTCTATAGATGAATTGAATAAGCTAAATTGGCCGTAGCGTACAGTGCATCCGGAAAGTATTCATAGCGCTTCACTTTTTCCACATTTTTTTGTTACAGCCTTATTCCAAAACAAATTAAATTCATTTATTTCCTCAAAATTCCACACACAATACCCCATAATGACAATGTGAAAAAATGATTTTTTTGAAATTGTTGCAAATGTATTAAAAATAAAAAAACCTGAAAAATCACATGTACATAAGTATTCACAGCCTTTGCTCAATACTTTGTTGCAGAGGTGGGAGTAAGTCACACATGTGCAAGTCACAAGCAAGTCTTAAGTCATAACCTTCAAGTCTCAAGCAAGTCAAGTCAATTTTTGTCGGACTCAAGTCAAGTCACTGCTTATTTCAAGTCACGTCAAGTCGTAGCAGTCAATCAAAAAAATAAATAAATAAAATTATATATATATATATATATATATATATATATATATATATATATATATATATATATATATATAATTTTATTTATTTATTTATAATTTTTTTTGATTAATTATTCAAATTGATTTAATTAATTAAACAAGACCCTAAATCACAAAACTAATCTTAAAGTGCATTTTTGGTCGAAAAATTGTTTTATTATCAAATTAATTAATTTATCAAAATGATCGTTTTTTTATTACAAAAAATATTATTGTATTAAAAGTAAAGATCATTTTCCTCAAAGACATTTTGTACATTTCAATAACTCCAACAAAAAAGTTTTGATTAGTAATATGCATTGCTAAGAATGAACTCTAAAGGCAATTTTGAACCTTTAGATTCCAGATATTATATGTAGCCCATTTCACACATACGTTACAGACAGGTTTTGAGATCCATGATCTGAAATGGTTACTTGTTTTGCTTAACTTAATTCTTATTTTTTTTAAAAATGTATCATGGGAAAAAAATGATGCATGCGAGTAAAAAAAACTGGAATATAGCATTTAACAGATTGTTTTAATGCAATCTTTTTTTGATTAAACTTAAGCCCTGACATGCAAAAACTTAAACATTAGCACATGAATACAATACTATCAGTGCTTCTCATAGGTTTGAAATATACTTGCGGTGGTAGCTGGATTGAAACACACCATTTACCCACATCACATATTAACTATATGCAACAAACAAAACATAATTAAATTTCTAACAATAATTTCATTTATTATGACACTGTTATGCACTGTTTATTTTAAATGGGTTAAAGTTAAAAAAAAAAAAAAAAAAAACTGTTAAAAAGACATACACTTTCTTTTACCTTTATGCTTATCAAGAACCAAAAGTAGCCTTAAATAACAAAGACAATGCAAAAACCTATATGATTAACGAACGACAGCTTTAGAAAGCAAAAGTCGAATCCCTGTCATTTTAGAACATTTAGAAAGCCGGACGAAAAGGCACGTCTCTGTGGGTCTGCAGTGCGGGGGTGCTGACAGGTCAGTTCGCGCGCGCACAGAATGAAACGGGTAAACGAGAGAGGATTTTCCACTACATCGATCGCGGATGTTTGGTTATATTAGGCAGATATATAAAGTAGTGTAGAAGAATGATAATAATAGTAAAAAAAACATGTAACTAAATATACTTGGACGGCCGTTAATATACTGGGCGGACCGCCCAAGTAAAGTCCAAATGAATCGTTCTTATGACTCGTTTTGAGTAATAAACACTAATCCACAAATTACTGAAAGTTACCTACTTTTTAACTTGCCTGGCACTCCCTCTGACATGAAAGAAAAAACAATATCCCAAGTTATCCACTTAAAAAAATCATCAACTCGAGTCAGGAATCGGTTGCAGTGCTGTATTCGGAGCAGTACAGAGAACCTGAATCTTTCGAACCGATACGAGAACCGAGGAGCTGTTAATACTGCGCATGCGTGACAGAACTTTTGGTTTTGTTTTGTTGTTAAATGCACAATATATAACAAACGGTTATATATTAAGTTAGTCTTTGGGTATTTTGGAGGTTGGATGGTAAGCGACGGTGTACAGCCATTTTCATATCTCTCCAGAGATGTTCAATAGGATTTAGCTCTGGGCTCTGGCTGGGCCACTCAAGAACATTCACAGAGTTGTTGTGAAGCCACTCCATTGATATTTTGGCTGTGTGCTTTGGGTCATTGTCCTGCTGGAAGGTGAACCATCACCCCAGTCGGTGAGGTTAAGGTTAAGAGCACTCTGAAGCAGGTTTTCATTCAGGATGTCTCTGTACATTGCTGCATTCATCTTTCCCTCTATCCTGACTAGTCTTCCAATTCCTGCTGCTGAAAAACAACCCCACATCATGTTGCTGCCACCACCATGCTTGACTGTAGGAATAGCATTAGCCTGTGGATGAGCGGTGCCTGGTTTTCTCCAAACGTAACGCCTGGCATTCACTCCAAAGAGTTCAATTTTAGTCTCATCAGACCAGAGAATTTTGTTTCTTATGGTGTGAGAGTCCTTCAGATGCCTTTTGGCAAATTCCAGGTGAGGAGTAGCTTCCGTCTGGCCACTCTACTATACAGTCCTGATTGGTGGATTGCTGCATAGATGGTTGTCCTTTTGTAAGGTTCTCCTCTCTCCACAGAAGAACGCTGGAGCTCAGACAGAGCGACCCTTCTCTCCGATCACTTAGCTTAGATGGCCGGCCAGCTCTAGGAAAAGTTCTGGTGGTTCTTAAAACATCTTCCACTTATAGATGATGGAGGCCACTGTGCTCATTGGAACTTTCAGAGCAGCAGAAATTTTTCTGTAACCTTCCCCAGCCTTGTCTCGGGGGTCTACAGACAATTCCTTTGTCTTCATACTTGATTTATGCTTCAACAATGGGACCTTATATAGACAGGTGTATGCCTTTTCAAACCTTGTCCAATAATCTGAATTGACCACAGGTGAACTACAATTAAACTGCTGAAACATCTCAAGAATGATCAGTGGAAACAGAATGTACCTGAGAATGTACATGTGATTTTTCAGGTTTTCTATTTTTAATAAATTTGCAACAATTTCAAAAACTCTTTTTTTCACATTGTCATTATGGGGCATTGTGTGTAGAGTTTTGAGGAAATAAATTAATTGAATGCCTTTTGGAATAAGGCTGTAACATAAAAACATGTGTAAAATGTGAAGTGCTATGAATACTTTTCGCATGCACTGTATGTGTGTGAATGAGTGAGTATGGGTGTTTCCCAGTGCTGGGTTGCAGCTGGAAGGGCATCCGCTGTGTAATAACATGTGCTGGATAAGTTGGCGGTACATTCCGCTGTGGTGATCCCTGATTAATAAAGGGACTAAGCTGAAAAGAAAATGAATGAATGACTGTCATTCCACAAAAAAAGTCAAATTTTTTCTAATGATAAACCATGGATAAAAAAGAGGTGAAAGCAGCTATTATTAAGAAAAAGCAGCTTTCTATAGAGGTGACAAATATATTAAAATGGTCAAAAAGAGCTGAAAAGAACAATTAAACAGAGTAAGTCTAAATATAGACAGAATTGAAAAACAAAACACTAACTGCAACACTCAGGGCCTGTAAAATGGGTTGAAATATTTGGCTGGTTAATATACCAGTAAAGCTAGCTGTTCCAGGTCAGATTTGAATGTAAATGAAGTCAATCAGTATTTTGCAAGGTCCAATGAACTTGATTTTTCTGCTTCCCATAATGAGGGTTAGCATCTTTTATGAGTGGTAATGTTCAGTCTAGTCAGTGAATTCTTATCACAGTGAATGAGGCCAGCAGCTAAAGTGTCTTAAGGGTAATAAAGTTGCAGGTTCTGGTGGTATTCATCCAAGAATCTTGAAAATGTGTTTTGATTAGCTGGGTTCTGTTCTCCATTAGATTTTTTTCTCTGTCTTTGTCTTCATCAAAATACTTATCATGTGGAGGACATCATGTATTTTTCGTATTCCAAAGCATGGTAGTGTTGTTCATGGTGTTAATTATGGTGACCGAGAAGTGCAAAACAATATTACAAAGTGTGAAACACTTTTACAAAGCTCGGGACAAATTTACATTTTGAAAAACATTTTACCTATCATAAAACATAATGACATAGGAAAAACTATTTTACCAAGGACGAAACAAATTTACACTTTAGAAAAAAATTAACAAGACGCAAAACACTTTTACCAGTCCCGAAACAAATTTACAATTAAAGATTATATATGGGTTAGGGTTACAGCTAGGGTAAGGGTTTGTTTTACAGCTATGGTTATGGGTTAGGGCTTGGGTTAGAGTTAGGGCTCGGGTTAAGTTTACAACTAGGGTTAAGGTTATGGCTACGATTAAGGATAGGGCTACGACTAGGGTTAGGGCTTGGGTTAGAGTTAGGGCTCGGGCTAAGGCTAGGTATAGGATCAGTGGCGGCTGGTCAATAGAGGGCGCTGGGGCGCCGCCCCCCCCTTCAAGTTAGAGCCCTTTAATATGTTAATGTTTATTATCACAAATATTAACAAAATAAATTGATTTAATTCTAACATTCTAACATTTATTGTAGTCATACTAACATTTATTGAAAAAAAATGTATGAACAATATTTTTTCATATGTGTGCGGGGCGCCGGACTAATGGGTGTCTATGTAGGTACACGAACATTTTCAATGCACGTGATATGATAATAAGCTCTAATTGGCCGGTTTTAAACTGTCTTTGGGGCGCAGCACTCCCATTTTTGTTGTTAGAACGAATCATATTTGTTTTTATATGATTGGCCTTATGTGATTGGACCATTCTCACCAAAGAGCTTAGAATGCAATTTCTCGAGATGAAGGAAAATTCCGTTGGATCTTTGCAAAGATATCCGTTCACAAGGCGTTTGGATGAAGAAAAAAAGATCAAGGAGTTTGGACCAGATCGACCTTCCTTGCAAATTCACCAGTAGTCAAGTGATCGCGAGCGCGCAAATATTCGGGGCTTTTCCAGCACTTGTTATGACAAACGGAGTTTGCCAAGTTGTGATGTACAGTAAGTCATCCCTTTTACTATTTCCGTGTGCTGTTTCAAACAGCATGACGCAAGAGAGGCTGAATGCATTGGCCATGCTGTCAATAGAGAAGAGACTGGTGACTGAGATGACTGACTTTAACCAAAAAGTTATTGAGAAATTTTCAAGCCAGAAAAAAAAGAGAGAGCATAATTTATTTTCAAGTAGTGCTACTGGCCAGTGATTAGGCAACATTTGTTTGTTTGTGTGTGTGTTTACTGATTATGTTGATTACTTCATTACTGATAATAAACCCAAATTGAACTAAAATGAACTGATTTGTGATGCATTTATTGTATGCTTTAGTCATATTTTAGTTTTTTGATGCATCACCTGAAAAATGGCTTTTACACTCTTACTTTACCAAAAGTTTTTTTTTCTGGTGTTTGCGCCCTCCCCACATTTTTTAACACCAGCCGCCACTGTATAGGATTCGGGTTATGGTTGAAATGTCACAAAACCCTAAAACACACATTGCTAAAAACACTATTAGGATGTTACTAGCTTGTATTTCATGAACAAGTAAAAATAGTTTAGAGCAAATTCGTTCACGCGGTTTACAGCAATGAGGTCATTATGTAAACTCCAGCATGGTGAATGGCCAGCAGAACAGGCCAGTGCACAGTGATGTCTTTGAGTTTTCAGCATGTTTGTTTATTAATTCATCAGAAAGAGTTGATTCGAACCAATCAGCAGCTCTATTGTGAATGTGATGCAACTTCAAAAATATGCATGAGATAGCTTTGCTGACACTTTTTAGCTGTGTGTTAAGAGACACACCTTCCAAGCTGTGTTGCCAACCACAATTAAACAAAGTAGAACAGGGGTGCCCAAACTCAATCCTGGAGGGCCGGTGTCCTGCATAGTTTAGTTCCAACTTCTTTTGATACACCTGCCTGAAATTTCTAATATATATAGAAAGAGCTTGATTAGCTTGTTTAGGTGTGTCTTACTGGGGTTGGAACTAAACATTGCAGGACACCTGCTCTTTAGGACTGAGTTTGTGCACTCCTGTGATAGAAGAAAAAGATGTAGGAGGCGGATTTATATCTTCCAGTTCATCTCAGCATGGATCAACGTTTATCCTTTCCTCATCATCCTATTTCTCATTATTTTTACTAAATATGATTATTTGAGATAGTTTTTAACTTTGAAATGATTTCAACTAATGAATAAGTTTAATACACTGCTTTATGTAAGATTGTTCAGTGCATTGCCTGTCTCTTTGAAACTATTTTCAGGAGTCACCAAACTAGGTCAGAGGTCATGGAGACCTTGAGTGGAAATGAAGGACTGAGGACTGGAAACAACTTCTATTGTTTCTATTGTCATTTCTATGAGTTAATACTATCTAAAATGTCTTAAGTGATTTTGCTATTTTTACGGTTAATTATTTTATAGTGATTTTACTTTTTATTCAAGATAGACTTTATATTATTGTTGAATTTAGATTATACCGGTTTTTAACCCCCAGGGGTCCAAGCCTGCGTATACGCGTTTTGACGTGTTTTCACATGAAAAAAACTTAAATGACACTTTCAGTTTTGATTGTACAGATATGAGCAATACATCAATCGAATCTGTTAGGTGTCTAGTTTTTTTGTGTACACTCACAATAACAACAAAAGTGTGTGCTTTTTGCAAAATAAGGAAAATAAACAGTGAAGGCACTTTCTCTTTTTTCTCTCCGTGAACTGTTTTTACAAACACGTCAGTAATATGCACTGAAACTCCGCGAAAACTAAACACACAGACATGAGACATATATCTATAGAAAGCTTGAAGTGTCTACTTTTAAATGCAGCAGTGCATGTTGAAAACAGTTATTGCTTGATAAAGTAATCAGTATGAAACCAACGCTATGTCTAGCTTCTCTATCGGAGCTCATTGTTTGTAATGCGACCACACCCACGAGGCTTTGTTATTACAATAGTCCATGTGAGACTCGCGCGACAATACCTGTCAACCCTCCCGTTTTTCCTGGGATTCTCCCGTATTTTACAGTTCTATCCCACTGTCATCCCGTAAAGTTATTTTCCCGTATTTGTCCCTTATTTTTTATCTTTCTGAGAAGAGCCGATCCTCCCTATATGCAACCCATACCGCCGAACCACCAGGGGCCGCCCTTGCTCTTAAATGTGATTCGGTTCTGTGCTTTCATATATTTAGGCATGGAAACACTTTGGAATAAACATAAAAATGGCGCGATTCATTTCCTTTTCATTACAGGCGCCATTGCCCCTATGCAATCCTCAAAACAGTCAGTTCAGATAAAGATGCATGACTGTCAGCTGATGCTCTCCATAGTGATAATAGACGCTGTTTCCCAAGCGGATTCTGTACGTACGCGATTTGATGCTGAGCTCAAGTGGACACTGGGTTTTGGGTGCATGTTTAAACAGACATATACACATCATCATAATAATAATGATAATAATAACAATAATGGCGGTTTATTCCGCTGTGGCGACCCCAGATTAATAAAGGGACTAAGCCAAAAAGAAAATAAATGAATGAATGAATAATAATAATAATAACAACATCTAGACATGTCGATCTTGTTGGGTTTTCTTTTAAACACAACAAATTTTGTCTTAAATGAGCATAAACAGTTAGGAAAACAGTCAAACGCTTTCATTATAGATCTGTGCAGTTTTAAAGTGACAGCTCTGTTATTTAATGTAATCAAACCAAAAACAATCTAAATGAGAGATTAATTCGCTGCTCTTTAATCAGGATGTTTAAATTATACAGTGAAGAAAAGATGAGATTTGATAACTTGATTCTATTTCTTTATAATAGCTAATAGTTTTAATGAGCTGAACTGTTTGCTAATTTATTTGCAGCTTTTTCTAATGTATGCTAATTATCATATCCTTCGTAAGTTTATTTACAATTAAACAGCTCCAGATGAACATATTTAATTTTTTGGATTATTTTTTTAGGGGGGTGGGGGTTATCCCTTATTTTCACATCCCAATGTTGACAAGTATGCGTGCGACATGTAAACTAAGATCAGAAAAAACAGCGGAATCTTCACGAATACATGAGACATACACATGACAGACATACCTGCATAAAGCTTGTAGAGTGAACTTTCATACTCATTTTGAAAGCAAATGTTGTCTCGCTAGGTAATCCATACAATTCTCCCGGCAGAACGCGCATCACGCCGGCTCTTCCCACTTCCGCCATTAATACAAACGGCTGCCCACAGCGCGCTGGCTAGAACGTGACGCATGTTATACGTGTTATTAATAAAATTTTTATTTATTTTACCGTAGTTGAACCTGTTAAAGTTTGGAAAAAGTTAACTTAGGCTGCAACTATTTGGGCAAAATATATATAAAAGGTCTTAAAATATTATTTTGATTATTCTTGTGTTTTGTCATTATGCCAGAATCATTCAGAAAATATTATTAAATGCTGGATTAATGCACAAGAAAGTTTTATTACAACAGTTTTGCAAACACGTTTCATACCATTTCAAATACTTCCCTCCATTTCTCAGTGAATATAGGCAATGTATTTTGATGCATTTAAACAAAACAGATTTATTAAACAGATATATTTATTAAAATAAAATTTTAGTCACCAAATATTTTCAGAAATTGAAAGATGATACAATTAAATTCAAGCAAAATATTGAAAAAAATTACAACCTACAAAATTTTAACTAAATGTAACAAGCATTTAGTTTGGGCTAGCTTTTGCAGATGGACATCGCTTTCCAATGTCCTTGATGGGTGAGTGGGGGAGTGTCTTTTGTCTCTCCATGTGTGAATTATTCATGACCATTGTCACTCACACATAGACCTGAGATGAGCCAAACAAACTTAACAAAATGTAAATCTTTGTAATGTTTCCTTTGAATGAGAGAATAAAATAATTTTTACATAATTGTGAAGTAAAAATTCTAGCCTACCAGACTGGTTACTCAAAAGTTTTGTTCAAGCACATTTAGTGTGTTTTTTGGACCTTATTTCAGCTACATTTTTTTCTCCAAATCCTACTAACCACGCATAATATTTTTTTCTAAAAAACACAAGCATGTACATCAAGAATTGTCACATATTGTTGTAGCACAGTTTGTGCTGAATACAAATAAAATACATGTTGGCCAATACTATGTAATAAGTAGCTGAAATTAGCACAAATGTCAGGGCATGTCAAAACATCTCAGGGGCCCCAAAATCACCTCAGACCCCTGAGGGTTAACCAGTTTTGATAAAGACGGCTGAGAGAACACTCAGCCTTGGGTAAGAAACATTTTAAGTGTGTGTGTGCTCTATTTGATTGTAGATCCTTTTCACTGGTCTGGAGTCAGTTCTAAACAGTCTAGTGCAGGGGTGTCCAAACTCGGTCCTGGAGGGCCAGTGTCCTGCAAAGTTTAGTTTCAAACCCAATCAAACACACCTGTGCTAGCTAATCAAGCTCTTACTAGGCTTTCTAGAAACATATGTGCAGGTGTGTTGAGGCAAGTTGGAGCTAAAATCTGCAGGACATCGGCCCTCCTGGACCGGGTATGGACACCCCTGGTCTAGTGGATGTCTGACCTTTATGCTCAAGATATTTTTCAGAATTGTACGCACGCACCCACGTGGACATTTTCTAAGTCTATCTGTGTTTTAACCAATCAGGTTAGAAAGCCTATATGTATGATGCAGTTAATGACGTTATGTGAGTATAATTGTTAGTGATTTGTGATTGTAAGCAGAGCGGCCTAGGAACTCATTGCAAGTGTTGAAGCTGGCTTCTGCTGATGAAACTGCAAACTATCTTCAGTAAGCTTTATTCAATTATTTGAATCTCCAGCTTCGGCTCTTCTTCATCTGACAGACTGGTCATTCTTTGGGTTAAAACTGTAAATTATCCCTACAAAGACATGTTGAGATACATGGGTCATCAGAAAAAAATGTTGTTGCCATTTCTCCACGATGCGAGCACAGCTTACAAGTGCATGCAGTTTGCTTACAGTGGTCTGCTAACACGTGAGGAAATACGTGGTAAAATCCGAATTTGCCACTCATCTTCTTAAGGTTAGAGTTAGGGTTACAGCTAGGCTTAGGGGTACGGTTAAGGCTAAGGTAAGGGTTATGGCTAGGGTTACCGATAGGGTTATGGTCAAGGTAAGAATTAGGGATAGGGTTGGTGCTAGGGTTAGGGTTAAGGTAATGGTTAGGTTATGTTATGGCTAGGGTTATGGCTAGAAAGCAGCCAATCACTGATGACCTTTTAACTTTCTATCCACACCTTAACCAGATATTGCACGCTAGCAAGTGCCCCATAAAATGTGATTGGTTAAAGATTCTAACATGTTAGTGACATGTCAACCATGCTAGAAATAAAAAATGTTAACAACATGCTAATCCATATTAAAAAGCATGCTAACAACATGCTACTCCATACTGGAAACATGGTAACAATATGCCAATGCTATAATACAATACAATATAAGTATTGTAAATTTAGCCAGTCGGTATTTTCAGTTAAAGCCGCTAGGGAATGGAACACCATCCCACCAACAATAAGAAGATCACTTACTTTTCGTTCTTTTCAGTTTCATGTTAAAAATTGGTTATTGGCAAATCAGCATTGTCAGCATTAGTACTGTATTCTTGACACTTATTTGTTTGTCTTTGGCTTTTTTGTCTTCTTCTGCTGCCATCAATCTGTTTTAGTTTTTTTGTCTTTTTAATTGTATTTTATATATGATATAAAATATATGATGTACTTTGTTATTATGCTGTGCTTCTATTTTAGGTGTGACTTTTTAACATTCTGTAAGGGGTCTACAGATATATTCTTGGCTAATTCTGGCACATTTTACAGTAATGTTTAAAAATGTGCATTGACCCTGTAAACCAGGGGTCACCAAACTTGTTCCTGGAGGGCCGGTGTCCTGCAGATTTTAGCTCCAACCCTAATCAAACACACCTGAACAAGCTAATCAAGGTCTTACTAGGTGTACTTGAAACACTCAGGCAGGTGTGTTGAGGCAAGCTGGAGCTAAAGCCTGCAGGGACACCGGCCCTCCAGGACAGAGATTGGTGACCCCTGCTGTAAACAAATAAACTAAACTAAACTAAATACAATATAATACAATACACTGTTTATTTATAAAGCACATTCAAAAGCAACCAAAGTGCTGTACATAGGAGTATGAAGGACAGAGAAGAAAACAGAATATAAAAGAAACATTTAAGAAATAAAAGCAATAAAACAGTGATCAATGAGTATAAAAAGCGAGAGAAAATAGATAGGTCTTTAAAACAAACTTAAACACAGAAATCAAGGGGGAAAGTAATGTGTAAAATAATAATATTCCCAGCCGGCATTTCAACGGTGATTCAACGTTGAATCAACGTCAGATCTATGGTTGGATCAACGTTGAATTACCTTTCGATTTTGCAAATTGGATCAACGTTTATATAGTGACGTTGTTTCACCGTCGGACCACCACCGGTGATTCACCGTTGAAATCACGACGTTGTTTCACTCTTACCTTCTTCATGGGTGAATTTTGGTCGTTTTGTAGACGTTGAATTAAGGTTGAATTACCTTTCGATTTTGCAAATTGGATCAACGTTGATACCTTGACGTTGTTTCACCGTCGTACATTTCAACGTAAGTTAAACAGAAATTACATACAACACAAAATCCATAAATATAGCAAACAAATTTTTACTAATAAAAAAACACAATACAAATACACAACTTAGCCTGTGTATCAGTTTATTCAACACACACCACATTATTTCATTTATTCTAAATATACAGCAACATTTACAGCATACAATCGTTCAGTAAAACCATGCAGGTTACTGTACATGCAGTACACTCAAATACACAAACATTTAAATGGTCACTTTTTAATTAGGTTGCATGAGTTGAAGTTAGTTAATATTTACTAACATGAACAAAGAATGAATACTTACAGCATTTATTATTCATTTAATTAATTTAAATATGTCCCAATGCTATTCAAATCAAAATGTATGCTTGTTAACATTAATACACTGAGCTGACATGAACTGTATTTTCTTTATATGAAAGATGTTTTAAATGTATTGTTCTTTGTTCATGTTAGTAAATACATTAACTAACACTTACTAATACAACCTTATTGTAAAGTGTTACCATCTTCAGAAAGACAGATAATAACTAACTTAATAACTAAACTGTCACCAACACAGTCTCCGAAATACAATTCTGTTTACAAAGTTTACAAAATACACATTTTTAAAGTGGCTGCAGTAAAAAAAATCATAAAACATCACCCACAGCTAAGAATCACAAGTAAAATACATTACATCTGTTTAAGGTTTTATATGTTGACAGAAACACTTGAGGTAAAAGCTGGCACCGGGGACAAAGAATTAAATGTAAAATACTAAAAACATCTATATCAGTCTAGCAGTTAAATACATCTTTAATTCTCAAACAGCAGGTGAGTATCCTACAAAATCAATAATGAGGTTTGCCACTCCAATTCATTGTGAATGAATGACTTCACTTTTTACAATATTGAAAACTTCTGCTATAATCTATAAATCTGACATTGCACCTTCACTTTGCAGTTCTGCATGCTAAATATTTAGTTGTTTTTGTCTTTTTGCATAACGTACATTGTGTTTAGCATTACTGCAGCAAAACTGAGCACCTGTGACAGTGGAACATCAAGAAAATGTGTAGAATATATGATTGGATTCTCTCTCGCAAACACAACAGTTACACCTTGACATGTTCACATCTATTTGACTTATTATAGCCTATAACTTAAATAATACAACAGTAATTTGTTATTCCATTACTATTAGTATCATTAAAATTGCATGATTACATGGGTCCTACAATGATGGCTCACGTTTGTGAATGTAGGACTATTCACCTAGTCGATCAATTTCACTATTACATTGGTCTTTAAAAAAATGTCACATTAAGTATTCACATAAGTTCTGTTATTAATTGTGTCATCCCAGAGACCTGTTCATCTTCAGAACACAAACTAGAATATTTTAGATTAAATGCTCCTCATCCTCTACAGACAGCAATGGTCCCGAGATGGTCATAGTCCAGATAAGGCACAAAAACATTGTCAAAATATTCCATGTGACTTCAGTAGTTCAACTGAGAACATGCCAAGCTACAACAACACTTTAGTGAGGCAAAACAAAACAGTAAATACAAAATTGTTTGCGTATATCTCTCCCACATTAGATCAGCGTGTGTGTTTACTATGAGCAGTAAGCGCACACCCTAACCTGTTGTGTGTTTACTACGAGCAGTAAGCGCACACCCTGACCTGTTGTGGCAGAGGCAAACAAGTTATTTTACTGTACTTTTGATGCACAACTGTGTTTTTGAGCTTTGATTACAGTTGAACCACTGAAGATAGAAGCAATGTTTTGACAGAGTTTTTACTTCCTTTACTGGACTTTGAACATCTTGGGACCCTTGCTGCACATGGAGAAAGAGAAAACTATAGCTTCATGGCAAATGAGTCAAATATCACATCGAAATCACCAAAACAAGCACAAACCAATGTTTAGTTTGGAGAGAGAGAGAGAGAGAGAGAGAGAGAGAGAAGGAAGAAAAAACATTTGCAAATTCAAAAAATAACTTATCTCTGTAATTTTAACACAAATTTCACTGCAACAGGTGCTGTTATTTTGCTCCAGTGACACCTTCAGAGAACACCGTAGTAGTCAGACATCCATAGAAAAGCAGAGAGTTTGGTGTGGTGTAGCAGAACTGCAATAGACGTCTGTCCAGGCTGACACTGGTTTAGGCCATCGGTATGTCCTTGATGCCCTCAACTGAAGCTTCCAGAAAACCTGCAATAAATAAAATAATAGGTTACAACCAAGTTGGTATCTGCTATTATACAAAGTGAAATTCAAACTCAAATTTATTTTTAATTGAATCCAAATTTGTCCTATAAAATCGTCACATTCAATAATTTTGACTCATCCATCTGAATATTCCTACTTCACTGATCTTGTTTGGGTTTCATTTAATTTGATAAGATTAATGATGCAAAATTTCTATTTTTAAATTGAACGCACATACAAACCATGCACAATTTGGTACTGCTACGAGTAAACAGCAGTATACAAGAGAGAGGAACAAAGACACAAAGGAAAACAAAACACACACCAGAACATAGTATAACAATCAATAAAGAAACAAGGACAAAGCTGGTTTGTGAACACAGGCAATTATTAACAGAACATTACCGACCAAAGAAAAAACAAACTTGACATAAAATGAACTTAGCAAACTTACATACGGGCAAAGCCTTTTCCATTCAATGCTGTGTAGTGCGCCTCTAGTTAGGAGAACATATCTAAAGTAAAAGGAAACAACAACAGTGAAACAACAGTAGTTCACTTTATAATAATTATTATATTGCATGTTTAATATATTATTGATAGCATTGCTCAGTAAAAACTTAAGGTTATTTGATAACTGTTTCTCAAAGTCACAATGTGTAGCCAGCTTTTTTTAGGATAATTCCTATAGTCATACATAAGATTTATCAAGAGGAATTTGCAACCAGCAAACAAAAAGTTGGAGAAGAAAAAATATTAACTATAAGAGACTCGAAGAACTAAGAGAAGTGAAGAATTAGGTGTGATATCATCAGGAGGCCTTTAGTTATCACCGGTGCCAGCATTTTCCAGAATTCAGATTTCAGATTCTCGAAAAAATTACTTGGCTGCAGTAAAGAATCATGAAACATTCACCACATCTAATAATTACAAGTTCTTGTAAACCCTTACATGTACTGTAAAAGCTGTTTAAAGCTTTTTAGACATACAGGTTGAGAGAAACTCTAGGAGCAGCACTTTTGCAAAAGCCTGCATGTAGGACAGAGAAAAGGGATAGTTCAAAATTTAAATTCTGTCATCATTTACTCACCATGTTGAACAAAAGAAGATATTTTGAAGAAAGCTGGAAATCTATAACCATTGACTTCTATAGTATTTGTTTTTTTTCCTACTATGGATGTCAATGTTTACAGGTTTTTAGCTTTCTTCAGAATAGCCTCTTTTGTGTTCAACAGAATAAACTCATAATGGTTTTAAACCACTTGGGGAGTAAAATGTTCGCACATTTTCATTTTTGGGTGAACTATCCCTTTCAGTTTGAAAACACCAGAATTCTTATGTAGACCCTTTTCACAAGACAGATGATGCTTTTCATTTGTTATCTTAATCCTCAAGTTTTTAATATTTAGATTTTTTTTAAATAGCATGTTTATTTATTTGTTTATATTGACTTCTCAATGACATCACATGTACTGCTGCTACATACATCAATATTTTTTTAAGAATACAAATTTCACTATAATGGGTGCTGTTGTTTTGCTCCAGTAATACCTTGAGAGAACACCGTAGTAGTCAGACATCCATACAAAAGCATTGGCATGGTGTAGAACTCCACTCTGTCCTTGCTGACAGGTTTAGGCCATCTGCATGCTCTTCATGCCCTCAACTGGACCTTCTAGAAAACCCAGAAAGTTAAAACCCATTACACCTCTTATCTGCTACTATACAAAGTGTAATTCAAGCATTCATTTCTGACTAAATACATATTTGTCCCATAATATTGTCACTTAGCATAACCTCACAACATAATATCACAATAATAATATCAATTTAACAATATAATATCACACAACATAGCCTAACAATCAATAAACAAACAGATTAAAAAGAGATTAATATCACCAACCAAAGCACCAAGATTTTAAACAGATATCTTAGTAAACTTACATATGGACAAAGCCTTTTCCATTCAGTGCTGTGCAAGTTAGAGCGTCTCTGGAGTAAGTATCTCTACAAGTAAACAAAAACACAACAGTGAAACGACAGCAGTTTACTTTGTAATAACAATTATACAGCGTATAAAAAAGATATTGTCTTATAACGTTGCTCAGTAACTTTAAACCGCGTTTGGAGTTTATCGATTTGAATTAGCCAATAAAAACAGGTAAAAACACTAATATAGACTAAAGTTAAACATGTAGCATTAGCTCGAGATTAGCTGCTGCGTCACCGGAGCGCAAACAAGACTAAAAACCAAACTACAAAGTTTTAAATGCTTCAAAATTCGAAACACTACAACTCAAAAGTCACCTTCAAGATTAACTGTGTGTACAACAAGACTGGGGATAAATAAAACACGTAAAACATCGAAAAACATGCTTACCTCTGAATTCTGTTGCACTTCAGGTGTCCGTAATTACGATTCGAACCTCACATGAAGCGCTGCGCGTGGCCGCGTGCGCCGAGTCCTCCGATGATACCATGGTAACCACCAAAAACGTTGTTGAAAATAGGGTGAAGCCACGACGTAAATTCAACATACAGATCACGATTAAAAAATGTCAACGTTGACTTGTTTAATGATTTCTGTAACTTTTTTCAACCATTTATCATTCAACATTGTTTCAACTTTGAAACAACAACTGACGTATTTTCAACCGCATTTCAACGTTGAAGCCTGGTCATTTGCAGGAAGTTTTTCAACCGTTGAACATTAAACGTTGTATCAACATTATTTCAACGTTAAAAACACACCTGACCTTATTTCAACCACATTTCAACGTTGAAGGTCGGTCGTGTGCCGGCTGGGTTATGTATTCTTTATTGATTGTTGGTTTTCCCTGTTCCCTGTATTTTTTATTCTGTTGATCATCATTTGCAGTGAAAAAAAAACAAAAAAAAAGTTAGTTTCTGGCTTTGGAGTTATATGTGTGTGTGTGTGTGTGTGTGTGTGTGTGGGCCTTTGTCTGTAAATCTCTGATGTGCACTCAAACACCGTACAGTTTGGTATACAATAAGCCTTTGGCCTAGAGAGTTGATGATGGGCCACCATGCTCTGCATCCAATCCATTAACTGCATTTTGGTGGCTCACAGCTTCTAATGTCCCCTGTGGAGGACCACAGGTGGTAACAAGAGCCTGTCCGTCCTGTCTAAAAAGAATTTAGTCGTGTCCAAGAGCTGTGAAGTTGAAAAGCCAGTGTAGGTATATGTGACTAAATTTCCCACCCACAAACAGTATAATGGCATTACTTAGTACTAGGCCATGTTGTGTAACCTGGATAAAGAGCAGTATATGTTTATAAAATGAAATGCCATTTTCTGCCTCCATTGCACAAAATTTAATAGAAACTTTTTCTCTACCAAAAAATGTAGTACACACTGAATACACTTAACAGCAATTAGATATAGACAGTAATACGGTTCCTGCAACACAAATATCCAGTACTAAACATTAGTGCATGTGAAATTAGATACATTCCTCTCTTTAAAGGAAATTAGGTTCGTAAGAGTGCATATCCTTGTCAGCACTTTCTTGCATCAAATAAGCTTCCTTTGCAGGAGCACTTTGGATATAATCAGGGCAAGATATTTCAGAGGATAAGCACTTTTATTATCAGCTTTGTGATCTAACGTTATTGCATTGGGGTCTTGCAAGCATCATACCTGCATGTATATACAGTTGCAATCAGAATTATTCAACCCCCTGATTTATTAGCCCCCCTGTTTATTTTTTTCCCCAATTTCTGTTTAATGGAGAGAAGATTTTTTCAACACATTTCTAAACATAATAGTTTTAATAACTCATCTCTACTAACTGATTTATTTTATCTTTGCCATGATGACAGTAAATAATATGTGACTAGATATTTTTCAAGACACTTCTATACAGCTTAAAGTGACATTTAAAGGCTTAACTAGGTTAAATAGGCTAACTAGCTAGGTTAGGGTAAGTAGGCAAGTTATTGTATAATGATGGTTTGTTCTGTATACTATTGAAAAAATATATAGCTTAAAGGGGCTAAAAATTTTGACCTTAAAATGGGTTTTAAAAAATTAAAAACTGCTTTTATTCTAGCCGAAATAAAACAAATAAGACTTTCTCCAGAAGAAAAAATATTATCAGACATACTGTGAAAATTTCCTTGTTCTGTTAAACATCATTTGGGAAATATTTAAAAAAGAAAAAAAAATCAAAGGGGGTTGAAAAATTCTGATTGCAACTGTAACTGTACTGAGAAAAGAAACAGGAAGCTCAACCTTTGCTGTACATTTAGTGGTACAACAACTTATTGCTGGAGCAGCACCCTTAGAATGTCTTTGTACCTTGGTCTAAAGTGAATTTTAATTATTTTGAGTTTTAATATGCATTCTAAACATACTATTTACTATTTATGGGTAAATAAGGTTGCCACTTTACTGGTACTGACAAACTTTTGTACCACTAAAGGTACAATGTTACCATTTTTGTTCTATACAATACTGTAAAAATATTATAGGTGAGCATAAATTATTTTTTTAAAAATAATCTTGGAATTAATCTAGATTAATCTTTGAATTAATCTTTATTAAAATGGCTCATTTGAGTTCAGCCGAAGGCATTCAGAATATGTGTGCTATCCAAATAATGACTAAATATAAGTCTTTGAGAACGGGTTTCTCAAGCCAGGTGGTGCATTAAACCAGGGGCTCATCTCCGGTTTCCAAAATGCATCACAAACTGCTTGAGAAACTGTTCTACTATGATAATTGGTGATGAATATAAATGATGTTCAATAAGATGTACTTTAGTTTACTAACTGTTTATTATATATATATATATATATATATATATATATATATATATATATATATATATATATATATATATATATACATGAATTTTGAACTGTAGGCCTACATAAACTCGAAACAGCGATTTTTGATTACCTTAATCTGACTAAAGTCATAACTGAACATAAATTCCACAACACTCTCACCAGTCCTTACTCCTTATTTGCCAGTCCTTACTCCTTATATTATTACCCCAGTTTGTCACGGGGGCATGAATGAAATGTTCATGAGTTAAAGTGAAACTGCCGAACTTCAGTTAAAGTCACCCAAAATTAAAGGAAACTCTTACATGAAAGCACTTCACGTAAACACCTTAATTATATTATTAGATTACAGATGTCCATGTAAATGTAGTCAGGTGTGTGGTACATCCCACGTCACTTCCGGTGTGTGGTACATTCCCTTTCCCTAGCTGTAACCGTAACCCTAAACCTGACTAGCTGTAACCCAAATCCTGTCCCTAGCTGTAACTCTATTCCTAAACCTAATGAAACCTTAGCTCTAACCCAAGCCATAACCCTAAACCTAGTGTTAACACTAGCCCTAGCCTAAACCCCAACTCTGGCCATAACCCTAACCCTTAAGCTTAACCCTAACCCTGGCCTTAGCCCTAAGCATAACCCTACCCATAACCCTAAATCTAACCTTAACCCTAACTCTATCCCTATCCTTAGTTGTAACTCTAACCCTAGCCGTAACCCTAACCTTAGTCATAACCCTAACCGTAAACTTACCCTAACCCTAGTCATAACCCGAACCCCAACCCTAGCTGTAACCTAAACCCTATCCGTAACCCTAAACCTAGATGTAACCCTAACTCTAACCTTAGATGTAACCCTAACCCTAGCTGTAACCCTAACCTTAGCCATAACCCTAACTGTAAACTTACCCTAACCTAACCCTAGTCATGACCCGAACCCTAACACTAGTTGTAACCTAAACCCTATCTATAACCCTAAACCTAAATGCAACCCTAACCTTAGCCATAACTCTAACTGTAACCCTAACTCTATGCCTAACCCTAACCTTAGTCGTAACTCTAAGTTAAAAAAAAAAACACAATGTAAGGTTTATTGTCTCTCTTTACAAGACATCTCCTGTAGGCTTGTCATTCCTTGGTCACAATGCTTGTGGCTCTCCTAACACGCCAAATTATTGTGGGCATTGGTTGTTTTCTTAACCACCCTCTTAGAATCTTAACAACTGGTATTTTTTGTTGTTTGATTAATTACCTGGATACCCAGGACCAATCTGGATCTGGTCCAATTCCATGATTGTACTAAACAACACAGTATGAACTGTCATCATCATATATTATAATTGTTAATTATGGGATGTATAATAGTTTAGTTTTAAAATAGGCTCCCATTTATTTTTTATTTTGCTTTCATCAATCAATCTAAAGAAATGATGACCACCCAATCTGTCTCATTTGCTGTCTCAATCCTTGAGAAAACATTTTTGTACACTGGTTATATTAAAATTAAAGACATTTGTGTGGACACATTGTGCATATTAAGACTTGATTAAATTAACTCAAAGTTTTATTTGATTTAGGGCCAGGCTAGGCCTAGGAAAACAAACAAGAGAGGGAAAGGAGGGGGAATCCAGGGAAGGTCGGGAGGTTCAAGCACCCTGGCAGACCGGGCAGGACAACGGTGACAGGATTAATGGCAGTGGAGCCAGAGGAACAAACCAGGGAGGAACAGGATGGACCAGGCAGAGCATGAGGCTTGACCAGTCCATGCAGAGCAAGGAACAAATGTATTAAAGGCCTGACTGGAGCCTACAGGGCTGGAGGCCTCTAAGGAGCTGGCAGAGCCAGCAAAGCAAAGAGCTTGGGTAACGTGGGGAAGTTAGGGACCTTACAAGGAACTATCAGGGCAAGAAGTGTGACAGGTGCTGGGCAATGAGCTTGGGCAGCACCTACAGGGTAAGGAGCCTCATTGGGGTTGGCAGGACAAAGGACTGGACTGATCAAGACAAGGAGCTTGGTTGGCGCTTGCAGGGCAAGGCTTGGGTGGACTTGGCAGGGTAAGGAGCTTGGAACTGGCAGGTACTCTGGGGTTGGAACTGACACACAATGGCCACTCTGGGGCTGGTGCCATCATGGCAGAAGAATTCTTCCTTCTCTGCTTATATGAACAAGGAGATGGTGAGCTGGACCTGCAATGCTCTCTGTTGTTTCAGGAAGTGTTGCAGTGTCTGTAGCAGGCACCTCAGAAGTAAGGATGCTGGGGGAGCTGCAGCATCGTCAGTCCCCTCTGGGTGGGTGATTGATGGAGGAAGAACAGATCTGTCTCACCTGTCCTGCTGCATTCGATTCAAGTCACTCCAGACTGGGCTGGCATGGCAAGGCAGGACAAGGCAAGACAAAGAAAAACAGAAACTAACTGGTACAGGACAGCAAACAGAAGGATGCTAAAAAGTGGGACAAATGGGATAAGATAAACCAAAAATATAAGGAAAGATAAGACAAAACAAAGTCATGTGCTCTCATCAATCAGGACCAAAACACAAAGCCAGTTAGAAAACTTATTAATCGCATTTACTTGAAACAAAACACAAAAGAAGATGGCCTCATGTAAACAGGAGCCACATGCTACACACAACACAAGACACAGGACTGAAAGAGAGACACAAGCATACGGTTAGTGAAAAAACAACTACTGTGAACTTACATACAGGGTTTGGACAATGAAACTAAAACACTGGCCAATTTAGTGTTGGAAGTTTCATGGCTTCATTTCCCTGCTGAAAAATCCAGCTTAAACCAGCCTGGTTTTAGAGGGGCTTTGGCCATTTCCAGGCTTGTTTCCAGCCATTTCCAGCCTGGTCTTAGCTGGTCAGGCTGGGAGTTGACCAGCTAAAACCAGCTTGACCAGCCAAAACCAGCTATGTCCAGCTTAAACCAGGCTGGTCAAGCTGGTTTTAGCTGGTTTAAGCTGGTCATTTTCCAGCCTGACCAGCTAAGATCAGGCTGGAAATGGCTGGAAACCAGCCTGGAAATGGCCAAAACCCCTCTAAAACCAGGCTGGTCGACCAGCTAAAACCAGCCAACCATCTTAGGCTGGTTTAAGCTGGATTTTTCAGCAGGGTTGTCCAACCTGGTGGCCAATTGTCACTGATTGTACATTCCACTAGTAAGAGCATAGAGTAAAGGTTTTAATTACAAGAGTAATAGTAAGAAAGTATGTAAGAAATGTGCTTATATATAGCACTTTACAATCATGAGGATAGATCTGCAAGCAGATCTATCAGATAGTCTGAGTTAGTTACACAATTCTGCCTGCAAAGGTCAATGCCTCACTTTTTATTTACACTTTTTTCACAGCACTGAATATGTTGTTTATGTCTGAATCAAAGTTTTATTTTTGCTATCAGAAATGTTTTTGTTAGCAGGATATGTCTGGGCAATGGAGGCATGCATATTCAATGGCATAGGGAAAAGTATAGTACACTGAAATGTATACGGCCATTTTGAGGGCTATGAAAAATCAAGGTAGAAATGCTAATCATTTTTATTTTATTTTAATAAAATAACAATGCTAGAAAGAAATACAGACAAATTTTAGGGCAAGTCAGTATATTATAAATATATGGGTTACATTTTAACAAAGTTATTAAATTACAAAATGTAAAAATGGCAAAATGACCACCTCAGTGGATCTAGTGTTGAGCTTGCACTCAAGGGAGAGTATACCTCTATCTGAATTCATCACCTTGGCTATAAAGTTTAAAAACCTGCTCTACAATTTACCAGGTTCGCCCTGTTTTACATCCAGCAGTTCCCTCTCAAACCTTACTTAACTATAGAAATTCCAGAGCCCATACAAATAGCCTACAAACAAATCCCCAATGAGGAATGCCATCATACAAGAATCCTCAAAACTTAGACTTAATGAGTTACTGTCAACGAGGACTGCTTTGGGAGATTGGCATCACTGGCTAGAAGGTGCATACAAGATGCACCTAGAACTGGAAATTCATCAAGAGTTCCCAGTGACTCAATCCATGCCAAGCCCAATTATCATTGTTCTTGACTAGATTCCAGTTCATAGTTACTTATTATCCTTGCAGTAAGAACATCAAACAAACACCTATTATGTCTGTATAATTCAGCCATCACACTACAATTTACAGAACCCATATTACTACCTTCAATCATCATTGCACCATTATCTGAGCTATCATGGAAAAGGTTCTTGGCCTATTCAGACCCTACAGTTGACCAGTTGAATGTCAATCAAATAAGCATTATGTACCTCATACTCTTCACCAATGAGTTATCCAGTGGGTTCATACTTCCTTGAGCACTGGACACCCAGGTATTTAGAGAACTATCAAGCTAGGACAAAACTCATTTTGGTGGGCATCTTTTACCAGTAATGTGTCTGCTTATATCAAATCTTGTCAAACTTGTGTTTAGTTCAAGACCCCTTAAACTACTGCTTGCAGGTCTGCTTAAACATTTACCTATTCTCCAAAGACCATGTGTGCAAATCTTTTGAGTTCATTGCTGATGTACCTGATTCCAACGGTTCCACTACTGTAGGTGGTTTTAAGTTTTAAGTTTGAGTAACAAAATCTAAAAGCTGGTGAATTTGCTGCTGTGGCAAGTGATTTTTTTCAATTACTGCAGCTTCTGACATTATAGATAGGGGACTGTTCTCATGTATAAAATAGATAAAAATGATTATTAAACTTAATAAAATTACTTTACGATTAATATTGTAACAAAGCATCTAAACATTCTAGATTCCTTGACAAAACACTAAAATGCAGACCTAGAAATTTGTTTAAAAATAACAGAACATTATTTACTGTATAATTTACTGTTACTCAGCTGATGAAAAAGGCTAAACATAACTATAAAAACCCAATGTCTTTTAAATTTCCCTGAGACAGCTGCTATGAATCAACACAGACAATGGACATGGCAAAAAGTGGTTAGCTTTATTTACAACCATAGAGATAAGAAATCCAAAAAAATATGAATATTTATAACCGAAAGTATATTTACAAATGCACACAATTAATGCAAATGAAACAAACCTTACAGAGAGAAAGAAAATTAAGCGGTGCTAAATCAAAGAAAATAACATTAAACAAGCCAACTAAACCCTCCCCACGTCTGAATTACCAAATAGAAAGCTGTGTAGTAAAAAAAACAAACATTTTGTTGTTGTTTTGGCAGTATGTGTTTGGTTATTATCTTGTTGGAAGATGAATGACCTGCCCCGCATTCTGCTGTCTACAGAGGAATGCAAGTTTTCCTTAAGAATTTGGATGTACTTGGCAGCATCCATTTTCCCTTAAATTCTGACAGATTGTCCAGTTCTAGCTGAAGAAAAACACCCCCACAACATAATACTGCCACGACCATGCTTCATAGTAGGTATGGTGTGTTTAGGGTGGTGTGCTGTGTTTGCTTTTCACCAAACAAAGCGCTTGGAGTTCAGTCAAAAACAACAACACAATATTAGTCTCATCAGACCATAGCACCTTTTGCCAGAAGGTGTCAGACTCACCAAAATTAGTTTTTGCATAGCACAAGCGAGACTGGGTGTGATTTCTTTTTTCAGAAAAGGCTTCTTTTGTACCATCTGTCATAAAGGCCAGCTTTGTGTAAAGATTGGGAGATAGTTGTCACATGCACAGACTGACCAGACCCAGCCACAAAGTCCTTCAAAGTTGCCTTTGGCCTCCTGGTAGCTTCTCTTACCAGTGTCCTCCTGTCTCTGTCGTTGTATTTGGATGGACAGCCTGATCTGGACAATGTACTGGTGATGCCATGCACTTCCCACTTCCTAATGATGCTCTGAACAGTACTCTTGAGGGAAAGATAAAGCCTTTTAAATGTTTTTCTAGCCTTCTCCTAACCTGTGCCTTTCTACTACTTTATCCCAAAGGTCTTTTGAAAGCACCTTCCCAACCATGATTAATTTTTTGCAATACCATGCACTACAAACAATGGCTTCTTCAAAAAAACAGCTTCTTTTCTACTCAATGAAATGAACAACTCTCCTACTGATGTCAGATGGAACAATTCACCTGGAGTTTATTTTTGAAGGTGATTGCTTACACCGGAAAAAGTTTATAATGTTTTACTCCATGGGGCTGATCACTTTACCAAACCTGACATTGTACCAGACAATAAAATTTTTACATTAATGATGAGAATTATAATGTTTAAATTCAGCTAAAAAAAGTTAGACTTCATTTATTTTATTTTCCAGGACATAAGATGTAAGTCACATGCCATTCTTTACTTTCACTTCCCTTTTAGTAGATTTAAGCAGTTTTAGTTTGGACGTTCAGAATAGATATACAACCCAAAATAATAAAGCGAACCAGAGAACGTCATACAAACAAGTGTCACACATAAAACCAGCAAGCAGTGACAGGAGACAAAGAATTCCCCCTAGTCTGGTCTGAGTCGTTATTGGAGCGCTTAAATGACACCCATCCTCTTCTCATTGGTCCACTCCACCAGCCAATCAGACCACATAGATTTTAAAAAGGATAGCGGACAGCAAATAAAATCAGAAAACGCAGGAGGGAACAACAAAGCAACACCCCCAGGCATGTAACATTTATTACTCTATATAATTATGTTGATATATACTTAAAATTATATTGAATATTATATTTTATCCCAAGCATTTTTACTTACCAGAAACCAGAAAAATTTCTGGAAACCAGAAAATGTTGTACCTGTGGCTGCACTTGAGATGATACTTTTAAGACAACATCTAGAAGCCAAAAAGAAGAAAGGTGCTTTGAAAGATGACTCACTTAAAAGATGATTTTCACTTGTTAGAGGAAGACAATGTCTATCTACAGTCTGAATTGGCTCGTAAAGAAAAATTTATCCCGTAAGAATTTCTTAAAGAAATTCCCAGATCCAAATGGATACTCAAATTGGAGGTTTAGATTTCGGGTTCACTTACACTGAGCACGGTTGCCTTGAGCTGAGCCTGGCCCTTACAGTTAGGGTTATGTGATTTTACATCAATGTTGTTTATATATTTTGGGAATAATTTACATTTGGGGTTAGGTTTAAGGGTATGGATTAAATATGGAATATATTTCTGATCACAAATGATGTTCCAGGATCATGTTACGAAATCTAATCTTGCCTGGCTCCACACAGCAAGCCAGAACCGTAACAATAAATAAAATTAAAATTAAAATAATTAGAACTCCTCTAAATTAGTGAGGAGCCCGAACTCTCATCTCCTGTTCAATAGGAAAAACAACAACAAAGACGAATGACCAAGGAAATAACGTAAAGTCAAATTTATTTGACGTTTAAACTTCAAAAGGAGACGACTCATGGGAAAAAAGACATCTTCCACACTTTCATTATCCTCAACCACATTTAAAGGCACTCCCGTACACACAGTTTTCACAGATGTCTGTTCTTTGCCTTTTTCATGATAGGGTTTTAACATATTAATGTGGCAAGTGCGCAGACCCCTCCTGCGTTCAGGTGTTTGAACCACATAAGACACATCCTTCACCTTCCTTTCCACCATGTAAGGACCAGTAAACCTGTTTTGCAAAGCACTGCCAGGAACAGGCATTAGAGCTAACACTAAATTCCCCGGCTCGAAAGAACGTTTGACCGCACGTTGATCATACTGAGCTTACTGCTTGAGCCGAAGTTAAATTAGCTCTAGCTAGATTCTGCACATGCTTTAAATGGTCACGAAAAGAATGCACATACTCGTTGCAGGTTTTATAGCCAACAATTGTTCACTGAGAAGTTTTAGTGGGCTTCGGAGGGTGTACCCGAACACTAGCTAAGCTTCAAGGAATCTTGCACAGATTCTCTAATAGCGAACATCAATAAAGGTAGACATTCTGCCTTATCTCGACCCGCGTCCATACAATGCGCTTTCAGTGTAGTTTTGAGCGTCTGATGGAAGCGCTCCAGCGCTCCCTGTGACTGTGGGTGATACGCGCTTGAAGTTACATGCGTAATCGTAAGATCATCGAGCATCTGCTGAAACAATTTAGATGTAAAGTTAGTTCTGCGATCTATTTGAATAATACGAGGCAACCCGAACATCAAACAGAATTTAATGAGCTCTCTCACAATGGTTTTGGCTTTTAGACAGCACATCGGCACAGCCTCAGGAAAGCGCGTCACCGCACACATTAAAGTAAGGATATATTGATACCCTTCCAGTGACTTGGGCAATGGACCCACACAATCCAAAATAAGCCGCTCAAATGGTTCCTCCATTACTGGTATCGGACATAAGGGAGCAGGTCGAACATTTTGATTGGGCTTACCTACCAATTGACATTCTCAACAAGAACGGCAATAATTTGCAACACTAGTACGCAAGCCAGGCCAAAAAAAGTACTGAGACATGCGTTGGAAAGTCTTGTTAACTCCTAGATGACCAGCCATTAGATGATCATGAGCTAATTTTAATACTGCAGATCGAACTGCAGAAAGAAGCACTATTTGAAATCTAGGACTAAATTTTCACATTCGTGTGTCATCAAATTCCACTTGCGCATCAAAACGCCGTTGTCCCAATAATAGCCCACATGAACCCCGTCTAAATGACTTTTGTCAGGTACTGCCACACTTACGCAGGTTGACACAGAGCAGTCGGCCTTCTGAGCAGCTGCGAGTTCAGTCCGGCCCATTCTAATCATCAGGACTTCAGCACCACCATCGCTGTCCACCTTGACAGCGCTATCCACTGATAGCTCGAACTCAGTAGGATCTGCACACACAAAAAATGAGTCAGACAAATCAACAACTTTTTCATACTTGCGCGTCTGAGAACGTGTTACTGCACACACTGGAAAAACACTGGGATATTGTGACACGAGATTTGAATCGCACACAGGATCCTTAGTCACAATTGGAGACGGAAAAACATGACCTCCTGCTAAATCGTTACTGAGGATTACATCAACTTCATCCACAGGAAGCTTTTCGCATACTCCCACCTTCACTAGACCAGAAATCAAATCTGAGTCTAAATCCACAGAATGAATTGGAAGTTTAACACATCCTAATTCAATACCGCGGACAAGAACATCTGTTCTGGTATATGTCTCAGTCAAGAGGTGCAGAATTCCCTTCCTAATGAAACTCTGAACCTGTGTCACGGAGAACAGAAACATGTTGTTTATCTCGGTTAATCGAAAGTAAAACTGTTCCATTAGATAGAAATGGTTGAAAACAGGACAACTACTCAACCACGCCTTACAGTCGGCTATAAGATGATCAGCTTCAAGACAGTAGAAACAAGTGCGCTTTAAACCACTCTCTGGACTATTTGGAGCAGTTTTTGTGTGCGCCTCCAACTTCTGAACGTTCACGAGCGCAAGGGATTTAGGTGCTCTTGAGTCCTGCAAAAGACAAAGACATTTTTATGAGTTAACACATACTCGTCAGCCATAACTGCAGCCTCTGCTAAAGATGATACTTTTTGCTCATTAAGGTGCACTACTAAACTTTGTGGTAGACAGTTTTTAAAGTCCTCAAGCAGAATTAACTCTTGCAAACCCTCGAACGTGGTAAGTTTGGACGCAGCACACCATTCCTCCAACATTGACTTTTTATCTCTTGCAAACTCAATAAAAGTTTGATTATCAGTTTTAGTATAACCCTGAAATTTCTGCCTATAAGCTTCATGCATGAGCTCATACACTCTGAGTACTGCAGTTTTTACTAAGTCATACTGCAGAGAATCCTCTATAGGCGTCGCTGCACAAACTTCTTGAGCCTTAGCGACCAGATTACTTTGAAGCATAAGTGCCCACATATCATTCGGCCACCTTAATTTTCCAGCCACACGGTCAAAAGCTGTAAAATAAGCATCAACCTCCGTTTCTCTAAACGGCTGAACTAGACGGATAAACCGACGAGGATCATATTGATCAAAGTTAGCAGCAGACTGAACAGTTTGAGAAGGAGAACCCTCACCAGGTTCCTCCTGCTTCGTTACATGAAGAAATTCAAGCTCTCTCAAATGCAGTAAGTGATTTGCATGCTCCTGTTGCTTAATCTCAAGTTCTAACTCCTTTCATTTTAATGCGACCATCTGATCAGACAATACAGACAACCTTTCACTCGGTTCTTCTTCCTCCATTTAAACAAGCAGGGGTTCCTCTGGCAAAATGCCAAGAGCTATCATTTTAGAAAGGAGTTCGTTTTTAATCCCATGTTTCTTTTCGCTCGGATTTACTGAGATTTTTAAAGCATCGGATATTTGCAGCAGATCTTTCTTTATAAATTTGTCCAGCTATTCAGCAGTTGGATTACCAAGAAAGGCCTCAACATCTACTTCCATTTTAAAGCTTTATATTACACCCTTCTAACTATACCTCCCTCACAAAAAAGGACAGTTTTTAGCACAGATAAAAGCTGTATTTTCTAAACATTATTCAACAGATGTTTCTCACTTTAGGGGCAATATCAATGATTTACACAAGCAAAATATATTCATTCAAACAATTGTTCAAAAAATAGAAATGGACGAGCCCCCATTTGTTACGAAATCTAATCTTGCCTGGCTCCACACAGCAAGCCAGACCCGTAAAAATAAATAATATTAAAATAATTAGAACTCCTCTAAATTAGTGAGGAGCCCGAAGTCTCATCTCCCGTTCAAAAGGAAAAACAACAACAAAGACGAATGACCAAGGAAATAACATTAAGTCAAATTTATTTGACGATTAAACTTCAAAAGGAGACAAAAAAAAAAACTTGCGCAGATAAATGCCAAAATAACAAACAAAACTCAACAACTAACTAAGTTTAACCCTCCTACCTGCGCATGAAATTAAACAAATAAAAAAATAACATTTACTTACCTCCCTACTAACCACAAAACATGAGAAAACGTAATAAATCAAAAAGCCACCCTCCTCAGCACATGTGTATATATATGTATACAATCTTAGGTAGTGAGCTTTCTTGTTGTTTGTGTTGCATGTGCTTGTGGTTCTTTTCTCTCCGCCTCTGTCTCTGTGTATCTTTTATTATTATTCAATTAAGAAAATACGTAACAATCAACATAGATGTTAATCCAGAATTGAATCCTACTTGACAAAATCACACCCACCCTGTTTGAATCGCTGAAAAAGCCCAGATGTGTAAACACAAGGCAAACCCCAGCACATGAAAGTGACTACTTATGTGTCAGAGGTAATAAAAAATCAGTTACCATATACTAATGTACATAGATTACATTACGTGGCTCTATCTTGTCCACGCATACAGTTGAAGTCAGAATTATTAGCCCCTCTGAATTATTAGCCTCCCTGTTTTTTCCCCCAGTTTCTGTTTAACGGAGAGAAGATTTTTTCAACACATTTCTAAACATAATAGTTTTAATAACTCATTTCTAATAACTGATTTATTTCATCTTTGCCATGATGACAGTAAATAATATTTTACTAGATATATTTTAAGACATTTCTATAAAGCTAAAAGTGACATTTAAAGGATTAACTAGGTTAATTAGGTTAACTAGGCAGGTTAGGGTAATTAGGCAAGTTATTGTACAATGATGGTTTGTTCTGTAGACTATTGGGGGGAAAAATTAGCTTAAAGGGGCCAATAATATTGACCTTAAAATGGCTTTTAAAAAATTAAAAACTGCTTTTATTCTAGCTGAAATAAAACAAATAAGACTTTCTCCAGAAGAAAAAAAAATTATTATCAGACATACTGTGAAAATTTCCTTGCTCTGTTAAACATAATTTGGGAAATATTTAAAAAAAGAAAAAAAATCAAAGGTGGGCTAATAATTCTGACTTCGACTGTGCACATTTTAAAAAGAAATTGGTCCATATTAAAATGCAAAACCTATTAAGCACTAAACAGGTGGAAATATACTTCTAACTGTAGTCATGTTGGCAAATCAGTGGCCTCATAAAATGGTTATTATTGGTTCTGGCTGGCTGTCAACAAGACACACTGACCATTGCACTGACATGGGTTTTGTAAATAATAAAGACCTTTGCACACAATTTGACATTATGGAAATGAAATGATGGTTGCGCTTGGGCCGTGTGTGCTCCCGCTTCAAGTGGATGCGTGGGGTCCGGGCATGCTTGGGATGCATGTTTTTGTCCTGGTGTTTGTGTTTGTTTTGTCTGCAGCATGCTGTTTTATCATCAGCACCTCAGTCTAGTTGGTTTCGGTTGGTGCTGGGATGGAACTTGCATGTCGCAATTGTAAGTGTACGGTAAGTGTTTTCATTTTTTTGTGTGCTCGTGTCTTACATTTAGTCTTCTGTTGATGTTGTGTATAGCATGTAGCCTGGTGTTTAAATGCACCACGTGCTTTAGAGTTGTGTTTCATGAGAACACGCGGTTAATGGGTTCTCTCGTTGGCTGCGCGTTTTAGTCCTGTTTTACATGAGCACATGGGTTGCGTTGTGTCTTTGTGTCTTGTACTCTCCTGTCTATTGTCTAGACCAGGGTTGTCCAAACTCGGTCCTGGAGGGCCGGTTTCCTGGAGAGTTTAGTTCCAACCCTAATCAAACACACATGAACCAGCTGATCAAGCTCTTACTAGATATACAAGAAACTTCCTGGCAGGTGTGTTGAAGCAAGTTGGAGCTAAACTATGCAGAACACCGGCCCTCCAGGACCGAGTATGGACACCCCTGGTCTAGACTAACCCTCCTTGTTATTCCATTATTAGTGTATTATGCTCACCAGTTGTTTGCCAATTATTTCTTCTTTATAGTCTCCTCATGTCTGCTGTCCTGTGCTAGTTCGTCGTTGTATTTCATCTTGTCCAGCGCTGTCTTTCTCCACCAGCCCAGTCCGAGTTTGTTTTTGTCTTTTGGTAATGTTTTCCCCCTTGGGGTTGTATTGTTGCTTTTTGTTTTATTTTATAATTAATAAACCCATTTTTTTAGTCTGCATTTAAGTCCTTGCTTCTTTCCCCACCCACTGATCGTGAAAGGACTGGGCTCCAATGATAATGGAGCACTAGAATGAAACAATGGCAAATCTTTGGGGAAAATATGCTTTACATGCATTTCAACTGGTCGTTCATGACTGTTTGACTTAATAGGAAAACATGTTAAATGTGCAAATTAAAGGTATCCTTAAATGAGTGAGCTCTAAGGATATTCCTTGGAGAAATGCATTGCAATGAGTTAATACAATGTTAATGTTAGTGTGTTCACCCCAAACTGAAAATTCTGTCAACATTTACTCACCCTTTAATGGTTCTAAACCTTCTTGATTTTCTTCTTTTAAACAGAAAAGAAGACATTTGACACATATTGAAAACCTGTAAACATTGACTTCCATAATATTTGTTTTTCAGATTTTTGAATTCAATGGTTATAGGTTTTCAGTTTATTTCCAGCACAACATTTTGGGTGAAAGGAAATGTAGAATGTGCTTGAAATGTAATTCACTGTGTAATGGTATGCTTATGTTTGTCATATCTTAATTATGAAATGCTAATGCACTATACCATTCATCATAACCCAATGATCTTTAATTAATTTCAAAAGGTTGCTTGTGATTTGGTTAGAATTTTCTTATATCCTCTGTTAATAAAGAGTAAAATAATATTTGCTTAGAAGGGTAATTAAACCCTTTAAAAATAACAAAATAAAGTGTTGTAATATATACTCTGTTGGCAGCTTCAAAATATTATATATTCTGGAGGCATAAATCAATGAGAAATGTTTAAATACTTTAAAAGAAAGTACTTCAAATTACCATACGCCAGCATGCAAATTGTGTGCTGTTTGAAGGCATGCCTGTAGATTTTTTTCAAAAGCCTTTGTTCCGTGTTTATGAAAAATATGATAGATGTCTTCAGAGTGAGCAGGCAGAAAATAATTTGCTGCCTCTTCCTCTCATATTTTGGATAACATCTCTGAATTTTATCTCAAAGTCCACCATCTCCGCCATGCATTTTTAGTTCAAAGACAGTCATATTGTCGAAGAGTGGATGATTTGTAATTTGTATTTCAGGAGATGTGGTTGCATTCATCATGCAGAAGAGATCCTCTCCCTGGCCCCCTCTTTTTAATGAATATTCTGATGAGAGGCTGTCTTTTACTGAGATGTCCCTTTCAATTTTCTGCTCTGTTTATAACAGATTCATGCGACTCATTCTTCTAAAAGCACCACAAAGTTCTCTGGCTGTAGAGAAAGGCAGGAAAAACAAATCAACAAATAAACAAAACTTTTCAATTTTCTCCATTTCCTTAACTTTTTTTGAGTTTTGTAATCCATTTTCAGTTTCCCTAATATTTATTTCATTTATTTTAATAATAACTCAATTAAAATAATTGTGTAAAATTTTATATAAATTTTGTTAATATTCTAGAAGGTTAGTTGTAAATGTGCTGATCGCAATTTACATTAAGGTTTTCTTAGTTTATGTATTTACTAGCATAAACTAATAATGAACAACAATTTTACAGCACTTATTAATCATAGTTTAACATTTACTAATGCATGATTAAAATGAAAATGCATGCTTGTTAACCCTAATTATTTCAATTGGATGTATACTGTAATTCGTGTTTTGTTTATTTGTTAAAAAGACATTAACTAATACAACCTTATTATAAAGTTTCACCAATTCAATTCATCTTTATTTCTATAGCTCTTTTACAATGTAGATTGTCAAAGCAGCTTCACATAGAAGTTCTAGTAAATTAAAACAGTGTCAGTCCAGTTTTCAGAGTTAAAGTTCAATTTAGTTCAGTTCAGTGTGGTTTAATTTTCACTGCTGAAAGTCCAAACACTGAAAAGCAATTCCATCGATGTGCAGCTCCACAAGTCCCAAACAAAGCAAGCCAGTGGCGAGGAACAAAACCCCACCAATTGACGAAAGTGAAGGAAAACAAACCTCGAGGGAAACCAGGCTTAAGTGGGCATGACCATTTCTCCTCTGGCCAAACTTCCTGTGCAGAGCTGCAGTCTAGGCACTGAAGGCTGAAGAACGATGGACGTTCATCGTGGAGAGACTGCAGGTGTGTGTGAGTAGGTCACCGCAGGTGTACAGGCTGGCCCCTCGGGATCAATGCGGAGACTCGTCTGTCACTGGGGTCTTTCAGGAATCAGTCTCATGCTCTCCACTCCTCCATGACTGCCACAGCATCTGCTCAGGATACAGCCTGGTCTAGGATTATGGAGACCTCAGGATAATGAAAAAACAGACTAACATAAGCGTAGATGCCATTTAAGTTACAATGTCTTTTGTGAAGTGTTCCCGGCTCTGGGTGCCCTAATTAATGCAGCCTAACGATCCTTAAGAGGATTTGGATTTCAAAATCATTTGTGTTTTATGTGTATGCTAATGCCAAGAGATGTGTCTAGTCTAGTTTTAAACTGACAGTTTACCACTGTGCTTGTTTTTTGCCTACTAGTGTTTACGTACCAAACACTGGAGCAACAGAAGGCAAGCCACACAATAAAGCACAGTAACAGAGAACAAAAACTAAAGATGTTTTTAGATACCATGCTATCCAATAACAGCAATAATCTGACCAGGGGTAATATAATGACCTATTTACATGAAGGTAAATATTAATTTGTGTCTGTGTTGTCATATAGGCCTACAATCAAATCACCAAAATACAACTGTAGATACATCTATGTCAGTATCTTTTGATAGAATTATAATTTAGCCTGAATGTCATTCATTCATTTTTTTTCCGGCTTAGTCCCTTTATTAATCAGGGGTCACAACAGCGGAATAAACCGCCAACTTATCCAGCATATGTTTTACGCAGCGAATGCCCTTCCAGCTGCAACACATCACTGGGAAACACCCATACATGCTTGCATTCACACACATACACTACGGCCAATTTAGCTTATTCAATTCAACTATACTTTTAGTTTACTTTGTTAAATAAAAGAAAAATAAATTGTAAACTTCTGCATAGGCAACCTGTTACAAACACACGCATGCTCTACCACGCATGGCTTGGCATGGTTATCTAACCATACCTAGTATTTCAGGCTATAGTTTGTAATTATGTCATGTTTTACCAGGGTCAAGTGGAAATACAACTGGAACTCCACCACTTAAGCTGACATGATTATCATTTGACAAGACATCTACTCAACGTGTTTAAATGCGAGTGTTTTGCAATGTTGTATTTCAGAATAATCACAGCTCCAATGTTCTTGCTGTCTGAGCTAGTGAAATTATGTCAGGGTTGGGTGTTGAGAAGGATTATGCAAGGACCCATTTGCGCAAAACCAATAATTTTATTATAAAATAAGAATCAAAAACAACCCTGTGGGGGGAAAACAGCAAAATAACTAATCTGACTTAACTCAAAAGGACTAGGCTCGACTGACACAGGAACGATGACTATGGATCAGCACAGGACAAAGCACACAGGGTGAATAAATATTGAAAACAAACCAATGAACTGACAAGCAGGCAGATGAACATAGTTGTTGGGAGTCAATGATCTTTCCAGAACAGAACAAATCACACACCATAAGATTGAATGGTTCCTACATGTCTGAGTTTTGATTTCAATTTCAAAGCAACCCACAGGCACTCAGCAAAAGGCAAATCCACAACAACCACTTGCCATTTGTGAATTCAACTGTGTCCTAATTAAGTTTACATCTTAAAACAATAAAGAGGTTACACTCAAAGACTTCCTCAAACCGGTTTTTGAGAGCGCTCAACAAACCCCTGGTGTTTCACGCCTGCAAATGGCATCTGTGAGGAAATAAACATCTCAGGCAGCCACAGAAGCAATCAGAAACATCCAGGGTTTAAATACACTTTCAATTAAACTGTTTATATGAGTAATGTATGTTTGTTTTATGTTTCTGTAGGATTTTGTGTGTACATGTTCCATGTGTTTAACGTAACTGTTATGGATAGGATATGGATATGAGTTACAGCCGTTGCTGTTGCATGAAATCTACAGAACGTTTGTGAAACATTTCATATTTGGTATCGATTGAAACCCAAGAAAGTTTCAAATGCATTGGTTTATATGAAGAAACCATACTATGAAAAGTGTCTATGTTATGATACTTTTATTTTAACAACTTCCAATCAAAGGCAGGTAACGCATGATTCTCACATGATGTGCTAAACCCAGCCTCCTAGAGGAGGGAATGGGGGTGTGATCCCACCCCGCAGCTTCTCTTATTGGACAATCTCTGTGTAGGCCACGCCTATATCCAAACCTATAAAACTTTGAACAATGAAAGTTTACGTCGTCTTTTGCTGTGTCTTTGCCGCACATCACTGTCGTTGCTGCCCAGACGTTGCTCTTCTCGTGCTGGCCAATACATCGCCTCGCCGGAAGCCTAGTTGCATCACGGAGCAAACCGCGACATTCACTTGCTGCCGGCTCGACCCCCGATCTGCTTGGGCAACCGCTTCAACAACAAGCCATCGGGTCAACTCATCAGAACTCTGAAACACTGCAATAACTACAGAATTCCGCAGAGAGCCAAAACTCCAGGAAGGACTTCACGAGACCGAAACTTGAAACCGCCTCGTTCAACATCCGTATCCCTAGCAATCAACTCCAAACTTACCCTGAAAGTAAGGAAACCCCTCTCCACTGATGAGAGAATTCCAGCACGTCACTTAAGTTGCTACGCTGACCAATCAGCTCCGCCGGGATTTCCCTTTGGACCAGTCGAGGAAACCGAAATTCCATCAGAATCGCAAGTAACACAAACAATGTTTCTATCCATTACTGAACTGGTGTGAATTATATTTAAGTAGTAAAGAATAGCGAAATGCTCTCTGCTTTTATGGTTTCTCACAGGTTGCAATGCTAAGAACTTAACAAATGCTAGAAGTTGAATCCTTACTCGCTCTCCGTCATAACTCTCCTCAAACTGCTTGTGTGTGTATGTATGTATGTGCATTTGTTTGTTATGTAGATTAGTACATTGTGTTGAGGGGTAGCAATAAACCTTTGTTCCGTTTTAAGATCCGTGTTGTGTGCTTTATAAGTTAATGTCTCAGCTTCAGATACTGTTACCTTGCTCATTAAATAATTAGATACTGTCTTAATATTGTTATAGTTGGCCACATAATATAATACAGGATTGCTTTACACTAACCATTCTAACTGCTGGACAAATGAGTAGGTTAAGTGTAAGCTTTCAATAATTTTATGTGAATCATGTTCGAATCTTTAGATTTGATTCCCCAAAGTTTAAACGTGATTTAAACCAAAGAGCTGATTCCTTACATAGTGATAAATAATAGGATAACAAGCTGGGTGGGACAAGACGATAGACAGGAGAGCACGTGACACAAAGAAACAACACAAGCCATGTGCTCATGTAAAACAAGACTATAATACCCAGCCAATGAGAGATCTCATTAACCACGCGTTAACATGAAACACAACACTAAAGCACACGGCACATTTAAACATGAACCACGGGCTAAACACCACACCAACAGAAGCCTGAATGTAAGACACAAGCACACGATAAATGAAAACACTTACCGTGCACTCACACATGCGACGTGCATGTTTTAATCCCAGCGCCAACCGAAACCAACTAGACAGAGACGCTAAGAAGAGAACAGCGTGCTGCAGACAAAAGGACACACACCAGGACGAGAGTGCGCATCCAGAGCACCCCCCGGACCTCACGCACGCATGTATGGCCGAGCGCGGCCAAGTCGCCACTCATACAAAGACGAAGAGAGACAGGAAATATTTGAAAGAAATATAAGAAAACTTGAGCCAAGCACTACATACTAGACAAGATAGAACTAGTGTCTGGACTCTGCCACCAAAACAAGAATTAACAAGACTGAAGTGGCAGAATTCTGACATATTAGCTGCGCTGTGAATTAAAAAAACAGAGAACAGCTCATATGGTTAACATTCATGAGCCTATGCTGATGACTCATTTAACAGCTTTGAAAGTCTCTGTATAAAGTATAACCTCCCGCACAATCATTTTTTTAGATATCTTCAGGTACGTAGTTTTGCTAGGGAGAAATTCCCTCACTTCCCTGCCCTTCCCCCTGTTTTCTTCTTTAGATAATCTTACTCTTCATTTTATTAATAAAGGCCTGATCTCCATACTATACTCTAAACTCATGTCCCTGAAAGAATATAATGGGAATAAAATAAAATCTAGATGGGAAGATGAACTGGGTGTAAAACTATCAGAGAATTTTTGGGAGGAGGCACTCAGAAATGTTCATGCATCATCATCATCTGTTAGGTTAGGGCTCATACAATTCAAAGTGTTACACAGAGTGGATTTAAGCAAGGCACGGTTGGCAGGAATGTACCCTGGATTAGATGCATCTTGTGATAGATGTTCACTTTCTCCAGCTGATTTGACACATATGCTTTGGTCTTGCCCTTCTTTAAATAATTAATGGACATTGATTTTTAAATCTATCAGTGAGGCCCTAGGGGAGACATTATTGCCCTGTTTTTCAATAGGTATATTTGGAACTTCTAGTGACACCATGACCATAACTTTATCAGCTACTCAAAAGGGCATTATTGCTTATACATCTTTATTAGCGCGCAGAAGAATTTTATTATGCTGGAAATCCCCACACCCCCATCTGTGACAGCTTGGTTTGAAGACGTGATGTCTTTTCTAAAACTAGAAAAGATTAAATACACATTAAGGGGATCGGTTGACAGGTTTTATACAAACTGGGATCCTATTTTATCATATTTTAAAACTCTGAAAGAATTACCCTGTGGTTAAATAATCTGTATGTCTTTTTGTATCCACTTCATTGTGTTTCTTGTCTTGAGTGTAATTTGTCCTGCAATTTTTTATTATTATATATATATATATTTTTTTTATAAATTTTTCTTCCCCTGTTATTTTGTAATTGTTGTTTGGTCTTTTTTTCTTCCGTCATCACTGTTATGTCACGACATGCATGACTTTAATTACTTTATTTGATTCTAATTATTGTGTTAAGCTGCCTTTTGGATGTTCAGTTCTTGGGGTGGGACTTGGGTTAAATTAAAAAAAAAAAAATATTTGTTTACAGAAAATGCAATAAATGCAACATTTAAAATATTATTTACAGGGTATACAAGTTATTTTATTTAGAAAAAAATACCGCTTATTTTCTACTTTTAATATGAAAAACATTGAAAATAATTAATTTTGTTTCCAAAAGTGCAAGCTATTTATTTTCACTTTTTAGAAAAGAAAGTGACTGTTGGTTTTAGGGAATGTGTGTTTTAACTTTTAGTTTTTCAACATTGATGTTCAATAAATAATCATAGATAGTTAAAAAAAAAAAAAAAAAAAAAAACATTCATGATCCTTTCAAATAAGGTAAAAAATACCATGTATTTCTAGGGCAAATCCTAGGGTTTTAAATGCACATGTAAAAACTTTCTAGAGATTTTTTTGCACTTACCCAAGCTTCATACCTTTGACTCAGATGTAACATATTGTATCAATGCATTCTCTGGTAGCTTTAAACAAACACTGGTTAATCAAGCAGCACATTTTGTACTGGTTGTATGTCGTTTAAACAGAAAAGCCCCAAAATAGAAAGAAAATTCTGTATTCCTGCAACCGTTCAGTACTTCAGCAAGTGTTTGTTGACATAGGCCCAAGGTAAAAAAAAAAAAAGAGAAAACATTTACATTTAGTCTTTTGGCAGACACTTTTGTCCAAAGCGACGTACAATTGAGGAGACATTCAGCAAATCAACACAAAGAGGCAGTACACACGAGAAGTGCTAATTATACAAAGGAACTATTAGTGCTCAGAGCATTAAGTGCTTAAGTAAGAGAGTAAGCATTTTATTTGAGAGAGGAATAAATGTGTTTCTATAGGTAGTTTGTCAAGCCCACTTCACTGTGTGAAGCACAAATGCATAGTGAAAATGTCTTTGTTTTTTTTTTTTTGTAAGAACGTGTCTGGTGCAAACGTGCAAAACTGGTGCAGTGTTAGTTAAAATGTCAGAGAGATGAAAGAATGTGTTTTCTACCAGTAGTTTGTAAAGCCCACTCACCTGGCAGGGATCCTGGTTTTATTCACAGGGGTTCAGGTGATCTTGAAATAAATGGGTTTTTAGTTGGTGGATGAGCAGTCCTTGTGAGAATGGGAAGATCATTCCACCAGCATGGAACACTGAATGAAAAGGTTGTGTAAAGTGACTTGTAGCCTCTCTGCGATAGAACCACAAGGCAGCACTCACTTTCTGATTAGAAGCCAGTGGCTGTTCTGTAAGCAAGCATCAATGATTTGAACTTGATATGAGCCTCGACCAGTAACCAATGCCGAGGGATAAAGAGGAATTACATGGGGTCTCTTGGGCTCATTCAAGACCAGACAAGCTGCAACATTCTGGATCAACTGTAGAAGTTTAAGGGTGCAAGATGGGAGTCTTGAAATGACAAGAGCTTGGACTAAAAGTTGAGTAGCATGATCTGTTTGGAAGGGTTTGATTTTTCTGTTGCTGAAAAGTGCAAACCTGCATGATCAAGCTGTGTTAGCAATGTGGTCTTTGAAGGACAGTTATTCATTCAGGATCACCCCAAGATTTCTTACCAAATTATGTGTGGTAATAGTAGATGATCCCAGTTGTATTGAGAAATTGTGTTGAGTGTGTGGAGTTGCAGGGAAGACGACTCTATCTTCTCCTCTTCAGGCAACTCTAAATGATCTGCTGGTGAGGACAGACTCCAACCAGCAGACTCGGGTTCCAGTGATGCCGATTGAGAAAAGGGTGAACAGTAGAATCTTGTGATTCACTGTATTAAATGCATCCGACAGGTCATCATTCAGGAGCAGAATGGATGATTTAGAACAGAGCTGCTCAACCCTGTTCCTGGAGATCTACCTTCCTGCAGATTTCAGCTCCAACCCTAATCAAACACACCTGAACTAATTAATTAAGACCTGAACAGTACTTGATTACAGGCAGGTGTGTTTGATCAGGGTTGGAGCTGAAATTTGCAGGAAGGTGGATCTCCAGGAACAGGGTTGAGCACTCCTGATTTAGAACCTGCTTTGGCAATCCGCAGGGCTTCGGTGGCCTAGAGTAGTGCAGTCTCAGTGGAATGATGATGATGATGATATGCTGTTTATTGTCACATATACTTCCATGTATTCACATACACTGACATATAGTGAAATTGGAACCCCCCCGACCATACACAAACATTTCAGGGGAAGACAAGTCAAGGGGAGGTATTATTTAGAAAAAGGAAGTAAGATACATAAGGAAAGATAGGCAAAAAAAAAGTCCTTCTCACTCTGCTCTAAGATTAAGGCAGAGTCAGATCAAGGATAAAACCAGCCCTGGCAACCAAGCACATAAACACATAGACAAGACAAAATATCGCAACAGGGGATGGGAAAGGGGCTGTGGATATAGTCCGGCAAGGGCGGGCAGCCATCCGGCCTGCAGCTGAAAAGTGCTGGTCACAGACCCGCCTACCCCCTCCAGTGGGTGAAAGCACATGAAGGCATGGGATAAGGGACTCGGTGAAGTCTATCTGTAACTGTGTATGTGTGTGTGTAAGCCTGTATAGTCCAACAGGTGTCCTTGACAGGGAGCAGGAATATCAGAGCGTCTCCTTATCCTGCTATCCGGGAGAAGTTGTTTTTCTCCAGCTGAGGCTGTCTGGCTGGAAAAACACTGGGAGCCGAAAGAGAATAAAGTATTTCAAATTTAGGACAATATCTGGCCATTTCACAGATATTTAATGTCCATCACTGGTCTCCAGGTCTGGCCAGATCATGTTACAAAGCCACTAATTTCACCCCGATGTTTTCCAATTTGCGCTCTAACGCAGCAGTCTGAGCATTAGCATTTCTGCCCACTATAGTTTCAATCAAGCCGGCCAGCTTAGTGGGGTTTTGAGGCGCGCTGACCACTTTCATCAATCGTCGAGATCCCAGGGCGCCGCATAAGCCCATCAGCAGAAACCCTGTTATCAAAGTTCCGAATAGATAGATATCCTCAATATCCTCCAGGGACAGAGCAGCCAGGCACACGACGCGGCACTTCTCCCACCCGTCCATTACGTATCCAGCTGCAAACGTCCCGGCAGGGCAAGTGGGCTCTCCTGAGCCCAAACTTCTCGTCGAGAAGATGGTGTCAATCACGCTCAGAGACCAGTTGATCAGATCCATAATTCCTTATTCGTTTGGATAGCAGGGCACGGAGAGCCTCAGAGATAGAATAAGACAAGACAAGAAGTGCCAGCCAGGGAAGATAAGGGACGGAGAGGGAAAAACTGCGACCGCCTTCGTCGAGAGCCAAAGAAAGAAAAGAAATGTCCACATTTAAAGTCTGGTTTTCATCTAGCAGGTTATTATTTGTTAAAAATGTAGAAATTTTGTTGAAAACAGACCTTTTCAATGTTTAGGTAATAAATGGAAGGAGAGAGACTGTCTGTAATTTTCAACTTTTGCATTTTTTTGAGCAACCCAGGGTTACCCAGCCTGCTTGAAGGTGGTTGGGAATGTGCCAGTGTGGAGTGAAGTGTTAATAATGTTTGTTAAGGCAGGGAAATGTCCTGCAGGATGTGTGAGGGAATTGCGTCCAGAGGGCAGGTTGTGGGATGGGCTGAGAGCAGAAGTTTAGATAATTATTTCTCCGTGAGAAGGGCGAGGGTTGAGACTGAATTTTCTTCAGAGGGCCTTATTTGATTAAGATTTGTGTTGAACGTGTTGTGAAACAAATTGTTTATTTGAGTGGTTTTGTGTGTGAAAAAAGAGGCCAGATCATCAGCTGATAGTGAAGTGGTAGGAGGGGGTGGATGAGAACAGAGCAGGGTATTAAAATGTCCTGAATAGTTTGTGGGTGTCTGATGTGCTGTTGATTCATCCAATTGCAAGCTCACAAAATAGTTACACTTTCCTGAGGGATTGACCCACCCAAGTGTGAGAAATACAATCCTAAATAGAGACTGTGAATGTTTAGCATATTTCTTCCAGGGTGTAGACCTATAGTAAAAACAGCTAACAGTGGAAAGTTGAATCAGTGTTGGGTGATTTGATGTTTAAACATGGTAACAAGTGCCAGCAACTGATTTATAGAATTAAACAGGCTTGAAGGTCATTCCTGAATTAGGAGACATGAATCTGCCAAATAGATCAAACTGTGAGATACAGCTGACATAAAATATTAACAGAACTTTAAAGAATTAATAGGTAATTCAGATTATTCTTAAATGTCTATCATTTTTTCATGTACAGTATCACAGAATTTTGCTACATAACTTGCTGAATGTTTCCAGTCTTTAGTATTTGCAGCAGCAGATATGTTTGCCCTGCTGCACTGCGGGGATTTCTGCAGGGAGAAATTTTGATCCTATTTCTCAGCAGGCCCACGGAGAGTTGTCTAAGAGAAGTGTCTGATATGGTAAATAGGCGCAGAATTACATAAAAAATTTAAGGGAGTGTTCATTAATAAAACCTACTTTACAAGTCTCTTTCAAGCACAGAGATGCAAGCTTATGAGAAAGTGCTAACAATTTCGACCAGAGATGGACAAGGTCAGGACAGGGTCACATGTCTCTGTTACACAGATAATTATTAGTTTGACCCCTAAACAGATTAATCATAGCAGAGGACTGCTACCTACCTTGCTCATGCATTTTACTTCCACACATAATCAAGAACAGTCACTTGCTGCAGTGCTGTTCAGCATCTTTTTTCCACAAGGTCTTTGTAACCTCCATTCATTCATCTTTGATGAAAGCCTACATTACAAGCACTCAACGTCAGTAATACAGGCCATTCTTTGTCAAGTTAACTGCTATAATGGAAACACATTTACACATAATAGATATATCAGATAATAAATGTCAAAAAATTACTTGAGGACCAAAATATCAGGATCAATGATCTCATATTGAGATCCGAAGAACTGTCATAAGATGACATTAAAACTGCAAGACATAAATGTTCATTTTAGTATGAAAGGAAGCACGGCTCTTCGTAAGTACATCAAAGCAAAGGAGACCTTTCAGTCTAATTAGTTTGTCCTTTATGAAAGGATTAAGAGCTCAGATTGTTATGTATTCATCAGATAGCTTAGCGAAGCTAATGGATGAATCAATGCTTGCTGCAACTGGTGGATCCTGTTCACAGGATTAGTAACATAATAGCTTCTTTCTCCCATAAACATTTAACATATTCCTTGAAATCTTGTTGTGTCTGGGAATTGTTAACTACATGCATACAGTGCAAATATATCAGCTGTGTCAGTCAAAACGTTTTTTTTTCTTTGTTGGGTGAAAGCTGTTATAATGTTGTTTTTTAATGTCATAATGTGGTCAGTTATTAGTATGAGCGGCCATTATGGTGATAACACACCAGCCTGATCTCACAAGGAAACGTAAGTATTTTACGTATTGTCAGTTTAGTGGCTAATTCTTACAAATTCGTACGAGTTCAGTCGTACGAAAATGTACAATTTGAAAAAGGAGGCGTGGGACACAACCCGACACCTAACTCCAACCGTCATTGGGTGATGAGCAAATCATACTAAATTCTACGAATTAGATCGTAGGAAATAGCCACTGAATCAAAAAGTTACGAATTGGCGTGAGATTGCGTTGGAATGTCAACAGCAGCATGCTGTAGTGATAATTTGGTCTCAAATATAATTTACAATTAAATACAATTTCCTAGTGAAAAATAATTATGCTAAAATGTATTAGAAATGCATTTGCTTTATGCTACATACTGTAAGAATGGGTTTTAACCACAGTGGTTCGAACAAAAAAATTATCACCATGATGGTAAAAAACTGTACATTCTAGTCAAACCATTCTTCTGCAATCTTACACCAAAAAACGGAAATAAGGACAGTATTATTAGCTAAAAATGTAGGAAAGCATTGCTCTTATGTGATTTTATTGTATTGCAATATGGAGCAATTAAGTGCTGATGTCAAATCAAAAGTATTTCACAAATACTTGAAAATGAAATGGTTTAATGACAATAACTTGCTATGCTTACAACTGAATTTGTTACAGATAACTGTATAAAACAATAAGACATGAAATGATAAAAAAACATGATAATAATTGTACCCAGCTTAAATGTAAAAATAAAGTTACCTAAGGAAGAGAGAGACAGGCGGAGGGAGAGAGAGACAAAGAGAGCAGGCCCCGAAGATAGCCTGATTGCAGTAGAGTCAGAGAAGATAGACTCCGGAGGAGGAGAGGAGCAGAGCAGGAAAGTGCAGAGAAGGAAAAGAACAGACCAGGAAAAAGAGACAGAGCAAAGTTTACCACCTATTTTGTCTGTTATGAGTATAATTAACCGATTTAAGACCATTTCAAATGTATTTATATCTTACTGACTGGCTTTGGTTGTTATTTCCCTGTTTGGGTGCCAAATTGTGTAACAACTATACCTTTACAGTATATTTTGACAATGATAAGCCATTTCGGTGGATGGCTATGATTGGGAGCCCATGATCGGTAAGGGCCAATGGAGGGAATTTGGCCAGAACACCGGAGTTACAGCCCTACTCTTTATGAGAAGTGCCATGGGATTTTTAAGAACCACAGAGAGTCAGGACCTTGGTTTAATATCTCATCCGAAAGACTGCACTCACTGAGCGTATAGTGTTCCCTTCACTTTACTGGGGCATTAGGAATCACACAGACCGCAGGTTGAGCACCCCCTGCTGGCCTCACTGAGACCAATTCCAACAGCAACCTAATTTTCCCATTGACCAGGCTCAGCCCTGCTTAGCTTTAGTAAGTAACTGGTCTTGAGCTGCAGGGTGATATGGCTGTGGCCAATTTGTTCAAGTGCTACATAAAATGAAGAGTCAAGTGTATTAAATATAATTTACCTAGAACATACCAATGCAACATAACACAAACAAGTTAAATAGTTAAGATTCGAGCATAAAAAAACAGACCAGTATATATTTATTAGCCTTTTTGCAGTGACAGCATAAATTACTTGAATGCAAAGATGGCTCAACAGCAAAGTTCAACTAGAAATGTTTGAAGTCCAGCGTTGCTTTTAAGCAGTAGACACTTGTCTGTGCTCCTAATTGATTGACATTTGAGAAGTTTTGGCCATCAAATGTTCCACCATCATTCAAGATTGGAACACAAACCCTAGATGATCTTAGAACTACAAAGTTCCTCAAACAGGGTACAAAGTCTAATATCATCATGAGGTAAGTTTCTCCAAAGAAAATAGACAATTAACTTCCTGAAATGTATTGTTCTTGCTACCTCAAATATGTAATTCCATGCCATTGCTTTAATAGAGCTGTCCCATTTTTTTCAGATGAGTAATGACAATGCTGCTCTCAGAGGATATCTTGGGCCATATTCACAAAACATTAGAAACAGTAGATGGCTCGGTCCTGACCCAACCACAAACTACCCTAGAACGGCTGTTGCAGGCAATCTGCCTTGGAAAAGAAAAAACATTCTAAAAACATCTTCTAGGAATGCCATATTTATAGATTTTATGTTGTATTACTGTATATATTCATTCATTCCACGACACCATTACAGTTGTTTATAAAATCAAATGAAAACTCCATTTATTTTAAAGGATTATTTTTTTGCTGCTCAGTAACCAAACAACAAAGCTCAAAATGATAATAGTAACAAACAAAAGTCTATTTTTGTTCACAATCAAAGATAAGGGAAAGGGAAGCTTTTGACTTAAACATAAGTTATATTTTAACACTGAAAATAAATAACAATCAAAATAAAAAGCCTTTGTCTATTTGGGATTAACATGACCTCTGCTGGACCTCTGCCTAATATACACTTTTCATTAACTATATTACAACATGACCCATCTATATCAGTGCCTTTGTACAAATTTCCCACTTATTTCCAGTGCTTTCAGATCATATTATACTGCGGAAATGTAAGCATGTTTGCATTTTCAGTGCTCAGTCTTGACTGATGAGGATATGGCCACTTGCTCTAAATACTGTTTTCTGAGGGCATTTCTTCCTCATGTGTTGGTCAGAATCAGCATTCAGCAATCTGATTGCAGGAAGGAACAAGTATAGTTTTACCTTTGAGTCAATTTTTACTTGGATTGGTGGCATTGGATGTTATGAAGCTTGTGACCTGTTCTTTATTGCACTGGTGATTTGCTGTGAGAGCCCAGACAGGCTCTTTCTTGTGCTGGTGGACGTGGCATTCTCACTGTGCTGTGTGGTTGATTCTAGAGGATGATCTGTGTCTTGAGACTAGTGCCATTGCTTCATCCCTGCATGCATTGACTGTGTCATCCAGATTCTCTACAAAGCTTCCTTTAAACCTGGGATCCACAAAACCTGGAGCCTATGTTCAGAACTTTCTTCATTTTCTATTGATCTTGAAGAGTCTCATTGTTAATGTGCTCCAAGACTGGCTTCAGAGATAAAATTGTAAATTTTTCTTTTGTTCTGAGGTCAGGACATCAGTAAAATCATGGACAAAGAAGTTGCCTTAGGACAGTGATGTTAATGTCTTTAGGTATAAGGTGCTAGGTGCTTCTGTCTGTTGCCAGGTGCTTCTGTGGATCTTCATTTTGTGAACACATCGTCTATCAGGGAATGCTCAGGGATGTTCGATTCTGCCTGCTTCATGTTACTGCCATTGGCTGTTGTAATTCCAAACAGATTATTTTTCTTTATTTTCCAGCCCAGAAGCATGTTTTCTATCATTTCAGTGATATGCTCTGCAGTGTGATCTTCTGGAAAGTAAAGAACCTCAAAACAGTCTTAAGCTTTCAGTCAGAAGAGTGTTACTCCTCCTCCACCAACCTGGCTTGTCTACAGGTCTATGGTTATATCTAAGCACACACCCTCTGCCAGCTAGTGATGTGCGATACCACTGATTTCCTATCCGATCCGATACCAAGTAAAATGAAGGCGAGTATCGACGATACCGATCCGATACCGATACTTTGCCCAAAAATGACTGTTTGGAAAATTAAAAGTAGAAAGTAGTGTCCTTAAAAGTATCACTTCGTACTGAATACGAGACATATTACGGGTTATTCTTGTTTATTGTTTATAGATGAAGAATTATCATACAAAATAGCCAACTTACATATTTATTGACAGCATCTGAGCATGTATATCTTAAAACGCCTGCCTGAACATCTTAAAAAAACATTCACACTTCTACGTTTAGTGACAAGTTAATCCTGTTCCCATGAAAGCGTTTTGAACCTTTTTTCGTTGTTTTATCAATGTCACAAAAAAACCCAAGCCCCCAAAGTACAGCCAAATCGCCATATTTTCTCCCTCTGTACCTGGATAGTGCCTGCCTGCTGCACCTAAGGACTCTGAATTCGATGTCTGTCTCGCCCTAGCAGCACCTGTGCCTCTCCTTTCCTCCTCTTCTGACCGCCTAGTCGTGACGTTGTCATATTCTGTCTTGCGATTTCCATGTAGATGTTTGATTAGGTTTGTGGTATTACCACAGTACCTCACTGTTTTGTTACACGTGTCACAAACTGCACCGTTTGAGTTTATGGAAGTGAAGTAGCTCCACACATAACTCTGCTTGCGGTCACCCATATTCAATGACAGCGTGACTAAAACACATGTGCCAGCAGACTGAGTGGCTACTGGCTGGCTAGCGTGATCTGACTGCAGTTGTATTGTGCCATATTACGCACATGACTTTGCAGGCGGAAGAACAAGTAGTTCCGACTAAGTTGGCATATTCAGATAAACTAGGGTAATTGTGGTTACTTTCCACTGTATTTCTATTTCCAATAAACTACATATTTGCTCCAAATTATTGAAATATCGATATTTTGATAAGATAATCGATTCTAGAACATACAAAGCTGGTATCGGAGATATCGATATTTTAGTATCGATCCGCACATCACTACTGCCAGCTTTTTCTCCACACTTGCTTGTTCTTCCTTGTACATGGCTCTGGCTTTATTTGAAGAGAACTATCTTCTTGCTGGAACGTTGTATTCTGGCACTGCCTTTTTCATTAAATGAAGAAATCTAGGTTTTTCTACAATTTGAAATGGCATCATATGTTTAGTGACAGAATTGGCCATTGCATTGTTCGAATTTTGTGAGAGTGGGAGCGTAAGTCACACACTTTGCAAATGATTTTGCAACAGTTGTTGAACTGCAGCTACACTACTACTGTACTCTTGAGCTGAAAGTGAGTAAGAAAATTGTACTAAATCTAATTGTACATGTGCTAAAACAGTTGTGAACAAAGAATACAATTGTCTCTTTCTGGTGCCAAAAATCAAATCTTTTTAAAAAGATTTTTGCTGCAGTAGGAGATTCTGCAATTCAGAAGCAAGGTTATGATAGTTTTGGATTTTTCAGTAGTTTTAGTTTTATTTTGTTTAAACTTTTTTGGTTTTTAAATTCAGTTAGTTTTAATTCCTTTTTAGAGGTAGATTTACTAGTTTCTATTAGTTTTTATATATTGAAATGGCTTAGTTTTGGTTTTAGTTTTTTTTTTTTTTGGTAAATTCAGAGGTGCATTTAAAATCATCAGAATAAATATTGTATAATAAAAACTCAGCCAAAGATACATTTTTGAAACTGTAAAGTATTCAAAGGACACATGAGCACTATCATCTAGCACTACCATCTACCCAGCTTCAAATTTAAATACAACAGCCCACAAGACAGCCCTTGCTTCAATATGTGTGCAATGCTTTTCTGCAAACTGTGATGTTTCAAACAGTTCGTTTCCATGAACTGGTTAAAAAAAAAACAATGGATCATGGATTACAACGTAACAAAATCATTCGTGATGACATAATTACATTTTTACCATGTTAAGACACAGCATATCAAAAATTAGGGATATCCCAATCAGGTTTTTGCCCTCGAGTCCAAGTCCGAGTCATTTGATTTTGAGTATCTACCGATACTAAAACCTGATCCGATAATTCTAGAATACATAAAAAAAGAATAAAGAAGACCAAAAAAACAGGAAGTTTCTTATTTTTTTATTTAGTTCATCTTATCTTAGCATTCAACAACTCCGTTAACAAACAGAGCCCTTCTGTGAGGTAGCTTGAACAATCAATTAAAAAAATAACATACATTCTTCACTTTTGGACTTAAGTGCAACAGTAAATATAAAAAAAAAATCTAATATAAAAACAAATAGCACCTCAACTTAAAATACCCAGCAGGCAATCCCAAGTTTACATATCTCACAGTTTGCTATGGCAATGTTGTCGTCATCAACTTTATAATACCTCCAGACCGCAGACATATTCGCGATTTCCGCTTCAAGCTGCTTCCGTGTTCTACTTTGCCGGCAATTAACCAATAGCGTCTCTGCAACAAAGTGATGTCATGCCGCACACATTGCTGTTTCTGTGTGAAGTCAAGAAAATGTGTTAAAAAATGAGAATATATATATATATATGTGTGTATTCGAGTCCTAATCAGGAGGTAACGTCCAAGTCTGAAACCGCGTGACCTTGCTAAGAAGAGGAAGCCTAAATGAAATGAACACATGGTGGTGTCAAGGCTCGGACAGAAAACAGAGAGTAATAAAGTTCAAATAAGTATTTAAGTCAATTTAAAGAGGAACAAAGGCAGCTGCCGTTCGCCAACCACCCGTAGGGGAACGCAGACTGGATGAAGGCAACAGAATTTCCACCTCGGCTCCCCCGGAGTGGAGCGAGTGCTGGAGCTGGCGAGCACAGGTGAGGAGCTGGATTCAACAGCGAGGTGACTGCGCAGATCACAGGTAAGCAATAAAGTTTAATGGTAAATAATACTGGACTTGACTAGATTAAGAGTAGTTAACACAAAAGCATAGAGGATTTGAAGAGTGTCCGTAAGCTTTAATCAACACAATAACCTGGCAAAGAATTACAAGACAGGGCAGGTATATGTAGAGGGGAGAATCAGATCCAAATAGCAACAGGTGAGTAACGCGTGTGCAAGCTTGAACTTTGCACTGCAGCAACCTGCAAAACTCGACGCATGACCCTGCGTTTCCGGTCTGACTCATTCGCGTGCGTATGAATGGAAGTCTATGGGGAGTAAAGTCCAGTGTGACCGCGGCTTGAGACAGAGAATCTCAGATCAAACCTGACCCATGACAGGTGGCTTTAGAGGCACAAGACCACCTTTTGGGAGCACAGCCACTCAAGACTGTTCTAGGAGGTAACACTATAGAATCACTTTGATGGTGGACTTTATCTAAGGGATTTTGGAAAGACCCAAACAACATTTCAGATGTTGTGCTATGTGGTTGGTCTGCTGGTTTGACCTTTAATGCATCTCATCCCGGCCATTTTGTTATCACACGATCTGTTAAAACAAACTCACATGACTTTTTTAATGCACATGCTGAACTTTAATTGATAAGTGTGTTTCCATCTTATGTTATGCATATATTTTTCTTATTGGATAAAACATTTATCCTATTTTTGTGCACATTTTCAACAATTTTCATGTACATTTTGGCATTCTCAATAAGCCTTTTTTAATGAAATATTCAAAAATACACATAGAAATAGGGAGATGGAAACAAACTACTGCAACCCTGGTCCCGGGGCAAGGAAAAGTTTTTTGTTTTTTCAGTGATGTCAGATGTCTTTTCCCAGAAACCTCCCTTATATAATCTCTTCATGCAACTCTGTGATGATGATTTAGACTGATGAGTGATGCAATGTTTGAGAAACTGCATAGCTCTTTAAAGAGACACTGAACCTCTCCGTCATTAGTCTCTTGAGCATGATCTTCCTTTGCTTCTTAGACATTCCATTTGATTACATTTCTGAAATCTCTTTGATTTCAACCCAAGGACATTATGGACTGACAGTAACAGCCAATATAATGAGTTCAAAGAAACAAAGAGCTTATTGAAGATTATAAACAACAGCGATAGCATGGTGTGATACAAACTAATGCCAATGACATAAAAACAATGAAAAATGAATGTGCAAGTGATTGAGAGAAAGACAATTAAAAGCACTGCACGTCTAGCATATTTCAAGGTAATTAAGAAACTCAAGATCACCAAGCATTACTGTTAGTAAATTCATAAGGCAGAAAAAACTCTTGAGAGAATTGTTTTATCCAGATTTTTACTACATGTAGGCAGATAATGTTCATTATTCTACACATAATACCAACTGAATAATACATTTATGAGGCTGGATGCACAATCTAATAAACCCCAGGATGCTCCGATGTATTTCACAGTTCCCAGGTTAGCAAGGTTGATAGATTATTGGCTCAAAAAATTAAACAGTTAAATGGCTCAATGTGTTTTAAATTAACAGGAGATCACACACGTTTAGAATTAAATGGAGAAATCTCCAGATGGAGTACAATCATGTTGACAATTACATGGTTTAATAAGTCACTTTAATGATGTGATTAAATTGAGCTTGAAACAATGATATTTATAATGCTTTAATGACATCTTGTTAATAGGAATGTCAGATTTATGTGGATTAAATAACTAATTAATATCTGACATTTTAAAATTGATTTAATGTAGTTCAACTCTGACAGTTCAATATCTGACTACGCACACATATACAAACAAATAAACACATGCAGAAAGGTAACTGAAAATATACAGATATACAGTTAAAGTCAGAATTATTAGCCCCTTTTTGTTTCTTTTCTAAATATTTCCCAAATGATGTTTAACAGAGCCAGGAAATTTTCACAGTATGTCTGATAATACTTTTTCTTCTGGAGGAAGTCTTATTTGTTTTATTTCGGCTAGAATAAAAGCAGTTTTAATTTTTTAAAAACCCTTTTAAGGTCAAAATTATTAGCGTCTTTAAGTTATATCTTTTTCTCGATAGTTTACAGAACAAACCATCGTTATACAATAACTTGCCTAATTACCCTAACCTGCCTATTTAACCTAATTAACCTAATCAAGCCTTTAAATGTCACTTTAAGCTGTATAGAAGTGTCTTGAAAAATATCTAGTAAAATATTATTTACTGTCATCATGGCAAAGATAAAATAAATCAGTTATTAAAAATGAGTTATTAAAACTATTATGTTTACAAAAAAGGGTTGAAAAAAATCTCTGTTAAACAGAAATTGGAGAGAAAAAAAAATAAACAGGGGGGCTAATAATTCTGACTTCAACTGTACAGTAATAGTCAACCCAGGCTCATTCTGATTTTGTACACCTATATACCATTCTGGAGACAGCAAAATAAGTCTCAGCTTTTTTTATTTTTTTTTTGCAGTTTCTGCGAATCCACCAGAGGCTGCTGTGTACGCTTTTTCAGATATCAAATTTCTCTCGCGAGTGCCATCCGCACCTGTGGTCTCACGTAAATCCACCAGAGGCAGCTGTCGACTGACTGACTTTCTGACTGTTCAATTCAATTCACCTTTATTTGTATAGCTTTTACAATGTAGATTGTGTCAAAGCAGCTTCACATAGAAGATTATAGTAAATTGAAACATTGTCAGTCCTTCAGTGTTTTAAGTTCAGTTTAGCTCAGTTTAGTGTGGATTATTCACTACTGAGAGTCCAAACACTGAAGAGCAAATCCATCGATGCGCAGCTCTACAGATCCTGAACTATGCAAGACAGAGGCGACAGCGGCGAGGAAAAAACTTCACCAATTGGCGAAAGTGAAGATTTAAAAAAACTTGAGAGAAACCAGGCTCAGTTGGGCATGACCATTTCTTCTATGGCCAAACGTCTTGTGCAGAGCTTCAGTCTAGGCGCCGGAGGCTGGAGAACGCTGGACCTCAGCGAAGACTCGTCTGTCCCTGGAGCGACACCGGAATCAGTCTCATTCTCTCCACTCCACCATGACCACCACAGCAGCTGCTCAGAATACGGCCTGGTCCAGGATTATGAAAACCTTAGGATCATCTCGTTGCTGGTCTTGGATCACATCAGTGGCGATGCATAGTCTGAGGGCCTCGGGATGAGTATCCCCAGGTGGAAATAGAGAATAAAGAGAATAATTAGCATAGCTGCTGTTCATAGTGTATATAAACGAGATGCAAAAACCTCCGTGGGGCACATTCATGTAACATGCCCCTAAGTGATGTACTGAGTGTATGCTTTGCTAAAAAGATAGGTCTTTAATCTAGTTTTGAATAACGAGAGTGTGTCTGAGTCTCGAACATTATCAGGAAGGCTATTCCAGAGTTTAGGAGCCATAAATGAGAAGGCTCGACCTCCTTTACTCGACTTTGCTATTCTAGGTACTACTAGAAGCCCTGAGTTTTGAGATCTTAAGAAGCGGGTTGGATTGTAGCGAGATAGAAGGTTGGTTAGATAAACAAGAGCTACAACCGACCAACTAAGCGATAACCCCACCCACCCCCTTCCCTAATCCCAACCAATAGCATTTTAAGAAGCACCGAATGACCCGTCCACCCCCTTCCCTACACCCAACCTCAGTATTTTAAAAACCAATCAAGAAAAGGAAAAGCCCTCTGATTTTTACCACATTTTCAGATTTTACCACATTCTCACCCTATTATTTACTTGTTTATTTTATTTTTTAGCTTTTGTTTTTGTCTTACCTGCTTTCTGGAACTGTTCTTCACCGGACTCGATCCCCGTTGTCACGGTCAACTCCTCTCCGCATTTCAAGTCCGCCGACGTACGTGTCGAGCTACCGGACAAACTGGTTACAGCCGGAAAGCTGTCCATACGGAGGTAAGCGTTCAGCTGGTAAGCAAGGAACGGCGTCACACCACCCAGCAGCATTCGTTTTAAAGGCAAAATGCAGCCATACATAGCTCTCCAGAAACGTACACATGCATATGTTTTTAGAATGAGCCTATGTTGGTAATGGTTTAAAACAGGAAATCATATTCATAGGAAGAGACATCCAGTTTCCACCAGATTCTTCTGTCACACCTATTAGAAATTCTACAGATTGAATTCTCTATGGCATGCCTCTGTATATCTGAGCTGGTGCACAAATACTGAGACTTTGGTCCAAGGCTGAAGACATGCTTGTTATTTCCCTCACACAGTCCAAGCACATAAAAGGACACTAAGATCCCATAGGTATGACCTTTTCCCAAAACCTCATCTCATAGTACTGTTCAGACGTTTTAATTTCATATGAAACATTTTGAAAGGCTCTAAAAATGTCACCAATTATAAATTACCCACTAGATTTTTCTTTTCTGATTACTATATAATTATCTTATGTGTAATTTTTTAAATCGTTAATCATTATAATAACAGAGTGGAGTTATGCATATTACATTTAATTTGTGTGCTAATTAGTTTGAATGTTAAATTAGGCAAGGGAAAATATTACTATGAATGTGAAGTCTGTATAAGAGCTGGCTCAGACTTTCCAAATATGCCAAGATCTTGCTTGGTAGTGTGTTAACAGACATATAGTTAAATCAGCATTAATATTGATTATGATTTTAAAGTTTCATTAATGAATGATTAATAAATATGATACTTGTAATGGAAGACGCTGGTGATCGTAACCATACTAAGCCCACATGTCATCTATTATTTGCATGATCCCTTTCGATATTATGATGACGAATGATTTTCTGAAGTAGCAGACATTTAGGGGAATCAATACTGCTATATATTGATATTGTCTAGACCTCCCAACCAGAGATTCAACTGAATTTAATATCTTTGAAACATAGTCAAGTTATTTCTATTTACACTACCTGATAAAAGTCTTGTTGCCTATGCAAGTTTAATAACAACAAATAATAACTTGACTTCTAGTTGATCATTTGGTATCAGAAGTGGCTTATATGAAAAGCATCAGCCTTTAGATTACGTTTATTTTACCTAAATAAAATATGATCATGCCTTGATTTTTAAATATTTTTTAGGACATTACGGTCTGACTCTGCTGAAACAAAAGTCTTGTCAATTAACATAAATAATGTACAGTAAAGAATATAAAGTCATGGTGCAGTGGAAAAAGAATTAATATTGTGCATGACTCCCATGAGCTTGGACGACTGCATCCATACATCTCTACAATGACTCAAATAACTTATTAATAAAGTCATCTGGAATGGCAAAGCGTTCTTACAGGACTTCCAAAGTTCATCAAGATTCTTTGGATTCATATTCAATGCCTCCTCCTTCATCTTACCCCAGACATGCTTAATAATGTTTATTCTGGTGACTGGGCAGGCCAATCCCGGAGCACCTTGACCTTCTTTGCTTTAAGTGGAGGCTGAGGTGTGAGAAGGAGCGCTACCCTGTTGAATCTGACCTCTCCTGTGGTTTGTAATGTAATGGGCAGCACAAATGTCTTGATACCTCAGGCTGTTGATGTTGCCATCCACTCTGCAGATCTCTCACACGCCGCATACTGAATGTAACCCCAAACAAGGATTTTTCTTTTCTTTCTTTTTTTGCTCAGTAATAATTATTATTTATAACTGAGGAAATATTTGGAAAAAAAAATCACAGGAGGGCTAATAATTTTGACTTCAACTATATATATATATATATATATATATATATATATATATATATATATATATATATATATATATATATATATATATATATATAAACTTGTTCTAAAGCAAGAATAGGTGTTGTTTAAAATTAGGACAATTTTGATCAAAGGTGATGATCCACTTCAAATGTTTACTACTGTATATACAGTACAATTATTACTCTCCGAGCTAAAAGCTATGGGATATATGCAATTTGAACATAGCTGTGCATAGTTATCACATAATAGTGTAATAATAATGTCGGCCAGTGTGGCAAAATTCTAGAAATGCCCCCGAGTTACAGCCAGCAGAATGTGTAAACTTGTTATTTGATGTACCTTATTTCAAGATGCAATCATTCACATATTCTTATCTTACAAATATTAAAGAAACAACTACAATCTGCAGATTCGGCACAACTCAGAAAGTCACTTTTACAAATTACTTTCATATATTTTTTTGTGTTTTGGTCTGTCTGCGTGGCAATTCAGTTCTCAATTCCCAGTTGTAGCTAGAAGAATATTCACTGCATAAAACATATGCCAGAGTAACCGTTCAAGCCGAAGGATAGTGATATATATATATATATATATATAAAAGCAATATCACATGAGTAGCAGTGCAATATGGCTATATATCGGCAATGGTGGGAGGCTTGCATTGGCTCAAGGCCGCAGGCAGAGTGCCTTGGTGTCCACCAGCGATGACATACAGCCATATCGCACTGCTACGAGTGTGATATTGCATTCATACAACAGTTTGACAGCATGATTGTGTATATAAAAAGAAAATCAAACTTTTTTGTAAGAGGAACTACTTTCTTCCGCCATTCATTCACATCTGCAGCTGACAGTCAGAACAGAAACCAATGCTAATTCACAAACGTCACTTTAGAGGTAGTATTTGAATAATTCTGTAATTTAATGTCTATAATAATGACAAAACAGGTTATTTTGCTCACATTTTGAGATTATGAGACTGAACGGCATGAAATGCCATCAGTCTACAGAGATTTCCCAGTATTTTTCTGTTGCAATCAGGATTTCACAATAATTAGAAAGGCCAAAGCAAACACTTACATATTACTATGTTATAAATACAGCACAACAACATACAGAAGAGAGAGATCGACATAGAATGTCACTTACCTGTTCTGCAATGATTTATTTAGCTGTAATTACAAACTTAGGCTAAGAAAATGTCTTCCTCTAAGGGCTTATTATGCAGTCTCTGTCGCCATCCTGTGGCGGAACATCAACCATCTTTGCGAAGATCAGTATGCAGACTGGCGCCACCAACGCACTGAATCTTCGATATTATGAATATTTAAAATAGGCACTATCCTTAGAAATAAATTGCATAGTTGAAATCTAAACAACATTCTCATCTAAAAAAAGCCTCAAAAGTACATTATGTTGTCCAACAGCTGCAATATTTGTCAAACTGTAGTGAGTCTATGGACTCACAGTCCTGGGATGCGTTTCCCAAATGATGTAACTCGCGGCAGAACTATCTTATCATTTGGGAAAAGAACGATGTAGTGACGAGTGTTTCCCAAAACCCGTAGTTCTCTGTCAGTTTCTTTGGGCAAATGATATTGTTTTACATGCACACGCATTTAAAAAAAAAAAAAAAAAAATCCAATATTACTTTTGTTAAAATATAGGGCCTGTGTTTCATTTACAAATATTATTGAGAACATTACATATTATATTCTAAATTAACATTAAATCACTTACAAAAGTTAACACGTATTCTAATATGATATATAAATCATATAAATAAATAAATAATGAGGATATTTATTAAGAAAGGAATTTCAATATTTATTATTTATTAGGAAATGAAAAAATCCTACTTTAATAATAATATTAATAATATTCATGATGATGATTCATTCATTTATTTTCTTTTCGGCTTAGTCCCTTTATTAATCCGAGGTCGCCACAGCGGAATGAACCACCAACTTACTGTATCTAGCACGTTTTTACACAGAGGATGCCCTTCCAGCCGCAACCCATTCATGGGAAACACACACTCATTCACGCTCATACACCATGGACAATTTAGCCTACCCAATTCACCTGTACCGCATGTCTTTGGACTGTGGGGGAAACCGGAGCACCTGGAGGAAGCCCACGCGAACCCAGGGAGAACATGCAAACTCCACACAGAAACGTCAACTGACCCAGCTGAGGCTCGAACCAGCGACCTTCTTGCTGTGAGGCGACAGCACTATCTACTGCGCCACTGCGTCGCCTATGATGATTATTATTATTATTACTTTTATAATCATTAAGTAGGATATTGTTTATTATTATTATTATATATTTTTTTTAGAAGTCTACTTTTACAATTTGACACATGCAAACCACTGCAGAAATGTTCTAACCAACAGGCCCATGTCATATACAGTACAGATACTTATTAAATAACCTACTATAAATTAAAAGCATTAACAAATGCTGGGTTTTTTGTTTTCACAAGCTTTGGAGACGTAACGTAAATTCTGCTTTTAAATAATAGGTCACCTATAACTTTCATCATGAGCCACGGCTGTGTTCAAAATGACATCAATGTTTTCAAAGTGCACTGTGAAGGGAGCGCAATTGTGTACATGAAGGTTGCTACATCTGAACTGTTAAAATACTTTGAAAGGAAATTACACCCAAGAGTGATGACTTTCAAGAGTTCACACTTAGCTAATGATCACTAAAGCGTAATTGGCATGCTGTCCCGGGAGAGAGCCCTGAGCTCGTAATATCCTCGAGCCCGGGGCTCCCTCCCGTTAGAAGGGCGAGAGGGGAGTTCGAGCTCAGGAAGGTCTCGAGAACTCCACTGCTTGTCGCCGTGTGAGAAGTGTAAACTAAGGTTGTCTTGGGTAATAATTTGGTTTAGTCGATTGGCTATGGTGTATGTTTTTGGACAGTGGGAGGAAACCGGGGAACCCGGGGGAAACCCACGCGAACACGGGGAGACATGCAAACTACGCACAGAAACGCCAACCGGCCCGATAGGAGGTTGAACCAGCGACGTTCTTGCTGTGAGGCAACAGTGCTAGCCACTGGGCTGCTGTGTCGCCCTATAGGAAAAAAGGTGGAAGTAGGGGTGGAAGGGGGGGACTTTAAGACGAAGATAACTGGAGTGAAATCTCTGGTTATTTATAGTGTGTCCGTAATCATCTAATAGGGCAGATTACGGAGCTAATGAGGTGCCAGCCGTGCTGATCATAAGCACGTGATCCTCTCGAAATTAGTTTATGAATAAACCACACTTAATGCTTTTAAAAAAAAAATCATTCCAAGTTTAAATGTTAGAATGTTCTAAATGGATAGGACAATAGGGGCTTAACTGGGAATAGAACACAGCCAGGAACTATGTTTTTCAACTACAGCTTCAGAGGTGCTCTGGTTTCCTCCGCAGTCCAAAAGTAAATACACACACACACACACACACACACACACACACACACACACACACACACACACACACACACACACACACACACACACACACACACACACACAGTGGTGTGAAAGTATTTCAGATGTTTTAGACCACACGATTTTCTGCTTTAAATTAAATAAGTTATGGCAAAAATAAATAAAAAAAACTACAGAATTTCAACCAAATGTTATAATTTTATTTCTCTTAATATTTCTAGTTTAATAAAATTTTATTTAATATTTACTTTTAAAACCATTACATTTATATTTAATAGTTTTTAGGTTAGTTCCAATTGTGACTTTAAAACTGTCTAATCTATTGTATATGAATAAATATATTAATGTAACAAATGTATTATTGTAAAAGAGAGATTTGTGAAGGGTGCACTAATTTATGCTGCATATTACTGTCTATATTATATACAGTTGAAGTCAGAACATTTAGCCCCCCCCCTTTGATTTTTTTTTCTTTTTTAAATATTTCCCAAATGCTGTTTAACAGAGCAAGGAAATTTTCACAGTATGTCCGAAAACATTTTTTCTTCTGGAGAAAGTCTTATTTGTTTTATTTCGGCTGGAATAAAAGCAGTTTTTAATTTTTTAACAACCATTTTAAGGTCAAAATTATTAGCCCCTTTAAGCTAAATTTTTTTTCGAAAGTCTACAGAACAAACCATCATTATACATCATTATATGGGTGTAATGATACTACAAACCGAACCGAAATATCACGATACACCAACCACAATACGTATCGCGAAACGCTTGTGGCGTACCGCGATACTCTCACGCCCCCTGCTGCCCATTGTTGAGGTTGACGTCACTTGTCTCTAACTAATTAAACCAAATTTAAGCACATATTTATTTGATCACATTTGATTAAATTGTTCTAGTAATGAGGTTTTGTTCTAAATATTATATTCTAAAGTTAGTATTTTCCAAGTGCATGTCATGTCATGTGAGTGAGCGATCACACTCGATTACTAGTGCATGGTTTCCGCTACATTCATTCTTCCATGGCAGAGCGGCACACCAAAATACACCTCGCCACTAACTGATGCTGTATTCTTCCCTATACTGAACTGTAGAATAAAATAAATACAAAGATGACGTTCACCTCTTACCTGATGTCTTTAAAAATACATTTTCTATGTGTTTGCAAAATGGAAGTCATAAGACATCTTCCCTATCCACCTTACTCTGAGAAAAGAGTGAACTTGAGGAGGTAAAGCTCAATATGACGGGAAAGGGCTGAGCCAAAAAGTAACAAACAAATTAATCAAATTAAAAATGTACAAAAATCACAAAATATCTCAAAGTGGGCAAAAGTAATGCAAAATAATTTTGCCCAAATGAAAGTTAAACAAAAACAACGAAATTCACAATCATGTTAGCAAAATACACGAAAAACGAGATCAAAGGAAGAAGCGCTCTCCTCCGCTTTTCCTGATGGCCTTTTTATGGGCCCAATGATCACCCAATGATGATAGATCGGTCTCCTGACCAATCAGCTGTCGTGAAGGCGGACATACAGAAATGACAGGCATGGAGAGAGCGAGAGAGAGAGAGAGAGAACGGGAGGCAAAAATACAACCAATATACGGCTACTACCGTAACATTACTTTCAGACAAAACTGCAATGTATTTTACTGGTGAATATGTAATGTAAAAAGCACTTTACAAACACATATGTTTCACATAAGTTCTAGTTCACACTACAGGATTTTAAACATCGGCAGATCGCTGTGCAGTTCACACTACATGACTTGATTTTGTGTCTTTTAATCACTGTGGTGTTCACACTACGTGACACTACGTAAATGATCCACAAGAGGGGGGTCACACACTACATGATCTGACAACAACTTGTTCAGTCAAGCTACCAAACCACAGCCAATGAAATTTTGAGGGTGGAGTCGTCAGAAAAAGCTGAACACTATTGGCTGCTTGTTTGCTCATACGTCACTGACAGCGTTTCAAGCTTTCAAGGGAGCATTTAAAAACATCAGTCAGCCGATGCATCAGCGGATCAATCGCTCATCTGCAAAGTTCAAGTGGAAAGACACACAGAGAGTTTTTAATTTTTGTAATTTTATAACTCTTTGAAATATAACTAACATATCTATAACACCCTGACGGTTTCTAAATATCTGTGTATTTCTTTCTAACATTGTTATTTTTTTAAATTACAAAACAGCAAAGAACTGAGCATTTCTCCCTTTAATTACCATATTGGTTAAAACGACTGCATGCATATCTGCTTCTTTTCGCTGTGACTTTATATATGCATGCATTTTTTGCCTAGCAACTTCCTGCTAAAATAAACAAAACTTTCTGATAGCAAAAACATAAATTTACTTCAGATATATCTTTCAAAACTGCATATTCTGTGCCGCGAAATAGCTCCTGTTTGAAAGTGAAAATGAAAGCGAAGCTCAGACCTTTGCATGTTCTAGTAACTTAACTACATATTTATAGGCTGTATTACCAAAAAAGAGAATATTTTTAGGGTAATGCTGTCATTAAATATGATGACAGACATTCAAAGCTTAATTTTAATATCTCAATAGAAGTTTTGAATGTAAATAGGATGTGAGAAAAGTCAGAATGACCAGTATGGTAATTCTAATATTACAGTTCCACTGTTAATATAGCCTACTCTCGTGTCCGTGTTAATACAGAATGAAGCGAGTGCATCGATGCCCATTCTGGCCAATCACAGACGTTTCTGTTCAGCTCCTGAACACACAGCCATTCAGCTCATGCTGATATGCTCTCTCATTGGCTGCAGCTCGTCACATCTGACCACACGTGGGGTCGAGTCGGCCGACTGCTCTGGAATATTCAGCATGCTAAATATTGGATTTCCGTCTGCGAGGTGTCGGCGACGCTTCAGCGAGCCTCGTTGAGCCTAGTTCACACATAAAGACTGCCGAGCGCCATGCACCTGCAGATTTTCCCCGATCACAGCCCGATCTGTCGGCGAGCTCGTTAACTTCCAAATTGGGCTCCAATCAGGCTTAAAATCCTGTAGTGTGAACTTTAGATAACTAAAAATGAGCATCATTATGTCTGTGTCTGCACAGAGATCAAGCCCCTCACCTGAGAATGTGGACATTATGGTGTTTTTAAAGAAGAACTTAAAACTTAATTGAATATTCCAAATGTCCTTAGAGAGGACAAGCCTGTTTATCTTTCACTAGTCTACACTGCAGTTATTTATTTAATTTGAGTTTACTTTCTTAAGATGGCTGCACTAAACAGAATTGTTCTTTTCTGACTAGTCTATATTGGAGGTATTTATTTAATGTTTGTTGTTTACTCAGGTATCCTGACTGTACTAAAATGTGACGGCAAAGTTAATAAAAAAAAAGTTTAGTTGTTCTTGTTATTAAGTGAATGTATAGACCAATTACCAACCTACGTCAAACATGACGTCACACGGGTCCCCGGTTGCAGAAAAAGACCGGCTGCTATAGCAAACATGTCGTGTTTTGCGGTAGGATGCCAAATTCGAAAAAATTCTAAAAATAGAAAACTTACCTTTTACCTTACACCACACTGCTTTTAATGCCGACTGCAGACGTCTTTGGCTAAAAGGGAGCTGAATGAAGTGACGACCTAATTATAAATGCTGGACTCTGCAGTTCTCATGTTATATCAGGTCAGTTCAGGCTATGCTGAATCACACACATTACTCGTTTTTGATTGCAGCAATGATTTCAGCAAAAACAGTTACATGTGGTTAATTAAACTGCGGACACTGAATGCTTAGAATGAAACGTGAAAGTCTAAGTTATTAAGGTAAAGTTGGTTTTATATTCACACATTCATTCAGTGACAACTTGTGACACACTCCCTGTTTACCACGGCACTTTGACTATTAGGTCTAAAATAACCTGCAAGTGTGACTTGAAAACAACATGAACACTGTTTATTTGACTGTGAACAATGTTGTACTTTGACAGTCATTGGCTGCTAATATGATTTCGCTATTTAGAGTTTGCAAATAATACGTTTATGAAATTATATTATTAAGGGGAAAGTTCGAATGTGCGAACATAAAACCAGCTTTACCTTTATGTGTAAGTTCACATACCCTGGGCCTGCCGTACAAGTGTAGTTCGCTGTCAGAATGCAGTTGTTCTGCCGGTTGATGATCACCCTGGCCTTGTATAACGTTAGCTCCGTCTTTTTTTCCTTGTCTTTGGCTAGGCAGATCCTCGGTTTTTAGCACTACATAGTTTTGAATCTGGTAATCATGGAGCATTATTTCTTGCACATGACCACACAGAACACAATTGTTGGCATCCAAACACCTGTAGACCTTTAACTTCTCTCGTAAAATCCCTTGGAGCTTCAATGAGATTGTATATTTCGGGCTGGATGCTTGGTCATTTCGTCTTATTAAATATCCATTGGGAGGGTGCTATCGCAAATGGACCTGTCAGACGAACGCCGCTCATTTTAACGTTAATTTTGCCGAATCACTGTGCTTATCACTGGGTGACAAGCTGTTATAATACGCTGAAAGCATTATGTAAATAATATATATAATATGTAATCAATATAACTTATTTCTAAAACAACAACAAACTCTGAACCGCATTGGATGTCATTCCCTCGCTGTAAATGGTAGCGCTCCCGGTTTTTTTCTGCCACCTCCCTGCGCGCGCATCCTGAATGTTTACAAACATGGTAATTGGTCTATTGTTCCTTAGCATTGCTGTTAAGATGACATCAACCCTAACCCTAACCCCTAACCGAACCGTGGCTTCAAAATTGTGAACCGAACCGAATCGTGCCTTTGGTGTATCATTACACCCCTATACAATAACTTGCCTTATTACCCTAACCTGCCTTGTTGACCTAATTAACCTAGTTAAGCCTTTAAATGTCACTTTAGGCTGTATAGAAGTGTCTTGAAAAATATCTAGTAAAATATTATTTACTGTCATCATGGCAAAGATAAAATAAATCAGTTATTAGAAATGAGTTATTAAAACTATTATGTTTAGAAATGTGTTAAAAAAAAGCTTCTCTCCGTTAAACAGAAATTGGGGGAAAAAAATAAAGAAGGGGCTTAATATTTCAGGGGGGCTAATAATTCTGACTTCAACTATATGTATATTAGGTCATGTATTATTGGATGTTAAGGTTTGTGTTGTTCATGGAAATTGTCTAGCATTTAAATAGATCATGTGTCTTTTCTGAGATTGTACATGAATAATGATGTCATTACCCTTAATGATTTTAAAAAGTGGGCTGAAAGAGCAAGTGGATCAAACACACCGAAGAAGGCCTTGAGCTGAAATGTTTGTGTTTTGTCCTACTCGAAAAATAAAAGGAAAGATTATTTTAATGAGTGCAGATCATGGTTCCAAACACACATGGTGATGAAAGTGTGTGTTTAATGTAACTCTTTCATGATTTTAAGGTCTTCTCTCAGGAAATGAGAGCTGATGTAAGCACTCTGCCCTAAGTGCTGTGCATGTTTCTGAAAGATAAAACAAATGTGTAATATACCCATGTTGAATCATCAAAGTGCAACCCGTCTATCAGCCTGCAGTGACACACAACAGCTATTTTCCATCTGCCACTCTAGCAAAATGACCATCAGGATATTCATAACATGGTTTGTGGCACAGATCTTGTTTTAGATTCTCTATGAGAGTGGATCTGGATTGCTTTGTGTAGACAGATCTAAATGTTGCCTCAATGCAAATAGATTCACATTTTGTTTCCAACAGTTAAACTGGCCATCTGCATGACATTTCTGCCTTTGTAAAGTAGAGGAAAATCTGGTGGCGAATAGAGTTGAGAAACTATGACATCACCTTGTAGGCCAATCGGCTGCTAGCATAAAACGGGTTCCTTCGATAAAATCCCTATAGGATATAGCTTTTCGATATAGCTTTTCGAAGATTGCAAATAATAAGCTCTGTGTTCTGTTCATTAAACTTACACGTTTTGTCAAGCCGGATAATTCTCACACGAAAATACAACTTTTAGCACTTTTGGATCTTGAATTCAAACGCAACAATTGTCTCTCTGCAACTGGGTTATGGATTTTCTGACTAACAGACCTCAGGATGTTAGATCAGGCCACATTTGCTCCACCACCGTCACACTTAACACTGGTGTACCACAGGGCTGTGTGCTGAGCCCCTTCCTCTACTCCCTTTTTACCATCGACTGTAGGCCTGTGAACAGATCCAACACCATCATCAAATTTGCAGATGACACCACAGTGATTGGTCTAATCAGCAACAATGATGAGACTGCCTACAGGGAGGAGATACAGCTTCTGGCCACTTGGTGCACCGACAATAATCTGCTCCTTAACACAGACAAGACCAAGGACTTCAGGAAGGGACGAACAGGCTCACATGGCAGGCACTTTTTTCCAGGGGTTTCAGTACAGCGTAACCGCTACCACGTCATCGGGTGGGCGTGGCCTATCTGTAAATTTGCATAGGTCACGGATCATGCGCAGATTGTGAAAACAGCCGTTTGCTTCAGATACCTGTACGCAATCGCAGGGGTTTCGTGTCCAATGCCGTTTATATGCAGTACTTTGAAATAGCTGTCCTGATCGCAGGTGTTTCATGTGAAGTTAGTGTATTTTATATTAAACAAAGTAACTTAAGATACCTGTCAGATTAATACTGTAATATAGAGACCTGTCCTGATCCCAGGGGTTTTGTGTTAAATACTTTATATATCATATACAGTAACATCAGATACCTGTCCTAATCCCTGGTGTTTTGTGTATGATCAATTTTATATTATTTAACATCAGATACCTGTCCTGATCCCAGGTGTTTCATGTCTCATAGTTATTCTATTATATACAGTAACATCAGATACCTGTCCTGATCTCAGGTGTTTCATGTATGATCATTTTTATATTATTTAACATCAGATACCTGTCCTGATCTCAGGTGTTTCATGTTTGATCTATTTTATTGTATTTAACATCAGATACCTGTCCTGATCTCAGGTGTTTCGTGTATGATCACTTTTATTGTATTTAACATCAAATACCTGTCCTGATCTCAGATGTTTCATGTCTGATAGTTATTCTATTATATACAGTAACATCAGATACCTGTCCTGATCTCAGGTGTTTCGTGTATGATCACTGTTATTGTATTTAACATCAGATACCTGTCCTGATCTCAGGTGTTTCATGTCTGATAGTTATTCTATTATATACAGTAACATCAGATACCTGTCCTGATCCCAGGTGTTTCGTGTATGATCACTTTTATTGTATTTAACATCAGATACCTGTCCTGATCTCAGGTGTTTCATGTCTGATAGTTATTCTATTACAGTAATAGCAGATACCTGTCCTGATCTCAGGTGTTTCGTGTATGATCACTTTTATTGTATTTAACATCAGATACCTGTCCTGATCTCAGGTGTTTCATGTCTGATCACTTTTATTGTATTTAACATCAGATACCTGTCCTGATCTCAGGTGTTTCATGTCTGATAGTTATTCTATTATATACAGTAACATCAGATACCTGTCCTGATCCCAGGTGTTTCCTGTATGATCACTTTTATTGTATTTAACATCAGATACCTGTCCTGATCTCAGGTGTTTCATGTTTGATCACTTTTATTGTATTTAACATCAGATACCTGTCCTGATCTCAGGTGTTTCGTGTATGATCACTTTTATTGTATTTAACATCAGATACCTGTCCTGATCTCAGGTGTTTCATGTTTGATCACTTTTATTGTATTTAACATCAGATACCTGTCCTGATTTCAGGAGTTTCATGTCTGATAGTTATTCTATTATATACAGTAACATCAGATACCTGTCCTGATCTCAGGTGTTTCATGTCTGATAGTTATTCTATTATATACAGTAACATCAGATACCTGTCCTGATCTCAGGTGTTTCATGTCTGATAGTTATTCTATTATATACAGTAACATCAGATACCTGTCCTGATCCCAGGTGTTTCCTGTATGATCACTTTTATTGTATTTAACATCAGATACCTGTCCTGATCTCAGGTGTTTCATGTCTGATCACTTTTATTGTATTTACTGTAACATCAGATACCTGTCCTGATCTCAGGTGTTTCATGTCTGATAGTTATTCTATTATATACAGTAACATCAGATACCTGTCCTGATCTCAGGTGTTTCATGTCTGATAGTTATTCTATTATATACAGTAACATCAGATACCTGTCCTGATCTCAGGTGTTTCATGTCTGATAGTTATTCTATTATATACAGTAACATCAGATACCTGTCCTGATCTCAGGTGTTTCGTGTATGATCACTTTTATTGTATTTAACATCAAATACCTGCCTGATCTCAGGTGTTTCATGTCTGATAGTTATTCTATTAAATACAGTAACATCAGATACCTGTCCTGATCTCAGGTGTTTCGTGTATGATCACTTTTATTGTATTTAACATCAGATACCTGTCCTGATCTCAGGTGTTTCATGTCTGATCACTTTTATTGTATTTACTGTAACATCAGATACCTGTCCTGATCTCAGGTGTTTCATGTCTGATAGTTATTCTATTATATACAGTAACATCAGATACCTGTCCTGATCTCAGGTGTTTCATGTCTGATAGTTATTCTATTATATACAGTAACATCAGATACCTGTCCTGATCCCAGGTGTTTCCTGTATGATCACTTTTATTGTATTTAACATCAAATACCTGCCTGATCTCAGGTGTTTCATGTCTAATAGTTATTCTATTATATACAGTAACATCAGATACCTGTCCTGATCCCAGGTGTTTCCTGTATGATCACTTTTATTGTATTTAACATCAGATACCTGTCCTGATCTCAGGTGTTTCATGTCTGATAGTTATTCTATTATATACAGTAACATCAGATACCTGTCCTGATCTCAGGTGTTTCATGTCTGATAGTTATTCTATTAAATACAGTAACATCAGATACCTGTCCTGATCCCAGGTGTTTCATGTCTGATCACTTTTATTGTATTTAACATCAAATACCTGCCCGATCTCAGGTGTTTCATGTCTGATAGTTATTCTATTATATACAGTAACATCAGATACCTGTCCTGATCCCAGGTGTTTCCTGTATGATCACTTTTATTGTATTTAACATCAGATACCTGTCCTGATCTCAGGTGTTTCATGTCTGATAGTTATTCTATTACAGTAACAGCAGATACCTGTCCTGATCTCAGGTGTTTCATGTCTGATAGTTATTCTATTATATACAGTAACATCAGATACCTGTCCTGATCCCAGGTGTTTCCTGTATGATCACTTTTATTGTATTTAACATCAGATACCTGTCCTGATCTCAGGTGTTTCATGTCTGATAGTTATTCTATTATATAGAGTAACATCAGATACCTGTCCTGATCTCAGGTGTTTCATGTCTGATAGTTATTCTATTACAGTAACAGCAGATACCTGTCCTGATCTCAGGTGTTTCATGTCTGATCACTTTTATTGTATTTAACATCAGATACCTGTCCTGATCTCAGGTGTTTCATGTCTGATCACTTTTATTGTATTTACTGTAACATCAGATACCTGTCCTGATCTCAGGTGTTTCGTGTATGATCACTTTTATTGTATTTAACATCAGATACCTGTCCTGATCTCAGGTGTTTCATGTCTGATCACTTTTATTGTATTTACTGTAACATCAGATACCTGTCCTGATCTCAGGTGTTTCATGTCTGATAGTTATTCTATTATATACAGTAACATCAGATACCTGTCCTGATCTCAGGTGTTTCATGTCTGATAGTTATTCTATTATATACAGTAACATCAGATACCTGTCCTGATCCCAGGTGTTTCCTGTATGATCACTTTTATTGTATTTAACATCAAATACCTGCCTGATCTCAGGTGTTTCATGTCTGATAGTTATTCTATTATATACAGTAACATCAGATACCTGTCCTGATCCCAGGTGTTTCCTGTATGATCACTTTTATTGTATTTAACATCAGATACCTGTCCTGATCTCAGGTGTTTCATGTCTGATAGTTATTCTATTATATACAGTAACATCAGATACCTGTCCTGATCTCAGGTGTTTCATGTCTGATAGTTATTCTATTAAATACAGTAACATCAGATACCTGTCCTGATCTCAGGTGTTTCGTGTATGATAACTTTTATTGTATTTAACATCAGATACCTGTCCTGATCTCAGGTGTTTCATGTCTGATCACTTTTATTGTATTTAACATCAGATACCTGTCCTGATCTCAGGTGTTTCATGTCTGATAGTTATTCTATTATATACAGTAACATCAGATACCTGTCCTGATCTCAGGTGTTTCATGTCTGATAGTTATTCTATTATATACAGTAACATCAGATACCTGTCCTGATCCCAGGTGTTTCCTGTATGATCACTTTTATTGTATTTAACATCAGATACCTGTCCTGATCTCAGGTGTTTCATGTCTGATAGTTATTCTATTACAGTAACAGCAGATACCTGTCCTGATCTCAGGTGTTTCATGTCTGATAGTTATTATATTATATACAGTAACATCAGATACCTGTCCTGATCTCAGGTGTTTCATGTCTGATAGTTATTCTATTATATACAGTAACATCAGATACCTGTCCTGATCTCAGGTGTTTCATGTATGATCATTTTTATATTATTTAACATCAGATACCTGTCCTGATCCCAGGTGTTTCATATATGATCATTTTATATTATTTAACATCAGATACCTGTCCTGATCTCAGGTGTTTCGTGTATGATCACTTTTATTGTATTTAACATCAAATACCTGCCTGATCTCAGGTGTTTCATGTCTGATAGTTATTCTATTAAATACAGTAACATCAGATACCTGTCCTGATCCCAGGTGTTTCCTGTATGATCACTTTTATTGTATTTAACATCAGATACCTGTCCTGATCTCAGGTGTTTCATGTCTGATAGTTATTCTATTAAATACAGTAACATCAGATACCTGTCCTGATCCCAGGTGTTTCCTGTATGATCACTTTTATTGTATTTAACATCAGATACCTGTCCTGATCTCAGGTGTTTCATGTCTGATAGTTATTCTATTATATAGAGTAACATCAGATACCTGTCCTGATCTCAGGTGTTTCATGTCTGATAGTTATTCTATTACAGTAACAGCAGATACCTGTCCTGATCTCAGGTGTTTCATGTCTGATAGTTATTCTATTATATACAGTAACATCAGATACCTGTCCTGATCTCAGGTGTTTCGTGTATGATCACTGTTATTGTATTTAACATCAGATACCTGTCCTGATCTCAGGTGTTTCATGTCTGATAGTTATTCTATTAAATACAGTAACATCAGATACCTGTCCTGATCTCAGGTGTTTCATGTTTGATCTATTTTATTGTATTTAACATCAGATACCTGTCCTGATCTCAGGTGTTTCATGTTTGATCTATTTTATTGTATTTAACATCAGATACCTGTCCTGATCTCAGGTGTTTCATGTCTGATCACTTTTATTGTATTTAACATCAAATACCTGCCTGATCTCAGGTGTTTCATGTCTGATAGTTATTCTATTACAGTAACAGCAGATACCTGTCCTGATCTCAGGTGTTTCATGTCTGATAGTTATTCTATTAAATACAGTAACATCAGATACCTGTCCTGATCTCAGGTGTTTCATGTCTGATAGTTATTCTATTATATACAGTAACATCAGATACCTGTCCTGATCTCAGGTGTTTCATGTCTGATAGTTATTCTATTATATACAGTAACATCAGATACCTGTCCTGATCTCAGGTGTTTCCTGTATGATCACTTTTATTGTATTTAACATCAGATACCTGTCCTGATCTCAGGTGTTTCGTGTATGATCACTTTTATTGTATTTAACATCAGATACCTGTCCTGATCTCAGGTGTTTCATGTCTGATAGTTATTCTATTAAATACAGTAACATCAGATACCTGTCCTGATCTCAGGTGTTTCATGTCTGATAGTTATTCTATTATATACAGTAACATCAGATACCTGTCCTGATCTCAGGTGTTTCGTGTATGATCACTGTTATTGTATTTAACATCAGATACCTGTCCTGATCTCAGGTGTTTCATGTTTGATCTATTTTATTGTATTTAACATCAGATACCTGTCCTGATCTCAGGTGTTTCATGTCTGATCACTTTTATTGTATTTAGTGTAACATCAGATACCTGTCCTGATCTCAGGTGTTTCATGTCTGATAGTTATTCTATTATATACAGTAACATCAGATACCTGTCCTGATCTCAGGTGTTTCATGTCTGATAGTTATTCTATTATATACAGTAACATCAGATACCTGTCCTGATCTCAGGTGTTTCATGTCTGATAGTTATTCTATTATATACAGTAACATCAGATACCTGTCCTGATCTCAGGTGTTTCATGTTTGATCTATTTTATTGTATTTAACATCAGATACCTGTCCTGATCTCAGGTGTTTCATGTCTGATAGTTATTCTATTAAATACAGTAACATCAGATACCTGTCCTGATCTCAGGTGTTTCATGTTTGATCTATTTTATTGTATTTAACATCAGATACCTGTCCTGATCTCAGGTGTTTCATGTCTGATCACTTTTATTGTATTTAACATCAGATACCTGTCCTGATCTCAGGTGTTTCATGTCTGATAGTTATTCTATTATATACAGTAACATCAGATACCTGTCCTGATCCCAGGTGTTTTGTGTATGATCACTTTTATTGTATTTAACATCAGATACCTGTCCTGATCTCAGGTGTTTCATGTCTGATAGTTATTCTATTAAATACAGTAACATCAGATACCTGTCCTGATCTCAGGTGTTTCATGTCTGATAGTTATTCTATTATATACAGTAACATCAGATACCTGTCCTGATCTCAGGTGTTTCGTGTATGATCACTTTTATTGTATTTAACATCAGATACCTGTCCTGATCTCAGGTGTTTCATGTCTGATAGTTATTCTATTATATACAGTAACATCAGATACCTGTCCTGATCTCAGGTGTTTCGTGTATGATCACTGTTATTGTATTTAACATCAGATACCTGTCCTGATCTCAGGTGTTTCATCAGTTATTGTCAGTTCTGAAACACCTGGGATCAGGACAGGTATCTAATGTTACTGTATATAATAGAATAACTATCAGACATGAAACACCTGAGATCAGGACAGGTATCTGATGTTACTGTATATAATAGAATAACTATCAGACATGAAACACCTGAGATCAGGACAGGTATCTGATGTTACTGTATATAATAGAATAACTATCAGACATGAAACACCTGAGATCAGGAGAGGTATCTGATGTTACTGTATATAATAGAATAACTATCAGACATGAAACACCTGAGATCAGGACAGGTATCTGATGTTACAGTAAATACAATAAAAGTGATCAGACATGAAACACCTGAGATCAGGACAGGTGTCTGATGTTACTGTATTTAATAGAATAACTATCAGACATGAAACACCTGAGATCAGGACAGGTATCTGCTGTTACTGTAATAGAATAACTATCAGACATGAAACACCTGAGATCAGGACAGGTATCTGATGTTAAATACAATAAAAGTGATCATACAGGAAACACCTGGGATCAGGACAGGTATCTGATGTTACTGTATATAATAGAATAACTATCAGACATGAAACACCTGAGATCAGGACAGGTATCTGATGTTAAATACAATAACAGTGATCATACACGAAACACCTGAGATCAGGACAGGTATCTGATGTTACTGTATATAATAGAATAACTATCAGACATGAAACACCTGAGATCAGGACAGGTATCTGATGTTAAATACAATAACAGTGATCATACACGAAACACCTGAGATCAGGACAGGTATCTGATGTTACTGTATATAATAGAATAACTATCAGACATGAAACACCTGAGATCAGGACAGGTATCTGATGTTACTGTATTTAATAGAATAACTATCAGACATGAAACACCTGAGATCAGGACAGGTATCTGATGTTAAATACAATAAAAGTGATCATACAGGAAACACCTGGGATCAGGACAGGTATCTGATGTTACTGTATTTAATAGAATAACTATCAGACATGAAACACCTGAGATCAGGCAGGTATTTGATGTTAAATACAATAAAAGTGATCATACAGGAAACACCTGGGATCAGGACAGGTATCTGATGTTACTGTATATAATAGAATAACTATCAGACATGAAACACCTGAGATCAGGACAGGTATCTGCTGTTACTGTAATAGAATAACTATCAGACATGAAACACCTGAGATCAGGACAGGTATCTGATGTTACTGTATATAATAGAATAACTATCAGACATGAAACACCTGAGATCAGGCAGGTATTTGATGTTAAATACAATAAAAGTGATCATACACGAAACACCTGAGATCAGGACAGGTATCTGATGTTAAATAATATAAAAATGATCATACATGAAACACCTGAGATCAGGACAGGTATCTGATGTTACTGTATATAATAGAATAACTATCAGACATGAAACACCTGAGATCAGGACAGGTATCTGATGTTACTGTATATAATAGAATAACTATCAGACATGAAACACCTGAGATCAGGACAGGTATCTGATGTTACAGTAAATACAATAAAAGTGATCAGACATGAAACACCTGAGATCAGGACAGGTATCTGATGTTAAATACAATAAAATAGATCAAACATGAAACACCTGAGATCAGGACAGGTATCTGATGTTAAATACAATAAAAGTGATCATACACGAAACACCTGAGATCAGGACAGGTATCTGATGTTACTCTATATAATAGAATAACTATCAGACATGAAACACCTGAGATCAGGACAGGTATCTGATGTTAAATACAATAAAAGTGATCATACAGGAAACACCTGGGATCAGGACAGGTATCTGATGTTACTGTATATAATAGAATAACTATCAGACATGAAACACCTGAGATCAGGACAGGTATCTGATGTTACTGTATATAATAGAATAACTATCAGACATGAAACACCTGAGATCAGGACAGGTATCTGATGTTAAATACAATAAAAGTGATCAGACATGAAACACCTGAGATCAGGACAGGTATCTGATGTTACTGTATATAATAGAATAACTATCAGACATGAAACACCTGAGATCAGGACAGGTATCTGATGTTACTGTATATAATAGAATAACTATCAGACATGAAACACCTGAGATCAGGACAGGTATCTGATGTTAAATACAATAAAATAGATCAAACATGAAACACCTGAGATCAGGACAGGTATCTGATGTTAAATAATATAAAAATGATCATACATGCAACACCTGAGATCAGGACAGGTATCTGATGTTACTGTATTTAATAGAATAACTATCAGACATGAAACACCTGAGATCAGGACAGGTATCTGATGTTACTGTATATAATAGAATAACTATCAGACATGAACACCTGAGATCAGGACAGGTATCTGATGTTACTGTATATAATAGAATAACTATCAGACATGAAACACCCTGAGATCAGGACAGGTATCTGATGTTACACTAAATACAATAAAAGTGATCAGACATGAAACACCTGAGATCAGGACAGGTATCTGATGTTACTGTATATAATAGAATAACTATCAGACATGAAACACCTGAGATCAGGACAGGTATCTGATGTTAAATACAATAACAGTGATCATACACGAAACACCTGAGATCAGGACAGGTATCTGATGTTACTGTATATAATAGAATAACTATCAGACATGAAACACCTGAGATCAGGACAGGTATCTGATGTTAAATACAATAAAAGTGATCATACAGGAAACACCTGAGATCAGGACAGGTATCTGATGTTACTGTATATAATAGAATAACTATCAGACATGAAACACCTGAGATCAGGACAGGTATCTGATGTTAATAGAATAACTATCAGACATGAAACACCTGAGATCAGGACAGGTATCTGATGTTACTGTATATAATACAGTAACATAGTTACTGTCTGATAGTTATTCTATTACAGTAACAGCAGATACCTGTCCTGATCTCAGGTGTTTCATGTCTGATAGTTATTCTATTAAATACAGTAACATCAGATACCTGTCCTGATCTCAGGTGTTTCATGTCTGATAGTTATTCTATTATATACAGTAACATCAGATACCTGTCCTGATCTCAGGTGTTTCATGTCTGATAGTTATTCTATTAAATACAGTAACATCAGATACCTGTCCTGATCTCAGGTGTTTCATGTCTGATCACTTTTATTGTATTACTGTAACATCAGATACCTGTCCTGATCTCAGGTGTTTCATGTCTGATAGTTATTCTATTATATACAGTAACATCAGATACCTGTCCTGATCTCAGGTGTTTCATGTCTGATAGTTATTCTATTATATACAGTAACATCAGATACCTGTCCTGATCTCAGGTGTTTCATGTCTGATAGTTATTCTATTATATACAGTAACATCAGATACCTGTCCTGATCTCAGGTGTTTCATGTCTGATATTTATTCTATTATATACAGTAACATCAGATACCTGTCCTGATCCCAGGTGTTTCATGTCTGATAGTTATTCTATTATATACAGTAACATCAGATACCTGTCCTGATCTCAGGTGTTTCATGTCTGATCACTTTTATTGTATTTAACATCAGATACCTGTCCTGATCTCAGGTGTTTCATGTCTGATCACTTTTATTGTATTTAACATCAGATACCTGTCCTGATCTCAGGTGTTTCATGTCTGAAAGTTATTCTATTATATACAGTAACATCAGATACCTGTCCTGATCTCAGGTGTTTCATGTCTGATAGTTATTCTATTATATACAGTAACATCAGATACCTGTCCTGATCCCAGGTGTTTCCTGTATGATCACTTTTATTGTATTTAACATCAGATACCTGTCCTGATCTCAGGTGTTTCATGTCTGATAGTTATTCTATTATATAGAGTAACATCAGATACCTGTCCTGATCTCAGGTGTTTCATGTCTGATAGTTATTCTATTACAGTAACAGCAGATACCTGTCCTGATCTCAGGTGTTTCATGTTTGATCACTTTTATTGTATTTAACATCAGATACCTGTCCTGATCTCAGGTGTTTCGTGTATGATCACTTTTATTGTATTTAACATCAGATACCTGTCCTGATCTCAGGTGTTTCATGTCTGATCACTTTTATTGTATTTACTGTAACATCAGATACCTGTCCTGATCTCAGGTGTTTCATGTCTGATAGTTATTCTATTATATACAGTAACATCAGATACCTGTCCTGATCTCAGGTGTTTCATGTCTGATAGTTATTCTATTATATACAGTAACATCAGATGCCTGTCCTGATCTCAGGTGTTTCATGTCTGATAGTTATTCTATTATATACAGTAACATCAGATACCTGTCCTGATCTCAGGTGTTTCATGTCTGATAGTTATTCTATTATATACAGTAACATCAGATACCTGTCCTGATCCCAGGTGTTTCGTGTCTGATAGTTATTCTATTATATACAGTAACATCAGATACCTGTCCTGATCTCAGGTGTTTCATGTCTGATAGTTATTCTATTATTTACAGTAACATCAGATACCTGTCCTGATCTCAGGTGTTTCATGTCTGATAGTTATTCTATTATATACAGTAACATCAGATACCTGTCCTGATCTCAGGTGTTTCATGTCTGATAGTTATTCTATTATATACAGTGACATCAGATACCTGTCCTGATCTCAGGTGTTTCATGTCTGATAGTTATTCTATTATATACAGTAACATCAGATACCTGTCCTGATCTCAGGTGTTTCATGTCTGATAGTTATTCTATTATATACAGTAACATCAGATACCTGTCCTGATCTCAGGTGTTTCATGTCTGATAGTTATTCTATATATACAGTAACATCAGATACCTGTCCTGATCTCAGGTGTTTCATGTTTGATCTATTTTATTGTATTTAACATCAGATACCTGTCCTGATCTCAGGTGTTTCATGTCTGATCACTTTTATTGTATTTAACATCAGATACCTGTCCTGATCTTAGGTGTTTCATGTCTGATAGTTATTCTATTATATACAGTAACATCAGATACCTGTCCTGATCTCAGGAGTTTCATGTCTGATAGTTATTCTATTATATACAGTAACATCAGATACCTGTCCTGATCTCAGGTGTTTCATGTCTGATAGTTATTCTATTATATACAGTAACATCAGATACCTGTCCTGATCTCAGGTGTTTCATGTCTGATAGTTATTCTATTATATACAGTAACATCAGATACCTGTCCTGATCTCAGGTGTTTCATGTCTGATAGTTATTCTATTATATACAGTAACATCAGATACCTGTCCTGATCTCAGGTGTTTCATGTCTGATAGTTATTCTATTATATACAGTAACATCAGATACCTGTCCTGATCTCAGGTGTTTCATGTCTGATAGTTATTCTATTATATACAGTAACATCAGATACCTGTCCTGATCCCAGGTGTTTCGTGTATGATCACTTTTATTGTATTTAACATCAGATACCTGTCCTGATCTCAGGTGTTTCATGTCTGATAGTTATTCTATTATATAGAGTAACATCAGATACCTGTCCTGATCTCAGGTGTTTCATGTCTGATAGTTATTCTATTACAGTAACAGCAGATACCTGTCCTGATCTCAGGTGTTTCATGTCTGATAGTTATTCTATTACAGTAACAGCAGATACCTGTCCTGATCTCAGGTGTTTCGTGTATGATCACTTTTATTGTATTTAACATCAGAAACCTGTCCTGATCTCAGGTGTTTCATGTCTGATCACTTTTATTGTATTTACTGTAACATCAGATACCTGTCCTGATCTCAGGTGTTTCATGTCTGATAGTTATTCTATTATATACAGTAACATCAGATACCTGTCCTGATCTCAGGTGTTTCATGTCTGATAGTTATTCTATTATATACAGTAACATCAGATACCTGTCCTGATCTCAGGTGTTTCATGTCTGATAGTTATTCTATTATATACAGTAACATCAGATACCTGTCCCTGATCTCAGGTGTTTCGTGTCTGATAGTTATTCTATTATATACAGTAACATCAGATACCTGTCCTGATCCCAGGTGTTTCGTGTCTGATAATTATTCTATTATATACAGTAACATCAGATACCTGTCCTGATCTCAGGTGTTTCATGTCTGATAGTTATTCTATTATATACAGTAACATCAGATACCTGTCCTGATCTCAGGTGTTTCATGTCTGATAGTTATTCTATTATATACAGTAACATCAGATACCTGTCCTGATCTCAGGTGTTTCATGTCTGATAGTTATTCTATTATATACAGTAACATCAGATACCTGTCCTGATCTCAGGTGTTTCATGTCTGATAGTTATTCTATTATATACAGTAACATCAGATACCTGTCCTGATCTCAGGTGTTTCATGTCTGATCACTTTTATTGTATTTAACATCAGATACCTGTCCTGATCTTAGGTGTTTCATGTCTGATAGTTATTCTATTATATACAGTAACATCAGATACCTGTCCTGATCTCAGGAGTTTCATGTCTGATAGTTATTCTATTATATACAGTAACATCAGATACCTGTCCTGATCTCAGGTGTTTCATGTCTGATAGTTATTCTATTATATACAGTAACATCAGATACCTGTCCTGATCTCAGGTGTTTCATGTCTGATAGTTATTCTATTATATACAGTAACATCAGATACCTGTCCTGATCTCAGGTGTTTCATGTCTGATAGTTATTCTATTATATACAGTAACATCAGATACCTGTCCTGATCTCAGGTGTTTCATGTCTGATAGTTATTCTATTATATACAGTAACATCAGATACCTGTCCTGATCTCAGGTGTTTCATGTCTGATAGTTATTCTATTATATACAGTAACATCAGATACCTGTCCTGATCCCAGGTGTTTCGTGTATGATCACTTTTATTGTATTTAACATCAGATACCTGTCCTGATCTCAGGTGTTTCATGTCTGATAGTTATTCTATTAAATACAGTAACATCAGATACCTGTCCTGATCTCAGGTGTTTCATGTCTGATAGTTATTCTATTATATACAGTAACATCAGATACCTGTCCTGATCTCAGGTGTTTCATGTCTGATAGTTATTCTATTATATACAGTAACATCAGATACCTGTCCTGATCCCAGGTGTTTCGTGTCTGATAGTTATTCTATTATATACAGTAACATCAGATACCTGTCCTGATCTTAGGTGTTTCATGTCTGATAGTTATTCTATTATATACAGTAACATCAGATACCTGTCCTGATCTCAGGAGTTTCATGTCTGATAGTTATTCTATTATATACAGTAACATCAGATACCTGTCCTGAACTCAGGTGTTTCATGTCTGATAGTTATTCTATTATATACAGTAACATCAGATACCTGTCCTGATCTCAGGTGTTTCATGTCTGATAGTTATTCTATTATATACAGTAACATCAGATACCTGTCCTGATCTCAGGTGTTTCATGTCTGATAGTTATTCTATTACATACAGTAACATCAGATACCTGTCCTGATCTCAGGTGTTTCATGTCTGATAGTTATTCTATTATATACAGTAACATCAGATACCTGTCCTGATCCCAGGTGTTTCGTGTATGATCACTTTTATTGTATTTAACATCAGATACCTGTCCTGATCTCAGGTGTTTCATGTCTGATAGTTATTCTATTAAATACAGTAACATCAGATACCTGTCCTGATCTCAGGTGTTTCGTGTCTGATCACTTTTATTGTATTTACTGTAACATCAGATACCTGTCCTGATCCCAGGTGTTTCGTGTCTGATAGTTATTCTATTATATACAGTAACATCAGATACCTGTCCTGATCTCAGGTGTTTCATGTCTGATAGTTATTCTATTATATACAGTGAGATCAGATACCTGTCCTGATCTCAGGTGTTTCATGTCTGATAGTTATTCTATTATATACAGTAACATCAGATACCTGTCCTGATCTCAGGTGTTTCATGTCTGATAGTTATTCTATTATATACAGTAACATCAGATACCTGTCCTGATCTCAGGTGTTTCATGTCTGATAGTTATTCTATTATATACAGTAACATCAGATACCTGTCCTGATCTCAGGTGTTTCATGTCTGATAGTTATTCTATTATATACAGTAACATCAGATACCTGTCCTGATCTCAGGTGTTTCATGTCTGATAGTTATTCTATTATATACAGTAACATTAGATACCTGTCCTGATCTCAGGTGTTTCATGTCTGATAGTTATTCTATTATATACAGTAACATCAGATACCTGTCCTGATCTCAGGTGTTTCATGTCTGATCACTTTTATTGTATTTACTGTAACATCAGATACCTGTCCTGATCTCAGGTGTTTCATGTCTGATAGTTATTCTATTATATACAGTAACATCAGATACCTGTCCTGATCTCAGGTGTTTTGTGTATGATCACTTTTATTGTATTTAACATCAGATACCTGTCCTGATCTCAGGTGTTTCATGTCTGATAGTTATTCTATTAAATACAGTAACATCAGATACCTGTCCTGATCTCAGGTGTTTCGTGTATGATGACTTTTATTGTATTTAACATCAGATACCTGTCCTGATCTCAGGTGTTTCATGTCTGATAGTTATTCTATTATATACAGCAACATCAGATACCTGTCCTGATCTCAGGTGTTTCATGTCTGATAGTTATTCTATTATATACAGTAACATCAGATACCTGTCCTGATCTCAGGTGTTTCATGTCTGATAGTTATTCTATTAAATACAGTAACATCAGATACCTGTCCTGATCTCAGGTGTTTCATGTCTGATCACTTTTATTGTATTTAACATCAGATACCTGTCCTGATCTCAGGTGTTTCATGTCTGATAGTTATTCTATTATATACAGTAACATCAGATACCTGTCCTGATCTCAGGTGTTTCATGTCTGATAGTTATTCTATTATATACAGTAACATCAGATACCTGTCCTGATCCCAGGTGTTTCGTGTATGATCACTTTTATTGTATTTAACATCAGATACCTGTCCTGATCTCAGGTGTTTCATGTCTGATCACTTTTATTGTATTTACTAAAACATCAGATACCTGTCCTGATCTCAGGTGTTTCATGTCTGATAGTTATTCTATTATATACAGTAACATCAGATACCTGTCCTGATCCCAGGTGTTTCGTGTATGATCACTTTTATTGTATTTAACATCAGATACCTGTCCTGATCTCAGGTGTTTCATGTCTGATCACTTTTATTGTATTTAACATCAGATACCTGTCCTGATCTCAGGTGTTTCATGTCTGGTAGTTATTCTATTATATACAGTAACATCAGATACCTGTCCTGATCTCAGGTGTTTCATGTCTGATAGTTATTCTATTACAGTAACAGCAGATACCTGTCCTGATCTCAGGTGTTTCATGTCTGATAGTTATTCTATTAAATACAGTAACATCAGATACCTGTCCTGATCTCAGGTGTTTCGTGTATGATCACTTTTATTGTATTTAACATCAGATACCTGTCCTGATCTCAGGTGTTTCATGTCTGATAGTTATTCTATTATATACAGTAACATCAGATACCTGTCCTGATCTCAGGTGTTTCATGTCTGATAGTTATTCTATTATATACAGTAACATCAGATACCTGTCCTGATCCCAGGTGTTTCATGTCTGATAGTTATTCTATTATATACAGTTACATCAGATACCTGTCCTGATCTCAGGTGTTTCATGTCTGATAGTTATTCTATTATATACAGTAACATCAGATACCTGTCCTGATCTCAGGTGTTTCATGTCTGATAGTTATTCTATTATATACAGTAACATCAGATACCTGTCCTGATCTCAGGTGTTTCATGTCTGATAGTTATTCTATTATATACAGTAACATCAGATACCTGTCCTGATCTCAGGTGTTTCCTGTATGATCACTTTTATTGTATTTAACATCAAATACCTGCCTGATCTCAGGTGTTTCATGTCTGATAGTTATTCTATTAAATACAGTAACATCAGACACCTGTCCTGATCTCAGGTGTTTCGTGTATGATCACTTTTATTGTATTTAACATCAGATACCTTTCCTGATCTCAGGTGTTTCATGTCTGATAGTTATTCTATTATATACAGTAACATCAGATACCTGTCCTGATCTCAGGTGTTTCATGTCTGATAGTTATTCTATTATATACAGTAACATCAGATACCTGTCCTGATCTCAGGTGTTTCGTGTATGATCACTTTTATTGTATTTAACATCAAATACCTACCTGATCTCAGGTGTTTCATGTCTGATAGTTATTCTATTAAATACAGTAACATCAGATACCCGTCCTGATCTCAGGTGTTTCATGTCTGATAGTTATTCTATTACAGTAACAGCAGATACCTGTCCTGATCTCAGGTGTTTCATGTCTGATAGTTATTCTATTACAGTAACAGCAGATACCTGTCCTGATCTCAGGTGTTTCATGTCTGATAGTTATTCTATTATATACAGTAACATCAGATACCTGTCCTGATCCCAGGTGTTTCCTGTATGATCACTTTTATTGTATTTAACATCAAATACCTGCCTGATCTCAGGTGTTTCATGTCTGATAGTTATTCTATTATATACAGTAACATCAGATACCTGTCCTGATCTCAGGTGTTTCATGTCTGATAGTTATTCTATTATATACAGTAACATCAGATACCTGTCCTGATCTCAGGTGTTTCATGTTTGATAGTTATTCTATTATATACAGTAACATCAGATACCTGTCCTGATCTCAGGTGTTTCATGTCTGATAGTTATTCTATTATCAACAGTAACATCAGATACCTGTCCTGATCTCAGGTGTTTCATGTTTGATCTATTTTATTGTATTTAACATCAGATACCTGTCCTGATCTCAGGTGTTTCATGTCTGATAGTTATTCTATTATATACAGTAACATTAGATACCTGTCCTGATCCCAGGTGTTTCCTGTATGATCACTGTTACGACTTTCAAGTTTTTTTTCTCTAGGGTTTAAAAGAGGTAACATTTAATGTGACCAAAATTGTGTTGAGTTGGTGGCAAAATACAAACGACAACCAAAATACTGCAAAGTAAGTGAATTTATTTACAATAGTGAAAAGTCAAACAGCAAAAATATTTACAAGATCTCACAAAGAAAATAAATCAATGTATTTTATGGATGGGGGAAACGAGAATTAAGTGGCGCCAAATAAATGAAAGCAATATAACAAAACCCCAAATCTAACTGAAATTACCCTCTAAACTATCTAATACAAAATAAACAAACAAAACATCTTCAGCGTTTACACGCTATAACTAAAACTGCTCTTCTAGCCAAAAAGACGGTGAAAACTTACAGCGGGTGGCGCACACTTCTAAACTAGTGTGTTTAGACAGTGGAGTTATCTACGTGATGTAAAGTGTATGTCACGTGACATCTAAACTTCTCGAATCCCAGGGGAAGGCTGACGCCAGATGTTAGGGAACGGGAAGGGTCACATATACACATACAAAAACGGTAACGGCAACCAAAACAAGGACCAGACCAAAATCAAAACTCTAACTCACATCAACATCAAAGCACATAACAACAAGCCAAAAACACACAAAGGCAAACAAGCAATAGCAAACAGGCATGACAAAGCAAGCAGAACGAGCTTCCCCGCTCGCGTCCCTTTAAACTATGAGCTCCCATCCTGATTGGAAACGGAGGTGATGACGTCACAGGGTGTAATGATGATTGACGTCTTCACGGACGAATGGGGTACTGGAATGGGCGAACCTGAGAAATGACACACAGGGAGAGAGCGAGAGAGAGAGAGAGAGCGAACGAGCGAGCGAGAGAGCAAGAGAAAGAGAGAGAGCGCACACACACAAGCAAAACATACTGGCATATACATATGACTGTAACACCCTGACCCTCAAGAACAAACCTGTTTGTTAAAATAAACCAGAGAGAATAAAAAAAATTAAACTCTAGACAGGGCATCCGCCATAACATTATCGATGCCTTTTTTATGTCGAATATCCAAATTATAATTCTGGACTAGCAGAGACCATCTCATCAGTCGTTGGTTATGATTGTACATCCTGGATAGAAATACAAGAGGATTGTGATCCGTATATACAATCACAGGTAAACAGCTGGAACCAACGTAAACCTCAAAGTGTTGCAAAGCAAACAACAGAGCAAGGGTTTCCTTTTCAATCGTAGAATAATTGAGCTGATGTTTATTAAACTTACGAGAGAAATAGCTAACAGGATGGTCAATACCATTTTCATCCTCCTGGAGGAGTACACCACCAGAACCTACAGCACTTGCATCAATCTCAAGCTTGAATGGGGATGCACAGTCAGGAGCGGCAAGAACAGGTGCATTACATAAAAGTGCTTTCACACTATCAAAGGCACTTTGACAGGCATCAGACCACACATACGATGAAGAAGGGCTAAGCAATGATGTTAAGGGGTTAACCACGGTGGAAAAGTTTTTGCAAAAACTGCGGTAATAACCAGCCATACCCAAGAACCTCCGTAGTTCTCGGCGAGTGGTGGGGACTGGGAACTGCAAAATAGCGGTTACTTTCGCTTCTACAGGGCGAACTTGACCTTGCCCAACCTCTTTGCCCAGGTATGTGACAGTCGCTTGGCCAAACTCACATTTAGCCAAATTTAGTGTCAGAGATGCGTTAGAAAGTCGTTCAAATATTTTCCTTAACGAATGCACATGATCATGCCAGCTCATGGAATAAACCACTACGTCATCGAGATACGCACTACAGTTTGGTACGTCTGCCAACACTATATTTACTAGACGTTGAAACGTCGCGGGTGCGTTTCTAAGGCCGAAAGCCATCGAAGTGTATTGCGAAAATGAATCTGGAGTGACGAATGCTGAGATGTCAGAAGCTCTATCACTGAGTTTGACCTGCCAATATCCCTTCAACATGTCTAATTTAGAAACAAACGAGCAGAACCGACATTGTCAACGCAGTCCTCCATGCGTGGTAAAGGATAGCTGTCTGGGACAGTGACTGCGTTAACCTTTCGGTAATCAGTACAAAATCTGTACGTTCCATCTGGCTTTGGCACCAGCAAACACGGTGAACTCCAAGGGCTACTGCTAGATTTTGCCAATTTATTTTCAAGCAAGTAGTTCACTTCTTGACGCATAATGGATCTTTTAGCCATATTCAAACGGTATGCGTGCTGCTTTATTGGACGCGCACCATCCACATTAATGTCGTGTTCTAACACGTTTGTTTGGGTTGGAACATCACCAAACAAACAGTTAAAATCAGATATCAACTTAATGATATCCGTTTTCTGATCAGCAGGCAAATGTTTGAGATAGGAATTTAGTTCATTCAAAATTTCAGAATTTACTAACCTCACAGATGATTGAGGAAGGTTACGAAGAATCACTCCATCATCTGCATCTGACATCACAGCAGAAGTCTGTTCCGCAACTGCAACAACAGTGGAAACAACGGATTCTGCATTCGACACGGGCACTTTTCCTGTCTCTTTGGAATGATATGCTTTAAGCATATTAATATGACACACGCGGTTTTGGCGTTTTCTATCGGGTGTATGAATCATATAATCCGTCTCACTCATTTTCTTTTTTATTACGTAGGGACCGGCGAAACGAGCAGAAAGTGAAGAACCGGGTACTGGTAAAAGTACGAGAACTTTATCTCCAACAGCGAATGAGCGCGCAACAGCCTTTCTGTCATACTTGCGCTTCATCCCTTTCTGCGCACTGGCCAAGGATTCTTTAGCCAGTTTACACGCGGAGTGTAAACGATCACGGAATTGACTAACATAATCTAATATGTTAGTTTTCTCACTGGTCTCAACAGACAACATGCGTTCTTTTAAAACTTTCAACGGACCTCTGATTTCATGGGAAAAGACGAGCTGAGCTGGGCTAAATCCAAGCGATTCTTGAATTGTTTCTCTCGCAGCAAATAAAACCAAAGGGACTCCTTCATCCCAATTTTTATCTGTACTCAGGCAGTATTTGCGGAGCATGGACTTGAGTGTTTGATGAAAGCGTTCAAGCGCACCCTGACTCTCAGGATGATATGCGCTTGAAACACGATGAGTGATGTCGAGTGATTGTAGGACTTGCTTAAAAAGCTTAGATAGAAAATTCGTTCCTTGGTCGCTTTGAATGATTTTAGGCAGGCCAAATGTCGAGAAGAATTTTATCAGTGCTTTAACAATCACGGGTGCGGTGATTTTTCTCAAGGGAACAGCTTCTGGAAATCTAGTCGCGGTACACATTATAGTAAGCAAAAACTGATTACCAGATTTTGTTTTGGGCAGTGGCCCCACACAATCCACAATTATGTGTTCGAAAGGGTCGCCAATCACAGGTATGGGAGTCAAGGGCGCAGGCGGAATAACTTGATTCGGCTTACCCACTATCTGACATGTATGGCAAACACGACAGTAGTTAACCACATCTTTTTTTAAACCTGGCCAAAAGAAATGCCTCAAAATTCGATTGTATGTTTTTGTAATTCCTAGATGGCCAGCAAGCTGATGGTCATGCGCAAGATATAATACGTGTTGACGATAAGGAGATGGAACAACAATCTGATACACAGCATCCCAGTCAAAATCTCTATCCGCATTTGAACACCATTTCCTCATCAGTAACTCATTGTCAATGAAAAATCCACTTTTCATTTCTTTTATCACATCCGTTGTGACAACAGAATTGAAAATAGGAGCAAGAGATTTATCCTCTTTTTGAGCAATCATTATTTTCTCTCGTGATACAGGCAACTTTAACGTTTCAGTATCAGTCACACCTACATCAACGTTCTCTGTGTTTTGCTTTTCTGCGGATGTCTCAGAATCAGGAATTTTCTCATCAGCTAGAAGAGGAGAGAAAAATGAATCAGCCAACTCAATTACGTTACCCAACTTGCGCGACTGCGCGCGTGTAACTGCGCACGCGGGGAAAACATCGGGGTAAGCGTCAGTCAAATCCGATTGAGCACACAAATCTGGTTTTTCCGTTACTTCTAACACCGGCATTACTTTTCCTCCTGCCAGATCATTGCCAAGAATTACATCTATGCCCTTCACAGGAAGTGATGGGCGCACAGCCACCCTCACAAATCCTGTACACAGATCACTTTTTAAGTGTATACGATGTAGCGGCGCTTTGATGCAATTCATCTCAATGCCCTGCACAATCACACTAGAGCCACAGAAAGTGTCATCCGACAACTTTAATTTGTCTGCAACAATAAAAGATTGCAAAGCACCTGTATCCCGAAGGATTTTTACCTTAATCTGATCCTCACCATTTTCAGACAACGAAATATATCCTTCCAGAATAAAAGGTTTGTAGTTGTCATCAATTTTGTCATCATCAGATGCATTAAAAGCAGTATGAGTTTTTAAAAACCCTACGCTTTTCACTTGCGGCTGTTGTTTTCGTTTTAAAATCAAACAATCAGCTATAACATGACCGGATTTGTGGCAATAATAACACTCACGTTCTTCACGCGTTGTGTTACTTTTTTGTCGACTGGTTTGTGAAGAATTAGGCTGGGATTTCTCAGAACGTGCAGGTACAAAAACATTCTTGTGAGTTAAAATGAACTCGTCTGCTAGAACAGCTGCTTGCGACAATGAAGTAACCTTCTGTTCATTTAGATAGACAACAACTCGCTCGGGCAAACAATTTTTTAATTCTTCCATTAACATCAATTCCCGCAGTGAGTTAAAATCAGCCACCTTACTAGCGCTGCACCACTTATCAAACAAAATTCCTTTCTCTCTTGCGAATTCAACAAAAGTCTGTGCAGACGTTTTCTTACATGCTCTGAATCGCTGTCTATAGGCTTCCGGAACAAGCTCATAAACTCGCAGAATTGCAGACTTGACATTTTCATATTTTAAGCTATCCTCAACTGAGAGAGTAGAACAAACCTCTTGAGCTTTACCAAACAACTTGCACTGCAACAAAAGTGACCAAACCTCTTTAGGCCAACGTAAAGAAATGGCTATCCGCTCAAAAGCACAAAAATAAGAATCTACTTCTGATTCTCTAAATGGTGGGACTAAAGCAATGTGCTTACCTATGTCAAATGCCGTCGGAGCTGGATTAGTAGGCGGGGACACAGAGGACACATCAGAGGCATGAGCCGAATTGGGCTGCGCAGCTGAGCCAGAAGAAATCTTCATCGCCTCCAGATCTAGCTGTCGCAGCTTGATCTCTTTATCAGCCTCAATTTCAAGCTTGCGTATTTCTAAACGAAAGTTCATTTCAGCCTGACGTGCGTGCGCTTTTTCTTGAGCCTCGTACTGCAGACGGGCTAAGCGGACTTTCAGTCGCGCGTCATCTCTGTAACCAGAGGAAATCGGGGAGAACGGATCAAACGCTGGCAAGCCGGCCTTCGCCTCTGCGCCGACATCAACTTGACCATTAAGATCATCCTCAGCACCCGGACTGAGATGCGCCACAGCAACGTCATCCTGGCTAATATTTTCATCAGTCTCCTCCACAACATTTGACAGAGGAAGAACATTTTTCTCATGTAAATGCAACAGTATCTTACCTTTTATTTCTGCCTTGCGACTCTGTTTGCTAACAACAATCTGATAATGATCAGCGATCAGTAATAAATCCTGCTTCCTACAAACATTAATCTGTTCTATGGTTGGTTTTGTAACAAATTTCTCCAAACTAAAAACCTCCATGACACAGACTAGACAAAACAAACAGCAATATACCCTTCCGCATACATCTATTATGTGCAATACACAATCTAACACCAATTGCCACCAACAAACACAAAAATTATCACAATTTCAGGTTTCTTTAATTAAAAAGATATCCCGGACGAGCCCCCATTTAAATGTTACGACTTTCAAGTTTTTTTTCTCTAGGGTTTAAAAGAGGTAACATTTAATGTGACCAAAATTGTGTTGAGTTGGTGGCAAAATACAAACGACAACCAAAATACTGCAAAGTAAGTGAATTTATTTACAATAGTGAAAAGTCAAACAGCAAAAATATTTACAAGATCTCACAAAGAAAATAAATCAATGTATTTTATGGATGGGGGAAACGAGAATTAAGTGGCGCCAAATAAATGAAAGCAATATAACAAAACCCCAAAATACAAAATAAACAAACAAAACATCTTCAGCGTTTACACGCTATAACTAAAACTGCTCTTCTAGCCAAAAAGACGGTGAAAACTTACAGCGGGTGGCGCACACTTCTAAACTAGTGTGTTTAGACAGTGGAGTTATCTACGTGATGTAAAGTGTATGTCACGTGACATCTAAACTTCTCGAATCCCAGGGGAAGACTGACGCCAGATGTTAGGGAACGGGAAGGGTCACATATACACATACAAAAACGGTAACGGCAACCAAAACAAGGACCAGACCAAAATCAAAACTCTAACTCACATCAACATCAAAGCACATAACAACAAGCCAAAAACACACAAAGGCAAACAAGCAATAGCAAACAGGCATGACAAAGCAAGCAGAACGAGCTTCCCCGCTCGCGTCCCTTTAAACTATGAGCTCCCATCCTGATTGGAAACGGAGGTGATGACGTCACAGGGTGTAATGATGATTGACGTCTTCACGGACGAATGGGGTACTGGAATGGGCGAACCTGAGAAATGACACACAGGGAGAGAGCGAGAGAGAGAGAGAGAGCGAACGAGCGAGCGAGAGAGCAAGAGAAAGAGAGAGAGCGCACACACACAAGCAAAACAAACTGGCATATACATATGACTGTAACAATCACTTTTATTGTATTTAACATCAAATACCTGCCTGATCTCAGGTGTTTCATGTCTGATAGTTATTCTATTATATACAGTAACATCAGATACCTGTCCTGATCTCAGGTGTTTCATGTCTGATAGTTATTCTATTATATACAGTAACATCAGATACCTGTCCTGATCCCAGGTGTTTCGTGTATGATCACTTTTATTGTATTTAACATCAGATACCTGTCCTGATCTCAGGTGTTTCATGTCTGATAGTTATTCTATTAAATACAGTAACATCAGATACCTGTCCTGATCTCAGGTGTTTCGTGTATGATCACTTTTATTGTATTTAACATCAGATACCTGTCCTGATCTCAGGTGTTTCATGTTTGATCTATTTTATTGTATTTAACATCAGATACCTGTCCTGATCTCAGGTGTTTCATGTCTGATAGTTATTCTATTATATACAGTAACATCAGATACCTGTCCTGATCTCAGGTGTTTCATGTCTGATAGTTATTCTATTAAATACAGTAACATCAGATACCTGTCCTGATCTCAGGTGTTTCATGTATGATCATTTTTATATTATTTAACATCAGATACCTGTCCTGATCTCAGGTGTTTCATGTTTGATCTATTTTATTGTATTTAACATCAGATACCTGTCCTGATCTCAGGTGTTTCATGTCTGATAGTTATTCTATTATATACAGTAACATCAGATACCTGTCCTGATCTCAGGTGTTTCATGTCTGATAGTTATTCTATTACAGTAACAGCAGATACCTGTCCTGATCTCAGGTGTTTCATGTCTGATAGTTATTCTATTATATACAGTAACATCAGATACCTGTCCTGATCCCAGGTGTTTCGTGTATGATCACTTTTATTGTATTTAACATCAGATACCTGTCCTGATCTCAGGTGTTTCATGTTTGATCTATTTTATTGTATTTAACATCAGATACCTGTCCTGATCTCAGGTGTTTCATGTCTGATAGTTATTCTATTATATACAGTAACATCAGATACCTGTCCTGATCCCAGGTGTTTCGTGTATGATCACTTTTATTGTATTTAACATCAGATACCTGTCCTGATCTCAGGTGTTTCATGTTTGATCTATTTTATTGTATTTAACATCAGATACCTGTCCTGATCTCAGGTGTTTCATGTCTGATAGTTATTCTATTATATACAGTAACATCAGATACCTGTCCTGATCTCAGGTGTTTCATGTCTGATCACTTTTATTGTATTTAACATCAGATACCTGTCCTGATCTCAGGTGTTTCATGTCTGATAGTTATTCTATTCTATACAGTAACATCAGATACCTGTCCTGATCTCAGGTGTTTCATGTCTGATAGTTATTCTATTACAGTAACAGCAGATACCTGTCCTGATCTCAGGTGTTTCATGTCTGATAGTTATTCTATTATATACAGTAACATCAGATACCTGTCCTGATCCCAGGTGTTTCGTGTATGATCACTTTTATTGTATTTAACATCAGATACCTGTCCTGATCTCAGGTGTTTCATGTTTGATCTATTTTATTGTATTTAACATCAGATACCTGTCCTGATCTCAGGTGTTTCATGTCTGATAGTTATTCTATTATATACAGTAACATCAGATACCTGTCCTGATCTCAGGTGTTTCATGTCTGATAGTTATTCTATTATATACAGTAACATCAGATACCTGTCCTGATCTCAGGTGTTTCATGTCTGATCACTTTTATTGTATTTACTGTAACATCAGATACCTGTCCTGATCTCAGGTGTTTCATGTCTGATAGTTATTCTATTATATACAGTAACATCAGATACCTGTCCTGATCTCAGGTGTTTCATGTCTGATAGTTATTCTATTATATACAGTAACATCAGATACCTGTCCTGATCTCAGGTGTTTCATGTCTGATAGTTATTCTATTATATACAGTAACATCAGATACCTGTCCTGATCCCAGGTGTTTCGTGTATGATCACTTTTATTGTATTTAACATCAGATACCTGTCCTGATCTCAGGTGTTTCATGTATGATCATTTTTATATTATTTAACATCAGATACCTGTCCTGATCTCAGGTGTTTCGTGTATGATCACTTTTATTGTATTTAACATCAGATACCTGTCCTGATCTCAGGTGTTTCATGTCTGATAGTTATTCTATTACAGTAACAGCAGATACCTGTCCTGATCTCAGGTGTTTCATGTCTGATAGTTATTCTATTATATACAGTAACATCAGATACCTGTCCTGATCCCAGGTGTTTCGTGTATTATCACTTTTATTGTATTTAACAGCAGATACCTGTCCTGATCTCAGGTGTTTCATGTATGATCATTTTTATATTATTTAACATCAGATACCTGTCCTGATCTTAGGTGTTTTGTGTATGATCACTTTTATTGTATTTAACATCAGATACCTGTCCTGATCTCAGGTGTTTCATGTTTGATCTATTTTATTGTATTTAACATCAGATACCTGTCCTGATCTCAGGTGTTTCATGTCTGATAGTTATTCTATTATATACAGTAACATCAGATACCTGTCCTGATCTCAGGTGTTTCATGTCTGATAGTTATTCTATTATATACAGTAACATCAGATACCTGTCCTGATCTCAGGTGTTTCATGTCTGATAGATATTCTATTATATACAGTAACATCAGATACCAGTCTTGATCCCAGGCGTTTTGTGTGTAATGACTTTAATTAAAAATAGAAAATAAATATATGTTCTGTTAATTAACTATGATCGAGTCAGAGAAATTAACCACGCTTTATTACAGAAAAATGTGGTATTAATTTGTTTAAACAGGACTGATTACCACATTTTAAACTACAAAAACACGGTTAATCTAATGTACCACAAGCATTATTATTATTTTGTGGTTTACCATGGAAGTACAAAAGCCCCGAGCCTATATTGTTGTACAATGTTGAATTTTCAGTAAAACGGAGTAAAACAAATGGCTAAAAATGAAGGTTGATACTTCTCGTGGTCGGCTGTTTTTGCTAATGAAGTCATTAAAATATAACATTATAAAAACAAAAAAAATAACCTGTATGATTGTTTTTTTCCTTCTTTATCCACCGCGGTAGGTTCTTTATCCATCGGAGCTAATGATCCTGTATTTGAAATGACCGCGAAAAAAAAACAACCTGTACTGCGCATGATCGGTGACCTCTTAGTATTGTTTTTTTTTTTTAGGGGGGCGTTTCCCAAACAGACCGAGCCACGCCCATTTTACGTCGCGGTAATGAAACCCCTGGAATTTAGTGCATGCCAGGCTCACAAGATCCCATCCACATCAATGGGATGGCCGTTGAGCCGGTCTCATCCTTCAAGTTCCTGGGGACTCACATCTCAAAGGACCTTTCCTGGACCACTAACACCTCCAGCCTGGTCAAGAAGGCTCACCAGCGCCTATTTTTCTTAAGGCAGCTTAAGAAGAACAAGCTGTCATCAGCCGTCTTGGTGAACTTCTACCGCTGCACAATAGAAAGCATCCTGACGAACTGTGTCACAGTCTGGTATGGAAGCTGCTCTGTTGCTGAGCGTAAGGCACTGCAGCGGGTGGTGAAAACTGCCCAACGCATCACAGGGACCACACTGCCAGCCATAGAGGACATCCAAGGGAAACACTGTCTGCACAGAGCACGGAGTATTCTTAAAGATTCCTCTCACCCTGCGCTTCAGGCTCTCCCGGACAAAAACCAGTAGACTAAGGAAGAGCTTTTTCCCCAGAGCTGTCTCCCTTTTGAACTCTGCCCCCCACTGCCTCTTTTGCCCCCCTGATACACCCCCACTCTCCTCATAACTCATACTCCTCATAATCACTGCACTATTTAACATTTGCACATTTAAAAATTGCGCATATTCATTGCACTACATTGCACAGATTTATTTATTTGAACTGTACATACCCACTACACATGTACATTGTAATTATGTACACACCTACTGTACATATACATTTGTAATTTTTTTTATCTATCTGCACACTTCTAATTATTAATAGCAACCTGTACATATAACCATCTATTGTAAATCTCTGTTCATAGCTAATACAACCTGTATATAATGTTCATAGTACATCCATTTGTAAATATCACCATAGATTTTCTATAACTGCACTTTATAACTTATACCTGTATCCTGCACTTGCTGCTGTTGCACTCCTGGTTAGACCTAAACTGCATTTCGTTTCCTTGTACTTGTACATGTGTAATGACAATAAAGTTGAATCTAATCTAATCTAATCTAAGAACTGAAAAGCTAACATTAGGCTATAAACGGACTACAGCGCCTTCGGGCGCTCGCCTGTGATGTCAGCACCATCCTGCTAACGACAACTTTTCAAGCTTATTTTTTAGAAATATGGTCCATGACAAAGATTTACTCCTTAAAAACACAAATAAATACGCAAAAACACATCTGTATAGACCTACGTGCCTTTTTGATAGGTTTTTATGTGGGAAACACATTTTGTTTTGCTTAACGGTTGTAAAAGTTTTAAAACTGTATGTAAAAATGTGCCTACATAGTATTAGCATAAGACATTTAAATAAGTGTATCGCTCCCGTGCGTACAGCCCGCTTACCTTAGTAATAGTCGACAGAAATGAGGCGTGAGGGAAACGTCTACATGCCTGCAAGTTCCATCATGGACACAGAACAACATTCAGTATTCTTTTTTGTCACGAAGTGCAGCGAAAAGCAGCCCATACAGTCACATATGCTAAGGAGGTTTTAAATTTTAAGGAGTGTAAATATGGCGTGTTCTTGATTGTGTGTTCAAATGAAGAAAAATCAATTGATCAGGTTAAGATGACAGTTAATATGTATGTATGTGTACACATTTATTCACACGTTTACATTACCGAGAGCAGGAAAGAGACAAGCTGCACTGGTAAGCAGTATCTTCATAATACCATTTAATTAAAATAAATGATCAACAAATTAATCAGTCTATACAAGTGAATGCATTATCTACACACAATATGAAATCTCAATTAGAAAAATACTAAAAACTATAAAATACTATTCACGAAAACACTTAAATAACACACAAATCCAAATGCCCAACACAAGCGAGCTTGACGTATGTCTCCAACATCGCCTGTAGTCCCGTTTAGCAACTTGATAGCAACCGTCTTTTTAAAGAAGCGTAACCGATTTTAAAAAAATCAAGAGTGTGATGTAACTGGTGTTTTATGTCGTAGAATAAAACGTGAAAGTATCTTGAGTTTGTGTTAGCCACGAACCTTATTTAAGCGAATTAACCGAAATTCCATTGAAAAAACCCATTGACTTTGAGACAAGGGAACCGGAGCTGCTAAAATGGTAACTTGCTTCCGGGTTTTTGCATATAAATTGACGTCATAGTTCCTCCACTCTATTCTGTACTATGTAATATTGACCAGCCAGTCTGTATGAAAATGAAGGAGACAATTTAATTATAATCTGCTTAAGCTTTTGACACTGTCCTGTCAAAGCATCTTTATTTATCCAATTTACATGTATGCTGAGCATTAAGAATGCAAACAAATAACATTATTAGCTATTTTCTTTATTTATTAGGCAAGTGGTTCACATTCCTGAGAATCACTAGTAGACTAAACAATTAGCCAAATTGACAATATATTGCTAATCATCTTTTGGTCCCACTTTTTTGTATTCCCAGTATGAGCTGCTTCCCCTCGGTAGATTGATTGATTGAGTGATTTAATGTGTTTGTTTATTGTTATTATATTTTTTTCCCTAACAATTTGCTTATTGTATGTCTGCAGCACCATGATGTCCATAACAAATTTCTTTTCAAGGACAATATACTACTACTACTTGATATTGTCCCTTATACCTGTGAATTTACACAGTAACTTGTGTAATACAGGGTAATCGGTGTAAAACATGGTAACGTGTAATACTAGCTTAACTACTCCCATGTCATAAGTTACTGAATAGTATGTATAAATGTTGCTAGTAAATGATGAAACAATCAAATCATTTATTTATCCAATTTTGAAAAGACATAATACAATTAGTTTAGGAAACCTAGTTCTGCTGTTGTTTATAAACTAAAGTTTTGATGTTGGACATTCTCATGTCATACTCAGACCCCGTTTACACTTGTATGTTTTAGTTTTAAAATGGCGTTTTAAAATGAAAACAATCCGCGTCCACACTAGCATTTCACCCAGCGTTTCTGAACAGCTCTCTGTCTACACCACACCACTGAAAACGCACATCACGTGACCACACACACATGCTCTGGCATGTGCTGGAGCATGTCTACCCAGATGAGAGCTGTGCTCGTCGGACTGTTCTACCGCTGGATCTAATCTCACTATATTTGATAAACATGATATTTAATTCATCTTGTTGTCTATCTCTAACGACATATTCCCCGACTTTGGTCTTTTGAATCTATTACTTGTTCTCAGGTAACGTGTTTTGGCTGAGCGCATAGGTAAGTTAATAATTAATGTAACCACGTACATTCTGTATATTGACTGATTGCTTGCATTTATTTCCTATAATATAAACGTATTGTGCGTTATACTTTTATAATGGCCATTATTGATTATTAAAACTGATATTCAGCAAAAGAGAGGGTATGTTTCGTATTTTCAATGAGAATGAAAGGAGGCAGTTATGTTATAGGCTACGTTTTGTTATAAATATGCATACAGTGAAGATGATGGTCATTTAAATATGTAGCTACACGATGCCTCAACATTTCTGCTGTCTGTTAAGTTGCTAATATGATCATGAAAATAGGCATTTCCTTAAATCTTGTTTTCATTTTATTGTTAAGATAGTGAAACAACGTAGCCAGGGTGATGTGAATGAGGTTATACAGTACACTGTTCCCTTTGGAGATTTACCTGACGTTTCCTCTGGAGTTTGATTTCCATATCAAACTTGCGAAGTCTGAACTTACAAGGAGAAGATGCAAGACTGAACTGTGTGTAGGCTACTTAATATTGAGGAAAAGCCCCAATCAGATGTCTCCGTTTTCCCCCATCCACACTGAGACAGAGCTGCAGCGTTTTAGAATGAAAACGGCCTCTCCAGCGTTTTCAATACGCTCCATTTTCGGCGCTCGAAAACTCCGCCGTAGTGTGGACGGATGGCGTAACCGTAGCAAAACTTATGCGTTTTAAAACTAAAACGTATTAGTGTAAACGAGGCCTCAGTGTCCCAATGTGTAGTGACCCAAGGACATCGTTGTCCTTTCCAGTGCCTGAATTGGTGTACACAACCTACTGATCCATGACCTTGGGAGCTGATTAAGATCCACTCTAAAGCCTCATTCACACTTTAAGCGACTCTCAGCAGCAAAGCGATAAGCAACCGACAAGCGAGCGAGTGACAGCGACTGTTGGTGACCAGGTGGGCGTGTCGAGCGACGGGACAAAGTTGAGAATCTTTAAATTTTATGCAAATGAAGAGCGACTTTTTTGAGCAACAGCCAATAGGAGCACCAGTAGAGCTCATGTGATCCTCTCTCAGCTCGTTCAGAGGCTGGTTGTATTCGTGCTGTATAGTTGCAGCAGGTCGCCACCCAGAGCGACAGGCAGCTACAAAGTCACTGCTAGTCTGTATGAGGCATAAGTCTACATATCTTCCTCAGCTGGTCTGTCTTCTTCTTTCTTGTCGGCTTAGTCCCTTTATTAATCTGGGGTCGCCACAGCGGAATGAACCGCCAACTTATCCAGCATGATTTTACGCAGCGGATGCCCTTCCAGCCGCAACCCATCTCTGGGAAACATCCACACACTCATACACTACAGATAATTTGGCCTACCCAATTCACCTGTACCGCATGTCTTTGGACTGTGGGGGAAACCGGAGCACCTGGAGGAAACCCACGGGAACGCAGGGAGAACATGCAAACTCCACACAGAAACGCCAACTGACCCAGCCCAGCTGAGGTTCGAACCTGCGACCCAGCGACGTTCTTGCTGTGAGGCGACAGCACTACCTACTGCGCCACTGCATCGCCCTGGTCTGTCTTCCATAAAGGATAAATTCCAGCATATACCTACCTGTGGTTTATGATTCTTTGTTAAATCACCCCACCCCCATTCCTCTGTCTGTGATCTCTGATTCAATTCCACCTGCCGTATTCAAGGTAAGTCATTCTGATAGTTTGTCCTTTTCAGGAGTTCTCGGAGAATAAAGGTCACCATTAAGGCTTACCTCTATGTTCTACGACTACGTGTCCTGACAGAGATCTAGCTATATTTTATTTATTATTTTAGCAGCTATATCAGTGACACTTTTAGTTTTTTTTTGGTCTTTTATACTGATATGCTCAGTATATGTAGAGTGCAGTATATATCATACATTCATTTTCGGCTTAGTCACTTTATTAATCAGGGGTCGCCACAGGAGAATGAAGCGCCAAATTATCCAGCATATGCTTTACACTGCGGATGCCCTTCCAGCTGCAACCCAGTACCGGGAAACACCCATACACTCTCCCATGCACACACCTACACTAAGGCCAATTTAGTTTATTCAATTCACCTATAGCGCATGTCTTTAAACTGTGAAAGAAGCCAGGAAAAACCCATGCCAACACGGGGAGAACATGCAAACTCCACACAGAAATGACAACGGACCCAGTTGGGACACAAGAGTCTAAAAAACCTTTTGTATGAGGAACTACTTTCTCCCACCATTCTGCCTCCTGTCATTCACATCTGCAGCAGACGTCAGAACAGCAGAAATCATTGCTACTTCACCAACATCATTTTAGAGGTAGTATTTGAATGATTCTCAAGCCTAATGTCTAAAGTGATGACAAAGCAGGTGATTTTGCTGACATTTTAGGATTATAAGCATCAGTCTACAGAGATTCCCCAGTATTTCTACGTTGCAATCGGGAGATCACAATAATTATCCCAAAAAAAAAATCAAAGCAGTGCAAACACAACAGTAATCTGATACTGTTTGCTCTGCTTTGGCTTTTTTGATAAGGAAAAATGTTAAACAGTGCTGGTGCGATCTTGAAGTAGAGACAAGATGGAAGGAAATAGAGAGCGAAATTCAGGAAATACCAATTCAAGCATTAATAGGTAAAAAAATAACTTCCAGATGAAGGGCCCTATCATACACCCGGCGCAATGCGGCGCGACGCAATTGTGGTTTGCTAGTTTTGGCTGGAGTCATTTTGACGTTTTGCACTACGCTGTTTAAATAGCAAATGCATTTGCCCTCATATGTGCTCCCATAGGCGTTCTGGTCTAAAAAATGAGGTGTGTTGAGGCGCATTGCTAGCGCGTTGATATTTTGAGAAACTAGAACAGACTGTTTAATAGACCAGATAAGAGGAGGTCTAAAGTCCAGCGCAGAGCGCGTTAGTTGTGCGCCTCGCTTAAACATTGCTTAATACACACAGGATGTAGACCAATACGCAAATATCTTTACAAATGAAAAAGAATTAAAGGATTAAAATATTACAAAAAATATTACTTTCTAGCCTACATAAATATAAAAACTACTGCTATCATACCTTATATGCATATTTATATTTGTTTTAGTAAAAACAAGCTTAGATTTGCTCACCTGTCAGCTTTTAGACCGTATGGGGCATAGCATGTGTATTTGGATATCATTTAGTTTTTTGACCACACTTCATTATTGTTGTTCATTTATTCGTTTGCTGGAAATTAGAACTGAATTTAGAAATAGTTTTGAAACAAATCTGTGCGCATAACAAATGAAATTAATTATGTATAGGCTAATGGATGTCTGTGTGTACAGCACAATTTCTTATCCACGAGAGTGAAAGTGAAAGTAAAGAATGAGGAGGCTCATTCTCTCATTCTCGCGCTGTAGATGGTCTGTTTAACTGTTTTCTCGCTAGTGAAGCGCTCGGTTATTCCACTTACAAAGACCGCCATGTTAATAGCAAATGCGCCATGGCGCGACGCAACTGACTCTTAAAGGGAATGGGAGATGAGACTCTGATTGGTTTATTCTCAAAACACACCTATAACTCATTAAGAGAATAAACTCAACCCTGTTAGACCATGCGCCGCGGCGCAAAGTGGAGTTTTCCGTTGTTAAAATAGCAAAAGTGGATTCTGACACACCCTTAATGCTTTTGCGCCCTGTGCCTAGATCATTAAAATAGAGCCCGAAGATCCAGTACCTTAACCCACTAACACAGTTTACTTTGAAAACTTAGTTTACAGTGGTAAAGGAACTTCATTTGGAAAAACAAATTAAAATCTTAAATTGGGTGGCGCATGACCCAGATTTTAAACCTGAAACTATGGATAATAGATTTAAACAATGGGTATATTTAGGAATCTCTTCATTTTGTATAATTATAAAAGATGGCAGAATGGAATGCTTCCAAACTTTAAAAGATAAGTTTTGTCTTCTAAACCAAGATCTATTTAGATATTTACAGTTGCGGGACTATTATATTAAAATAAATACAAGATGAGGATTGGAACAATCAGCTTGTTCAGATTTTCATTCAGACATACAAGAAAAGTATGACTAAAACAATTTCTAAATTATATAGAGCAATAAGTAATTCTAGAGGACTTTCAACAGACTATATAAGATTAAAATGGGAAAAAGATATAGGCATTATTCTGAGTTAAGACCAATGGGTTGAAATATGTGCTGTCCCACACACCTCAACAAGCTCAAGAATTTGGTGTGAGTTTTGTTGGAAAAACTTCATTAGATTTTTTATTACACCAAAAATTATTTCATTACAGTCAGGGACTACTCATCCTTGTTGGAGGAACTGTGGGGTAAAACAGGCACATCATGCGCATATATTCTGGCAGTGCTCAAGAATTAAAAGTTTTTGGGAAATGGTGCACTCCGTTTCATTTGAAGTACTTTATCTAGGAGATATTCCTAATCAACTTAAAAAGGTGGATAGATATCTATTTAAGATATTTTTGGCAACAAGTAAAAAAGCTATAACCCGGAAATGGTAGAAGATCCACCAACTCAATGAATGGTTCAAAATTATAGCAGAGGTTGAGGAAATGGAAAAAATGGCACATGCACTTCGATTACAATTAGAGATCTTTGAAAAGAAATGGAATAAATGGCTGGCTTTCTCCACAACGACTATATAGTTATCTATAATTGAACATTTACATAATTCTAGAGGTTATACATCATTGTGAAAATGTTTGGCAACCTTTTATTATATTTTATTTTATACTTATTTTATTTATTTTGATGAGGTTAATTTAATATTTTTATATATGTATGTATATAGATATACATGTGTAGAATGGATGTATTTGCCTATATACATGTGTGTATGTATATATATATATATTTATGTATATATGTATTATTTTTTATTTGTTTGTTATGTTCCCACTGGTTATGTTTCTTAAAAATAAATAAAAACTAAGTAAAAAAAAAAGTGCTAAACACATGCAGGCATTTCTTCTTTCTTTTTACTGAACTAGTCTACAGAAACGAAAACAGGAGACGCATTGGAAACAAACAGATGGCCTAACAAAAAGTAACTCAGGGTTATACAAAGAGTGGCCTACACAAAATACATACATTCCTGATATCTGAGTCCCATCTTACACTTAAGTATATGGTATAAATACATCACTACAACATACAAAAGAGATAGATTTAGAATGTCACTTACCTGTTTAATAATGATTTGATCAGCTGTAGTTAGAAATTACGCTGTTTTTCTCCTCTAAGGGCTTATTATGCGGTCTCTGTTGCCATCTTGTGGATGAACAATGTCAACCATCTTTGCTCTGCTCAATCACAGGCTAATGGCCACTGACGCGCTGTTTCTCAGAAAGGATAAATATTTAAAATAGGCACTATCCTTATAAATACACTGCATAGTTGCAATCTAAACAACTACATTCTCGCCTGAAAAAGCACCAAAAGTACATGGTGTTGTCAAACAGCTGCAATATTTGTCAAACTGTAGATTGTCCTCTGCTTCTTACTGTATGTGGGCAGAGTAATACAGAAGGGTGAAGCGGCTGAACGAGTGCTGTTATTTGCAGAATACCGTATGGCTATCAGCCAATCAGATTCAAAACCAGACAGAACATTTGTATATAAATGTAAGCTATATATCTTATTTGGTAAATTATTAATATACAAATCATTTTAGAAGCAGGCTGCAGGACGCTGTGTACTTCACTAGTGTTTCACTAAAACATCATCACAAGTGGACAAGGCATGCTCTGTGATTACTGTCATTACAGGCTGAATAAAACATCTATTTTTGTTGTAAAGATACATGCAAGACATTATTCAAAACTGTAAAGGATTTACTTGCATCTATTTATAACCGACACTACCAAAAACAGAACACTATTCCTTTGTAAAGGAACCAATCCAGAACAAATATATTTTGTTCTTTTATTTTCCTCACCTTTCACAGTGAAAGGCTACAGGTGCATGCTGTGTCTTTGTTGTTAATGCTGCCATTTGATAATATTAAGCATTTCACAGTCAAAAAATAAAGACATTTAAAAAATAAAGCAAAACAAACATTTCAAACTGTCATTTGTGGCTTTTCTGCTTATAGTGCTGTTAAATCTGATGGTCATATAGCCCACATGTTTATTTTTTTACATTTTGGGAGGAGTTCAATTTGCATATGTGGTTTCAACAACCAGATGCATTTAGACCAGCCTGATCTCACGAGAACATGTAAGTATTTTACGGTTTGTCAGTTTGTTGGCTAATTCGTACAAATTTGTATGAGTTCAGTTGTACAAAATTGTACGATTTTTAAAAAGGAGGCGTGGCACCCAACCCCACCCCTAAATTGTACGAATTAGATCATTCGAATTAGCCACTAAATCAAAGACTTGCCGTGAGATTGTGTTGATTTAGACCTGTCCAGTTTTGCCTGCAATCAGACCATGTCCTGAAGGGGTTTGAGCAATTGGATTTATAGCAGTCTCGACTGCAATAGACTGATTTCAACAGCGAAATCGAGGCTGCGGTGGGAAGAAACCCGGAAGTATCGCCTGAGTCACACAGTAATGTTGTGTACCTGGCTGTATATCTTATCAGCGAAGAGAAAGTGACACAAATGTATACTTTCACCACCTTCCAAGTGACCCGAAGGTCCGTTCTGAATGAATAGTGAAAATAAAAAGGGATATCAGACATAATTTTCAGCTAAGTTAAGGGAAATGGCACTAGTTAGCTTACTGTTTCTTTCCCAAACACACATTTTAGTTGCAAACTCAAACTCAAGTTAATTAACTGATTCTGTCACTATATTAGACTTGCCAAGATTCAAAATTGTGGTACTGAAATAAAAAAAAAAAAAATCTATTTCCAGTTAACATTTAAGGCACTGTTGATGGCGTTCTTAAACACTGCTGATTTGCCATTGTGTTCACGTGCTCAACAGAAATGACTGTGATTGGCTGTGAAGGTCATCGGTTCGACGAACTTTACTGATGTTTACCGAGTGTAACACAGATGAGCGATCCGCTCGGTGAATCAACTGATCTTTGCATATTTAAAATGCTCAAGTGTTTGTGTATCTGTGTTTTCAATCTGTGATAGGGAACTGATGACCGTCATGGCCAATCACAGTCATTTCTGTTGAGCACTGGTGAATACTATGGCAAATCAGTGGTTTAAGAACACGCTCAGCGATGCTTAAATGTTAGCAGGAAATGGATGTTTTTAAAACTTTAGTACCGTGACAGTATTACAGACAACACGAGGGTGTGCTACTGAGGACTGCATTTTTTTTTTTAATCGCTCACCGGGTTTCCTAGGATGAAGCAGGGAAGCCCCCACGGTGTTTACTTGGTGCCATGAACTGATGTCTAGGAGGACACTTAAGCGTATTACTCTTAAAGAGATTGTGATGTCGTTTGATGCCTAATATGCTTTTAATTGTTTAAATTAAACTGAACTGAATGATATTAAAGTGATGTTTCCACCATATCTGCATTTTGAAATCGCGGCAACAGCTGGAGGTTTGTAGAAGACAGCATGTTATTGTAATGTTTACAGTGCCGGATTTTTTCCCACCGCAGCCTCGCTTTTGTGTTTTAAAATGGCGGCCGTGTGAAATAAGCGTATTAAATATATATTCGTCTCGAACGAATTTTTAAAACAGTTTCAAGAATAAATTTCTAAATTTACTTCCAAAGTTACACCAGCCCGTTAGATGATCGGATAGCTACAGTGTGGAAAATAAGTATTGAATACATTCAAGTCTTCGCTGAGGTCCAGCTTCCTGCGCCTAGACTGCAGCTCTGCACAAGACGTTTGGCCATAGGGGAAATGGTCGTGCCCAACTGAGCCAGGTTTCTCTCAAGGTTTTTTAAAATCTTCGCTTTCGCCAATTGGTGAAGTTTTTTCCTCGCCGCTGTCGCCACTGGCTTGCATGGTTCGGGATCTGTAGAGCTGCGCATCGATGAATTTGCTATTCAGTGTTTGGACTCTCAGGAGTGATTATTAACCCACACTGAACTGAGCTAAACTGAACTGTTATGTGTAATAAAATGAAATTACGCAGGGAAAAAGTATTGAACACATGAAGAAAGAGAGGTGTAGAAAGGCTGTAAAAGCCCAGACAACAGCTGAAATCTCTCAGTAGTTCTTCAGCAACCCTCTGCCTTTCATCATTGTAAATTCATATTAGCTGTTTCGGTCCAACATCTACATTAGCAGGAGGATGAAGATGAAATCACAGTGGACATTTCAGCAAGACAATGATCCAAAACTCCAAAACAAAAAAAGCCAAGGAAACTCTTAAATGCTTTCAGAGAAAGAAAATCAAGCTGTAAAATGGCCCAGCCAACCACCTGACTTGAATCCAATAGAGAATACAAAATAAAGATCAGATTTGATAGACGAGGCCCACAGAACCATCAAAATTTTTACACTCTGTTGGAGTCTGTGAAAAACTCACACCTGAGCAACTCATGTGATTTCATACTCCATATGAAAGGCGTCTTTAAGCTGCCATCTCCAAAAAAAACTCATATATTAAATAATAAAGTATTAAATAAGTTTCAAAAGTTCAGTACTTTTTCTTTGTGTCATGTCATTGTTACACATAACTAATTTTTTCAGATCTTTTTTTTTTTTTCCAAAATCTGGTTCAATTCCACATCAACAGCTTCTTTAGAAATATTATTCCCAGGAAAAAACATGATGTGTTCAATGCTTATTTTCCCCGCTGTATCTGATCAAAAAGAACCCATGAAGTGACCAAATGTAAACAACTCATAGATGTCTAGATGCTTGATATTATACATATGTGGCCATGGAAGGGATTGGAACACCTCAATCCAATATTTTGGAGTAGTGATGTGCAATACCACTGGTTTCCTATCCGATCCGATACCATGTAAAATAAAGGCGAGTATCGGCGATACCGATCCGATACCAATACTTTGCCCAAAAATTACTGTTTGGGAAATTAAAGTAACAAGTAGTGTACTTAAAACTGTCACTTTGTCATACTGAATACAAGACATATTACGAGTTATTCTTGTTTATTGATAAAGAATTATCATACAAAAAAATTGGCAACTTACATATTTATTGACAGCATCCGAGCATGTATATCTAAAAATGCCTGCCTGAACATGTTAACATAAAACAATAAACATTCACATCTTTTGGTTTAGTGACATGTTAATCCGGTCCCCTTAAAGATTTTTTCTTTTGTTTTATCATTGTCACAAAAACCCAAGCCCCCAAAATAGAGCCACATTGCCACATTTTCTCCCTCTGTACCTGGATAGTGCCTGCCTGCTGCACCTAAGGACTCTGAAAGTGATGTCTGTCTCGCCCTAGCAGCACCTATGCCTCTCTTTTCCTCGTCTTCTGACCACCTAGTCATGACGTAGTCATATTCTATCTTGTGATTTATATGTAGATGTTTGATTAGGTTTGTGGTATTACCTCAGTACCTCACTGTTTTGGTACACTTGTCACAAACTGCATCGTTTGAGTTTATGGAAGTGAAGTAGCTCCACACATAACTTCGCTTGCGGTCACCCATATCCAATGACAGCGTGACTGAACAACATGTGCCAGCGGACTGAGTGGCTAGCTAGCGTGCTCTGCAGGTGTACAGTGCTATATTATGCACATGACTTGGCAGGCGGAAGAACAAGTAGTTATGTTACGTAGGGGGCGCACCGCGCTACGCACATAAGGATAACCCTGCTGAAAAATCCAGCTTAAACCAGCCTAAGCTGGTTGGCTGGTTTTAGCTGGTCGACCAGCCTGGTTTTAGAGGGGTTTTGGCCATTTCCAGGCTGGTTTCCAGCCATTTCCAGCCTGGTCTTAGCTGGTCAGGCTGGAAGTTGACCAGCTGTAACCAGCTTGACCAGCCAAAACCAGCTATGTCCAGCTTAAACCAGGCTGGTCAAGCTGGTTTTGGCTGGTTTAAGCTGGTCATTTTCCAGCCTGACCAGCTAAGACCAGGCTGGAAATGGCTGAAAACCAGCCTGGAAATGGCCAAAACCCCTCTAAAACCAGGCTGGTCGACCAGCTAAAACCAGCCAACCAGTTTAGGCTGGTTTAAGCTGGATTTTTCAGCAGGGAAGGATGACCGTCTGTAAAATAGGTCCCCCGAAGTCCCCTTTCCTGCTCCCCAAGCACGCACGCACACCGACAAGTTGTCGAAAAGGGGTAACAAATTTATTAAACAAGAATTTCCAATATCAAAAGGCCAAAACAACAAACAAAACAAGGTACGCTACCTAATATTAAATTCCTTACCTAAACCAAAAATAAAGCTCTATAAATCAAACAACAATTCTACTCTCCTTGACTGTCCATTAAACAGGAGAAAACGTAACAAAAGAAAAAGGGCATTCCCTTTGATCATTCAGCAGTAAATAAGCATTTAGCCACAGCTAACATAGAATACCGTCCTATTACCGTATTTAACAGCGTATTGCACCAGATTACTTTGGAAAAAGGGTTGCAGACAGGAAATAATCGATCAGCCACCGCTAATGCAAGTTACCGTCCTATTGCCATATTTAACAGAGTATCTCACCAGATGACCTTGAAAAAAGGGATTCAGATAGAACGATATCACTGCCACACAGAGAACTTAGAGTGATCTGCTCAAACACACAACAGCGAGGAGAAACAGAAAGAGAACTCGATGAACAACGCCAACAGCGTGCTTTTATAATTGGCACCGCCCCTCTCACAGCTGCACCTAAACTCTGCTCATGTGGAGAAAAAGAGAAAGAGACAGATAAAGCCGCGGTCACACTGGACTTTACTCCCCATAGACTTCCATTCATACGCACGCGAATGCGTCATACCGGAAACGCAGGGTCATGCGTCAGATTTTGCAGGTTGCTGCGGTGCAAAGTTCAAACATGATGAACTCTGACCTGCGAAATCGCATCGCTAGACTGCGCAAGACCAATCCAGGATCAAAACATGACCTCTCTGAACAGAAATTTAAAACATGGAGCAATCGCTCGCTTTTTTTAATGCCTAATCATCTTGTTTAATCCCGCCCCTTTTCGCAGCGCCGTACGACAGAATATCGCAAGCTCAAACCCTAGTGTGACTTCGGCTTAATGGAGGGTACAACAACACACAGCAACAATACACACCAGCATTGTCAAAATAAGTTACTCAATATGTAACAAGTTCAAACTAAGTTGGCATTATTCAGATAAACTAGGGTAATTGTGGTTACTTTCTGCTGTTTTTTTATGTCCAATAAACTACATATTTGCTCCAAATTACTGAAAAATTTATATTTTGATAAGATTATCGATTCTAAAACATACAAAGCTGGTATCGGATATATCGATATTTTAGTATCAATCCGCATATCACTATTTTGGAAGGGTGTCCCAAACTTTTGGCAATATAGTGTAATATAGTGTATACCAGCATGCAAGCTTAAGTATGCAAGCCTTCATAAGCTAGGCAGAGGATCGTTTTCTCACTTCTCTGTCCTCCGTCCTACGACCCGGAAAGTGATTAACCTCAGTCATCTTGTAGGACATCATAATTGCACCACAAGGAGGAGAGGATCAAAACAAGAGGAGTTAATGTGCATCACGTTTAGTCAATAACACACAGGTGTATCCTTTACAGAAGCGTGTTATAGACTAAACGTGATAGACATTGTAAATTCTCATCCCCTTCACATCTGCACCAATACAGCAACGAAATATAAGCACACAAATGTGAATTTTAAGCATCATATTTTGTAAATGTGGGTTACATTGTCACAGATCCATCACTTTGGTGTATAATGCAATTTTCAGAACCAATAAAAAGCAGTTCATTAGAGTTAGAATAATTAATTGTTAATAATAACTGGTAAAATAAAATAAAAATACAGACACCTTTGTTTTAAAGAAGTTGAAACTATTACAATATAAATAATCATCTCTAACATTTAAGAATCCTGTCGTGCAAGCAAAATCAGTGGTATAGAGTATGCATTAAATGAAGATGCAGAACTGATGCTAAGGGAAGCGAGGATATATAATTTCACTTGATTCAATTTCTCTGTCCTCACATCTTGCATCATTCCCTCGCATCCTGAGGAGGTGGAGCTAAGATGCAAGTAAAGGAAGCGAGGATGCACAAATAAGAACTGAGAAGCACCCACTGCACGTATTTTTCTCACATTTTGGATTCACTCAAGGTTGAGGCTGTTTTTTTCTCTTCTCCCTGTCAGACAAGAAGGAGGTATAAAAAATAGCATGTTGTTTGTCAGACTAGCAGGTCCAGTTCATTCTGGGTGTGCCCTGACCTTTTCAAATGTGATTTCCAAGACCCTTTCATTCCTGATGGGCCTTCTCTAGAGGAGTGCAGCCAGTGGCAGTCCTCCTCATGAGGAAAGGTCAATTCTTCAGAACATCCTGAGCCCAAAATACACATGAGCTGTTTTCAATGTGGCAGAGTGAAGGAGAAGCATGCAGTTGCAATGAATAATGCTGCCACTAATATAAAGGAAATGAAGACAAGTCAACAAAACCTGTGGATATCATGATTGGCTGGAGAAGGTGTGAGTGCTTATTATTGATATAGGCATTTTTTATTTATTTTCACGTTTCAAAAACTATTGCCACTGAATATTTTAATCAATGTGAACCTCATTGCATAATTTCAGAGTTCACTGTGCTTTATATTATTTTTTGCAGATCAAAACTTTTTAGCACTTCTGGTTCCATAGTCTTAAAAGTCTCACTGCAAAAACAATGCTCCACCTAATCGATTTGTGTTGGGGCAACATGAAGGAATTAAGTTAATTTATTAGTTGTTACAAATTTAAGTGGATTGAACATAAACAATTAAGTTTACTCCACAAAAAAACCTCAAGAATTGTTGTTTCAGCTCATTTTAAATAAGTAGTTTGAACAAACAGCAAACATCATTTTTTTAATCTATCTATCTATCTATCTATCTATCTATCTATCTATCTATCTATCTATCTATCTATCTATCTATCTATCTATCTATCTATCTATCTATCTATCTATTTTTTGCAGTTTTTGTTTTCACGACTCCACCAGAGGCTGCTGTGTACGCTTTTTGAGATCTCAAATTCCTCTCTCGAGTGCCATTCACACCTGCTGTTCTTGCGTAAATCCACTAGAGGCCGCTGTCGATTGACTAACTTACTGAATGACTGACTGACCCATCGACTGACATAATGTCCTTCTTCCCTAAACACAACCAATAGTGTTTTCAAAAGCACCAATTGACCTGCCCACCCACTTCCTTAAACCCAACCGAGTTTTATTTTTAAAAAAAAAAACACATTTTCATCCTGTTATTTACTTTTTTATTTATTTTTGGCTTTCGTTTTTGTCTTACTTGATTTCTGGAACTGTTATTTGCCAGACTCGAACCCCGTCATCGTGGTCAACTCCTCTCTGCATCTCAAGTCCGTCGACGGTCATGACGAGTTACTGGACAAACTGGTAACAGCAGGAAAGCCGACCATATTGAGGTAAGTGGTCAGATGGTAAGGATCAGCGGCATATCGCAATGTAGCGTTCGTTTTAAAGAAAAAATGTACTTTTGCCTACATAATTTGTGATCTTCAGAAATTTATATGAGGGGGCGTTTTCAGAAAGACCCTATGTTTCATCTATCTATCTATCTATCTATCTATCTATCTATCTATCTATCTATCTATCTATCTATCTATCTATCTATCTATCTATCTATCTATCTGAATGGGGATTTTTGTAAAATTGTTGAATTAAGGTATATGTCTTAAACGCAATTTATTTTCAGGTTTTATTATACAACATAAATTGATTTTTTTTTTATAGATTATACTGGTGTCTACATAGGACTGCAGAGGTTGTAGTGGAAACATCATCAGCCTGAACAGGTAATATTATCCACTCACTAGACTTGTTCTTATTATTGCAGTTTGACTAAATATTTGAACTCAAATTTTCAAGTTTTGGTCCCACTTTATATTAGGTGGCCTTAACTACTATGTACTTGCATCAAAAAATAAATACAATGTATTTACTTTGTCTATAATGTATTACAGAACACTTCTGGTGCTCTTGAGGTGGGATACGAATAGGGTTAGGGACAGGTTTGGTAGTATAGGTAGGCTTAATGCTGCGTTCACACCAACGCAAGTGTCAAGCGTGAGTGATTTATATGTTAAGTCAATGCAAAGATGCGAAAAGACATCCTGCAGCACGTTTCGTGCAAATGAAGAGGCGCTAGATGAGTGTTTTGCTTGTTTGACCTGCTTAACGCACGCATCGCGCAATTTGCTCGAGTTGGAAAATCTGAACTTCAGCGGACATTTGCGCCGCGTTAACCAATAAGGAGCTTTTTCTGATGTGGGGGCCTGATTATGACGTAGCGCCTGTTGTTGGTGTCCCGAGGGAAAATCCTCTTGCCGACACCGAAAAACAGTTCATCAAACTAGGCTCAGCTCAGTCAGAAGCACCGCTGAAAGCTTCCATCATCCAGGTACAGTTTCTGAAGGAGTTGATGAACTCACTGAGCTGGGTGCACCTCTGAATGAATCTAATCTAAGTTGACGCTGTTTATCAGCCTTCCTAAAGCACATAAACACAGCTACTCTTTCAATAAAATCCATGTTAGCCATTTAACAATGAACCGGGCAGACAGAAGCCCTGCCCATGACACAAATGCGCTACCATTGTGAAGTGAATTGGATGCTCGAATGAAGGGAGTAAACTCAAAATGTTCACGCATCTATTTATGTGATTTATCACACGTTCCGCATCTGGTGTGAACACAACATAAGGGTGAGTTAGGTTGTAATGGATGGTGAACAGTGTAACTACAAATGTAATTACAGAATTTATTTACAGATGTAATTACATGCAGGCATTTAATCAATAAGTACAATGTAAAAACATGTATTTAAACAATACGTACATTCCAACAAATTATTAATTTCAGTGTAAGTACATAATAGTTAAGGCCACCTAATGTAAAGTGGGACCAAACTTTTTCTTCTGTCCTGATCTGGAGACCGACAGCAGAAGGTCAGAAGTGGTCAAGAGGCCACTTGATATGTAAAGCAACCATCCAGAATGTTTTCAGTCATCAAAAGTTCATTTACTCATTGTCAAAGTTTAAAATATACTTTCTGGCAGCTGGCATCATAACAGCTTTGTTTATAGACAGACTGGAAATCTTTTCAAGACATTCTGCGGCCATGACTTCTAAAGCTCAGACATGGTTGGTGTTTGTTTCAGGATTGGCCAACAAAAATATGTAATCATTGCAGCAAAATGTTTAGCATTATAGTCCCATTATAACATACAAATGTCTCATTTGCAATGCTGCTACAAAAGAAAACAAATTAGCAAACACATTAACTAACTAAATAAATAGATAAATCTACATTTTAAATGTATTATTTATTAAAATTATTATTCATGTAGCACTGTGGTCCTGCGAGACACAACCTTTTTTGCACTGTATGTCCACACATGTAGTGGAATGACAATAAACTTAACTTGACTTATAACTTATAGATTTTTTTACATGATATATATTTTATTTCATTTAATTTTTGCTTTCATCACTACGATTTATTTTATGGCTGCATATTTGTTTGTTATACTATGACATAGTTTATTGGAATTATAGTAAGGTTATTCTTAAATTATCTGATAATTTATTATCAGAAATTAATCAAACATGCTGACAGCATCTACTGTATATAAAGCCTTAAGTACATCTATATTATATTGAGTATACCAGTTTAAATTACTCACTGGAGCCACAGTTTCAGAATTAAAAAAGCTACTAAATCTTACACCATTTACAAAATGTCAGTACGGTGAGATCTGCTTCCTCTAATCTATAAATGTGATTATCCTTTAAGGAGTAGAAAGTGATATTCATGGGCTTTTGGACTCTGCGACTCCTACATCACAGTGGGTTTAATTGATTCTGTCCCAGCTGGCCATCAATGGCTAAATTAAAAGAAGGAGGAAACAAAAGCAATGACCATCTCAATTAATAGTTAAGAACTATGGGTCATGCTGGGGTGCTGGTAGAACATGTCAGCCCAGTTGGAGCTCCTACAGTATTCATCGCTGCTAGGACTATTGGCACCCCTGGCTTTCTTACTGACTGTGTTCAGTCACAATATCCTGGCTATTGGATGGCTTCAATCACAATTGAACTTCTCTGTACATCTGTAGGGGCTTTGTGACCTTTGAAGAAAAAATGCTGTAAACAATCTCTACATTATAATGGAATACGGTTTCATCAACTCCAAACCCAGATTCATATTACAGTGTACAGTGTCCCAATACAAATCAATTAAGTTTACTTCATAATTTTTACAAATTGAAGTGGACTGAACATAAAACAATTAAGTTGTCCCAAAATCCTTAAGAATAGTGTCATTTTAAATAAGTAGTTTGAACAAGCAACAAATGTCATTCATTTGTATGTAAGGAACTCAACAAAGAAAGGAGACTTATTCTATACTAGTGGTGGGCCGTTATCGGCGTTAACGTGCTGCGTTAACGCGAGACTCTTATCACGCAATAAAAAAAATATCGCTGTTAATCTATTCTCAAAGTTGGGTGAGAGCTGGGTCTTTTCTATGCAAGCTATGATGACTTTCACCTTGATAGTTTAGCGCGGATGTATACCTGACCGGTGAGCCGTCTGGGAAAGAAGTGCCCTTCTGAATCAAATCAGCAGGATGCCTGACTCTAACTGCAGTTGAGCAGTTTCACTTTAACTCACGAACATTTAATTCATGCCTTCGTGACAAACTGGGGTATTAGACGCAAATAAATGAGTAAGGACAGGTGAGATTGTTATGGAATTTAATAATGCACGCCAAATGAGAAGAAAAAAAACTTCCGCATTTCGCGATGTGTGTGTGTGTGTGTTTGTGTGTGTGTGTGTGTGTGTCTGTGCGGTCCTTAACTGACAGCCGCCTGTGTGGATCTTGTCGGAAAATATGGCGAAATGTCCTACATGACGGGAATAGTTTGTCAGTATTGCCACTAATATCTGCATACTCCACGTCTCAATTCCATTTCTGTTTAGTTCAGTTATGACTTTAGTCGCATTAAGTAATCAAAAATCGCTGTTTACATGGTAGACTCTTAATCAGAGTATTGTTTTAATCATATTAAAATCGTATTAAAGTATTGTTGCCCATGTAAACATACTCAATGTTTGACATCGTCAGGGTCTGTGAACTTGCCTTTGCGAAGCAGCATTTTCTGTATGTACGTACATCAAAAGCAAGTATGAAATCACTGTATGGAGCTTATGTAGGCCTACAGTTCAACATTCATGTTTAACTGAATAAACAGTTAGTAAACGCAAGTACATCTTATTGAACATCATTTATTTCCATCACCAATTATCATAGTAGAACAGTTTCTCAAGCAGTTTGTGATGCATTTTGGAAACAGGAGATGAGCCCCTGGTCTAATGCATCACCTGGCTTGAGAAACCCGTTCTCAAAGACTTATTATTTGGGTAGCACATATATTCTGAATGCCTTCGGCAGAATTCAAATGAGCCATTTTAATCTAGATTAATCTAGATTAATTTTGAAATTAATCTATGCCCACCTATATTCTATACCCTCATATTATTCCAAACCCATTTGCTAATGACACAAAAAGCAGGCTTTTATATGATTTATGTTATTAATAAGTGATGTCTGACAAAGCTCACATTCATATTAACATTTAAACAGGAGTTTGATCCTGATCATGCTGGTTCATCAACGATTTTTGAAAGATATTTCAACTATCATGTGGAAAATGGCTGTGAGATGATTATTCAATAATGCTCAAATTGCAAACACATGAGGATGAATAATTTAATTTTTTTTTGAGATGCACCGTCATCACCTTGGAGGTCTGTGACTCTCTGCATGTCAATGTTTTAAACACATGCTCCAAAAATAACTGAAAGTAAATGAAGTGAAATCATGGTTGAGATGATAAATCCAGTCAATGATGGCTATCTGCAATTGATATTACAAAATGGGGGTTCAGCATAAAGTTATTTATTTACAGTTTGAAATTACAGTTTGTTTAAACAACCTACACTGTAAGAAAACGATTTTTTTTTTTTTTTGTTGAATTAAAGAAATTTTTAAAATCATCTCTTCAACTCAGGCTCATTGTGGATATGTATCCCTGTCTACATTTCTGGGGACATCATCTGGCATGTCCTCTTGTGTAAATTCACCAGAAGGCACACTACTGTATACACGTTAGCCTACCAGGCCAGCTTGCTGTTGCACGAAGGACTGACCCATTTTCCCTAAACCCAACCAATAGTGTTTTCAAAAGCAATCTAGAAAAAGTGGTCACATGATTTCATGACATTTTCAGCCTGTTGTCTATTTATTTATTTATTCATTTATTTTTTGCTTTTGTTTTACCTGGTTTCTAGAACTGTTCTTTGCCAGACTTGAACCCTGTCGTTGCAGTCAACTCCCCCCATGTACACAGAGAGCTACAGGAAACACTGGTAACACCGGAAAAACCATGCACATGGAGGTAATCATTCAGCCTTATTATGAAAATGAACAGAAGCCTTTTTGGTACCGTCATATTGCCCAAAAGCATTCATTTTAAAGACGAAATGCAGCCAGGCAGTATTGGGCAGTAGCGTTGCTATAAGTATTGATGCTACTATCTTAACTACATTTCTCAGTAGCGTTGCTACTTTCTAAATCAAATAGCTTTTCAGTAACAAAGCTATTTTTTTGTCAAGTAGCGCAGTAGCGTCCACACAAGCTACATTTACCGGTCGCGGATCAATAAGTGACAGCACCAACATTCTAAGCTTTAAGGTTGATGTCTGAGAATGACGATTTCTTCTTTTTACGCTTTTACGGTGGTCAACAACAATTTTTTTTGGTGCATTACTGCCACCTCTCGCTCCGGTCGGTGACGTCGCCAACTAATTAGGCTAACACAACAAGTTTGCTTGATGGAAAAATGACTGAGGTAGAGAAGTTATATATAGTTTACTGTAGTAAAGGCAAAGGTATACTATGGTAATTATTATAAGTTCACGGTAGTGAACTAATGATACTTATGTACGGTTACTAACGATACTTATGTAGTGTAATTCGTTAATGAAGAGTTGTAAATATACAATACAATATAATGCTTATTCCTAAATATTTCCTTTTACTATAAATTACTAGAGTATTTTAAATGTGTAACGCCTGTTTTTTGGATTTTTGTTATTGCTGTTAAATAGTCTATAAGGCTACGTTCACACTGCGAGGCTTAGTGCTCAAATCTGATTTGTTCTCAGATCTGATTTTTTTGCCTAGCTGTTCACACTGTTGTTATAAATGTGGCCAATATCAGATTTGCAGTGTGAACAGATCATGGTCGTAAACTGACCCGCATGCGCAGAAGTATAGTTACGGACAACACAAAATGTCTAATTATGCACACAATGTGTATACTGTATGAAGCACGTTGTCAGATTATGCTTAATATGATTATTGCCCTTTTCACAGACAACCGTGGTGTATTACATGAACTGTAAAGGGTTGTTCTGCTACTACTAATGTGTATTTCAGCATTTGAAACCTAAAATAAGTCCCTTGTGATTGAAAACACTGATCATTTGTGCGCGTCTGTCTGATCACCGGTGTAGTAAGCTCATCAAGAGTTAATGAGCAGCCGCAGACTGAACTGTGAAGGCAGAGTTTGTTTATCTCCGTTTGCAGTAATTTTATTTTACTTCGTTATAAACTACAGACACGTGCAGATGGGGAGTTTGGGTGCTTGAGCTCCTGCCCTTTATTCGCTCGGAGATAATGTTCGTCCTTAAATGAAAGTGCCCCCTCCTTTGTGCAAGGATTCCCCTTTCGGCAAAACCCCCCGACACTCTATAGCATCGCGATCATCCCGTGCCCCGATCGTTAACCAGAGTGGTTAACAAGCACCAGTTTTGCCTTCAAAATATTTTTCAAAATGAACAACCAACTTTCTGTGGTAAAGTAATCGCCCTGTGTGTTATTCTACTATGCTGCAGAGGTGTAGATGATGTTTGCAGCACAGAATGATGACGTATGTCGCACGAAGATTATGTAAAAGTCACATGAAATCTGACATAACCGTTTACACTGCGGTCGCATTGCATAACATCTGGTCGGTGTCTGATTTAAGACTACATATGAAAGTGGCACAAATCTGAAGTGAAAAGATCAGATTCCATGTGGTTTGGGCTGTTCACACTGTCAAGACCTGAGTCACATATGGGCGAAAAAATCAGATTCGGGCCACATTTGCCTGCAGTGTGAACGTAGCCTAATTAGTTTCTGTTTAGTACAGCATATCATTTGCAGTAAATAATTGAACTGAACAATTATGTCTCATATATTTCATTGACAGTTTTATTGATCACTGATATGATTGACTTGGATTTAAGTTGGTTTGATTTAAAAATTAAAATTGCAAAAATAGCTTAGATGTAGCTAAGCTACTTTTGCCAAGTAGCTTTTAGCTTAGCTTGCTACATTTCCCAGAGGGTAGCTTTTAGTGTAGTTAAGCTACATTTTAAGTTGAGTAGCTAATAGCTTAGCTCACTACATTTTCAAGTACCTTGCCCAACACTGCAGCCAGGCGTACCTCTGGCTACATAGATCACACTCTCCAGAAATGTAGACAGCATACCTGTCAACCCTCCCGTTTTTCCTGGGATTCTCCCGTATTTTACAGTTCTATCCCGCTATCATCCCGTAAAGATAATTTCCCGTATTTCTCCCGTATTTTCAGTCTTTCTCTGAAGGGTGGCAAATAAACAGTAAAGAGCACAGGCTCCCTATACGTAACCCATACCGCCGAACCACAAAGGGCCGCCCTTGCTCTTAAATGTTAGTCTGTTCTGTGCTTTCGCTTTGTTTAGGCATGAAAACACTTTGAAATAAATATAAAACCCACGGGATTCCCTTGCCTTTCATTACAGATGCCGTCTCCCCTTCATATGCAATCCTCAAAACAGTCAAATAGCGGAGCATGACTGTCAGCTGACGCGCTCCATAGTGATAAATAGAGGCTGTTTCCCAAACAGATTCTGTACACGCGATTTGAAGCGGAGGCTGGGTTTTGGGTGTGTGTTTAAACAGACATATACACATAATTAATAATAATATCTAAAGATGTCGATCTTGGTGGGTTCTTTTTTCAAACACAACAAATTTTGTCCTAAGTAAGCATAAAAAGTTAGGAAACTAATTGAATGCTTTCTTTATAACGTTAGATGGTTGCATTTTAAAGTGACACCTGTTATTTAATGTAATCAAACGAAAAAAATCTAAATAATAAGAGATTCGTTCGTTGTTCTTTAATCAGAATGTGTAAGTTGAAGAAACGGCTAATGAGATTTGATAGCTTGAATTTATTTCATTATAATAGCTATTAATTTTAATCAGCTGAACTGTTTGCTAATTTATTTGCTGATAATTCATTCATTCATTTTCCTGTCGGCTTTGTCCCTTGCGGGGTCGCCACAGCGGAATGAACCGCCAACTTATCCAGCACGATTTTACACAGCGGATGCCCTTCCAGCCGCAACCCATCTCTGGGAACTTCCACACACACACATTCACACTCATACACTATGGACAATTTAGCTTACCTAATTCACCTGTACTGCATGTCTTTGGACTGTGGGGGAAACCGGAGCACCTGGAGGAAACCCACGCGAATGCAGGGAGAACATGCAAACTCCACACAGAAACGCCAACTGACCCAGCCCAGGCGAGGTTTGAACCTGCGACGTTCTTGCTGTGAGGCAACAGCACTACCTACTGCGCCACTGCGTTGCCCTTGCTGCTAATGTATACTATTTATTTTTTGTAAATAATAATAATAATAATAAAACATATTACTGACCATTTAACTGTTTATTTACAATGAAACAGCTCCAAATGAACATATTTAGTAATTTGGGGATTTTTTTAAGGGGGGTCGGAGTAATCCCTTATTATGGTGGGCATATCCCTTATTTTCACATCCCAATGTTGACAGGTATGGTAGACAGGGGTATGTATTCACAGTGAGCCTGTGTTGCATCTCTTACATCAATTAAACTGATTAAAAATATAAAGGTACATTTTGTATAACTAAAAAAAAATGTTGGTTAAATCTGATTAACTAATAAAGTACCATTTGTTTTCATCACTTTTAGTCATACCTTTTTTACAGTGTAATTATTGCTTGAATTTTTGTATCACTTAAGTCCCTAAATGTACAGTATGTAAATGGCATTTAAATGAAAAATATTTGCCCCCTTTTTGTGTCCCCTCTTCTTCCCAAAGCGTTACACCCTCGATTATAACATACACTAATATGTTAAATTAGATGATCTCTTATAGTCTAATATACAGTATGAACCTACAATGGCTTATCTGTTTTATACATTATAAAACAGAACAAAGGCTGGGTAAATATGCACAGAAATGCAATAGTACCATTTTCTCAAGAGATCAGGGATGTGCCCTGGCTGCCAAACAGCACATCACTGGAGCACACAGTGGAGGAATGTTATTGCATGCTGTGCTGCCAGTCATTAGAGTGCTGAGAATAAATGCATTGGCTTCTTTCCAATCCTTACACCTGGAAATGGGCTATCATGGGGCTGGAGTAGGCTAGAAGGGAGAAAAAAAAGCTTTTATTACTAGAACCTCATTGCCTACTATTTTTACAAAGGTCAGTTAATCATATAGTTTATGGCTAATTATTGCTCATTGTGCTTTATTATGACTCATAGACTGAGCGTGGATTCTCCCAAGTTGTTGATGTTTTTTTTCCCCCTTTGGATTTATTTGTGGGGTCGGTAGAGCTGTCTTACAGTTGAATCCACTGCTATCTCATGGCAATTTGTAACTTTTTGCTTTAGTGGCTAATCTCATACGATCTCATTTGTACAATTTAGTATGATTTGCTCATCCCCTAATGATGGTTGGGTTTAGAGGTGGAGTTTGGTGTCACAGCTCTTTTTAAAATTCCTACATTCTCATAAAACTGAAGTTAGCCACTAAACTGACAGAACATTAAAGAGTTACGTTTCCTTGTGAGATCAGGTTGGTTGAATTGCAATCTTTAACACTGACAACATCAAAATGACCATTGACGTCAACATCAAACATTTGGAAAAATAAGGTGTCAAACTGAGGCATTTTGAATACAACTTCCAAAAGACAACACATACATATTTACATTTGATACACTTGATACTTTGATACAGTATGCACATTCATCCATTGATCAATTTTTTCAACTCTTATCCGGAGCCTGGTCATGGAGGCAGCCATCTCCGCAAGAAGCCCCAGACGTCCTTGACCCAAGGCATTCCCAGGCAGTAAATAATTACTGAATTTTAACAATGTGACTGTCCAAGAACAGTAAAGATGATATCTGGATAAGGAATTCAAGCATCCACATCACATATGTCTGCATTCCATTCCCTATTCATCCATGAATGCCTTCATTAAACTTCCACTTACTATTTGCAAATTGTTTATAGCATGAGGTTTATCTAACATTTATCTATCTAGCAACATGCTCTTGCTTTAGGTTGTTTGGTATAATTGCAAAACGCTAAATATTAGAAATATACAGTTGAAGTCAGAATTATTAGCCACCCTATGATTTTTTTTTTTTTTTTCATTTTTAAATATTTCCCAAATGATGTTTAACAGAGCAAGGAAATTTTCACAGTATGTCTGATAATATTTTTATAATAATCTGATAATATGTCTGGGTTGAAATTAACATGAATTTTCTCTCTCTCTCTCTCTCTCTCTCTCTATATATATATATATATATATATATATATATATATATATATATATATATATACATATATTTTTTTATTTATTATTTTAGTTTTTTAATACTAGGTATATCCTAAAAACGTGTTTCTTGGCAATTAATCCAGCGATTAGAATAATTTCAGAATGATTATAAAGTAATGATGAAAGCTTTGATTATAAATAATATTTTTAATTACTTTCACACGAAAAACAATTACTTTAAATCAAAATAATATTTCACAACCTTTTATTATGTTTTTGCTCAAATAATCACAGCCTTAGTGAAAACTTTGACTGGTTCAACTATGTTCAAATAAATAACTTAAGTGTAACCTACATCACCTTCTGAATAAAATAGCATTCAATTACAGTGGTCTCCTGAGGTCATAATTAACCATAATTAACTAAACCAAAGAACAAAAAATAGCTTAAAGGGGCTAATAATTTTGACCTTAAAATGGGTTTTAAAAAATTAAAAACTGCTTTTATTCTAGCCGAAATAAAACAAAATATTATCAGATATTATACTGTGACAATTTCCTTGCTCTGTTAAACATCATTTGGGGAGTATTTAAAAAAGAAAAAAAATTCAAAGGGGGGCTAATAATTCTGACTTCAACTGTATATATCGTCACGAGAATTATAAGGTTCTATCTGCGTTCTGAATGATTTTGAGATATTGAGCTTCAAAGTTTTTGCTTTCCATAGGAAACAGTATGTGTAACTTTTTTTTTTTTTTTTTTTTAATAAAAGGTCTTAAAATGTAAACAACTTATAAAAAACATCCCATAATGTAAATAAGTTGTCATTTAATAAGAATATTTCAATAACTCAATTTTGACAAAAATGTCAGATAGAACCTTATAATTCTAAGGTGACAGCACAAATAAAAAATTTGAGTATTTCACGCTCCTTTTTTGTAAATGTGCTAAAACGTGTATGCATGTTTGCTGATTTGTATATATGAACTGCTTTGGTTATTACTGACTGTTATTATCTGCTGAAAAAAGTCAACAGCAACTTTTGAAATCTATTTTCTGAGAAAAATGGTGATGCGTTCAATACTTAATTTACCAGCTGTATGTATGTTATAAGGCATGGATGGCCAGTGATTGTTTGCCCTGAATAGATCAATACCTCAACACAAGACACAATTTCAAATCATTTCACCCATCATTCAAAAGTCCAAAACTCTGAACTTTGGTATATCAGAGGAGCTCAGATTACACAGTTCATGTAATTGGTCACATTTCAACTGTTAAAAAGTTGAAAATTGCTGTTTTTCTTTGGCGATGGGGCTAAAACTTTTTTTTGTAACACTTTGAACTAGTTTACAGATTTACTAAAAGATAAATACTATGTTTTACAGACAAAAATTATTGGTCTTAAAGCGCTTGAACTGTGATATTTACTGCTTGCATTTATTATTATTATCATTATTATTATGATCATTATTATTATTAGTAGTAGTATTTCCATAGTTAATGTAATCAAATGAATTTCAGATATGTTTTATGACAATTATTTCAAGATGTTGAAAATACATCTTGGCAGCTGAGATCACAACAACGTGTTGTAGCGAATTAGCTCAAAGGGAAGAAGAAGATTTATTTTAACGGGCTTCAAAAGAATCGACTCTTTAAATCCAAACAAACGAATCGTCCAGCGATCGTTCGAACATACAGTTTACTTTAATTACAGCTATTGCTATCAAAATAAAAACCCATTTATGTTTAAGTAGGGTAGCAAGATCAAAGTTTAAGACATTAGATTTATAAACATGCACAGCCACCTTTCTTTATACAAAATGAAACTTTATTGACCAATCTAACAGAAACGAACACAAACACACATTCATACAAATGTAGAGAAGAGTAAAGAAAGTAAAATAAGAGTTTGAGAGAGTGTAATGATGGAAAAACCTTCGATTTTTGTAAGACCAAACCAAGCGAACCAAAAATAATCAATTTAACCCTTCTGTGGTCTCTTTAGGGTTGCATTTAGTTTACACCAGTTCAGATGGAAGTGTTACTTGCGTTCCTTTTGTGATGTGAAGAAACTCCCTCTGTCGAGCACGTGGCTGGCTGATTGTTCTTTGTCTTCGCAAGGCTTGGAGTGGGGTGGAGTCGATCGTTTGAAGCGGCAACACTGGTTTGATACTGGTTTGCAGCGCACTAAACTTAACTAGACTCTCTGCGGAAAAGAAAGAAAAGAAGGTATCAGAGATGGGAATGTCTGAGCTGTGCGATTAACCATTTTGTCTGGGTCCCCGCCTGCTCTGGTCTGTAGTCTTCTAGAGTCTCTCTGGGGTCATGGGGTCTCTGGCCTGAGGTTTTTCTGTTTCTGAGGTGTTTCTGTTTCTGAAGTTGACCAATGAGATGTTTATTAAGTTTATTTAATGCTCGCTTATTAAGATGAAATGTAAACCATTGTTTAGTACACCAAATTAGCTTTTCAGGGACATCAAACATGAACGATCTATGAACTTGTTTAGCTGCGGTAGAGTTAAACATTGATTGCAGAAGTATTAAAACCATAATATTAATATAGGAGCAAGAGAAATGTTCCAAAACACCTGATTACACATAAGGAGAATAAAAGTTTTCATGAAAACATCCGTCTTAAGCCTGGAGCTTATAGAAGTTTTCTGTGTGTCCAGTTCTAAGCATATTCCTTTGTGTCGTAAATACATTGGAATCTGATTACAACTGACCATCCAAGTCTTTTCCAGGGGAGAGGTTGGTGCTGTGTTTGCTGAGGCATTTGTTGAATAAAGGCAAAATAATTATGTGTCTGATCGGCCATATTCGTTACAGTGTCTTGGAAATCTTGCCAATGGCTGTGGTCATGACTTCTGAGGCTAAGACTTGGGTGATGTTTGTTTCATGAATAAATGTAATCATGGAAGCAAAATGTCTAGTGTTGAGGTACTAGATCACTCCCCGTTCACATTATAACATACAAATGCCATAAAGGCACCTTTCAAAAGATACATGTTTGTACCTAACAAGTCCACATTTGTACCTTAAAATGTACTTTTAAGTTACCAATGTGGACCCAGAAGGTGCAAATATGCCCCTTTTGAAAAGGTACTACTCTAGTGACAGCTTTCACACCTTTGTTTCTGAGAGTGTACAAATCAAACCAAACAAATAAAAAATATATATATATATTAATTATACATTTATACAGGGTTCCTACGATCACAGCATTTTCTGGAACATTATAAAAAAAGGTCTATTGGTCTATTTCTTTGTTTATCTACCTTGTTTTATATCATGTTGTTTCACGTGTTGTTACTGCCATTTTATTCATTTTCCCACTTGGCAACTGGCAATCAAATGTAGTCAGGCTGTACCTGTTAAAATACGGTCTGTGGCTGTTTTTCTTCTCATTGCTCAAACAGTCCTTCCTAGGGGACTGTTTTGTGCAAAAATTCTAAAAAAAAACAAACAAAAACAAAAAACATGATTTTTGCAGCCTAAATTGACAGATTTTGCAAGTTTGTGCCAATATTTACAGCATTTCTTGTGTTGTTTTGCGATGAAAATATAAACAAAATTACACATCTTAGTTCTACATTATTTATTTCACCTCAGGAACCATTGGTTTCTGTTGTATATGACAATTTGAGGTATTACACACAACAAATAAGCACTTTTTCTATTTGCAGAAATAGGAAACAGGAATTTGAAGTGTCCTGGTTGCAAAAAATCAGTTAATTAACAGGTTCTGTATTTCATAATTAATGCTTTTTCTGTTTATCTGCAATTATGAATTGCATTATGTGAACTTGTGTGGAAAACTGATGTTTAAAATTCAACACTGCAGTTTAACAAAGTGACTTTTATTTATATTTCAGTAGTTTGAAACAATACATTGTAAAATAAATAATATATACATAGTTAAGGGTGCTTTCACACTAGCACTTTTGGGGTACAACCAGGTTCATTTGACGTTAAAGTACGGTATGTTTAGCTAGTGTAAACATGTCTTCTGAAATCGGGTGCACACCTGTGAACCGTACCGAGTCCGTCTGAAAGAGGTGGTCTAGGGTACGGTTCGTGCGAACTCTGGTACGGTTCGGTGGTACGGTGAACCACCAACTGTACAAGTGAAGTTTATTTATAAACTAATTTCGAGAGGATCACGTGGTTATGATTGAACACGGCTGGTTCTGCATTAACTATGTATGATCCACCTATCAGACGATTCCTAATCCACTATAAATGGCCAGGGTTTCTCACTACAGTCATCTCCGATTTGAAGAATCCTCCCTTCCCTCCTCCACCTTTATCTTCATAGGGCGGCACGGTGGCCCAGTGATTAACACTTGCCTCACAGCAAGAACGTCACCTGTTCTAGTCCTTTAACAGGTTGGCTCTCATTTCTGTGTGGAGTTAGCATGTTCTTCCCGGGCTCTCGTGGGTTTCCCCCGAGTTCTCCGGTTTCCTCCCACATTCCAAAATCATGCACTACAAGTTAATTGATCAATCTAAATTTAGCACTACAGTCAAACTTTCATCCAGCAGCATATTTCTTCATAGCAATCATTTTCTCTCATCAGCTCTTATCAAAAAGAGGGAGTTTTCGAGATCTACCTGACCTCAAAGCTCCCTTCTCACCCTGCAAATGGGAGGGAGCCCAGGGCTCAAGGACCTTTTGAGCTCAGGACTCTCTCCTGGGACAGCATGCCAAACTTGCTTATAATCAACCATCAGCTAAGTGTGAACTCTTGAAACTTTAGTTTTCATAACGTGCATTCCTGTGTGTGTGTCTGTGTGTGTGTATCACCTACCTTAGTGACAAGCGGGATTGACCCAGCGCAAACAGTGATTTTGTCTCCACCAAAAACGACTTCTGCAGACATCGTGTGATGTTCTGATCATTTTTAAGATTTTTTTTTTTAAGTGGCTCTCTGTATTTTGGTTTTGGTAACAAAACCAAAAGATTCAGTAAAAGCAGAATGACAGTGATATGCAGACGTGTCCATTTTGGCGATTTGCTTTCGTGGCTGTCACCTACAGTAGCAAAAGCTGTACACAAAACAGCAGCTTGATGGTGCAAGCATACCGGGGTTTAGAAGGAAAAAAGACAAAGTAAACACAAACCAGCCAAGAAGGTGGCAAGGGGGGGACAATCGAACTTGAGTTCGGTCCGGGCATTTGAACTAAGTGTGAAAGCACCATAAGTCACTGTTGCCAACTATTTTCAACGAAAAGGCGCTAAGCTCTGCCCGAAAAGTCGCTAGATTACGTCATACGCTAATATGCATATTACCGACGTCATCACGTTCTACCGTTTCTGTTTATTTAACAGCCTATGGTCAATAAAGGGGTATTTATATTTAGACTACGCTTTATGTAATGTTATGCATGTCAACTTGACTAAATTTATTGCTGTTTGAATACAGTATATCATTATAGATGTGTAGTGAATTTGCAGTAATCTCTCAGACGTAATAAACTCAGACAAGTTCTGAAACTCACTTAAAATATCAGTGATTGTGAACAAGAAAAGAATAAACGGTCAAAATAAATTGTTAAAATAAAGGAGAAGCAGATCGGTTTGACTGTACAAGGGAAATACCTTCACACTGCCGGTGCTAATTCATTTGGCGTCGGTACGCAGAAGAGTGATCTGCTGTCAGGCTGCAGGTGGGAGAGAGACTGCTTTACGAGAACTGGGTCGCCTGTCAGTGCTCTGAGGCAGGGGAGGGGCATCACCCGCAGCTCGTTGAGAAGAGTAGGGACGGTACAGTAATGGACAAATAACAGTCTATAAACATCTCCAGTAACAAACAAAAAGTCGCTAGATTTGTCGCTAGTCGCTTTTTTGAAACTTTGTCGCTAGGGGGGTCTGAAAAGTCGCTAAATCTAGCGACAAAGTCGCTAAGTTGGCAACACTGCCATAAGTCAATAAAATAAAGAAAAACAGTACTGGCAGTTTAATACCAGGAAAACTAACCCAGAAAATATGTCAACTCAAACTATTAATAACATCAAGTTGAAAAGACCAAAGTCCCATAGTGCCAATTAAATCATAAATAAATGGGGAAAAAAACATGATTCACAAAATACAGAAAACTGTACGATGATAGATATGTTTTACAGTGTGGCCAAAATATGTGGATCAGTATAAAAATGACAAGCTCCTATAAATATTGCATTACATTTAACATTCGCAGAATCACAAAATTCTTGAGGGACTGCTCAACACAACAGCTGTCCGTTTTTTTGATTCATTATAGGTCATGGAAATTCAATGTTTTAGTCAGTGAAAGTCTGAGAGTTTGACATTTGGCCTAAAGTGGGAACCCTGTTTATAAGAAAGGTTTTTTTTTTTTTTGCCAAAAATGAGTGGTCGTCATACACCAACCCCTCTGAAGTCTTATCTATACTGTTTCTCATAAGATTTAGAGTGTTCAAATGATTAGAAAGTAATTGTAGTATGCTGATGATTATTTGATTTATTCATGATGTCAAATGATAATGTGCCACATAATTTCAGTCCTTATCTATGGGTTCTAAAAACACACACACATACACACACACACACTCCAATAACTGTAACTCAGATCTTTTTGATACATTTGATATTTCTTTCTACAAGGATAGCCTGAAAAACTGGGTGAGAGATGATTATAAATTTTTTTTAGATAAGCCTTGAAGTGCGCATACGTGTTGTGATTGTTGTTAGCTTCTCTGTTACTAATTATTTAACAGCATCTAGGCTGCTGCTCATACTTGACAGAGATTTCACCTGAAAAGATGCTGCAGGGAAGATCTGGCCTTGAGCACGTTGGAATTGCCCCTATGTAAATACATATATGCCAGGTGGTTCGCTGCTGGCACAGACTGCCAAACATCCAGACAGGTGCTCTGCTGTGAAGCAGGACTCCTGGCCTGCGCAATGCATTGAGTGAAATGGCTGCCAGGGAATGCTGAAATTAGAGGTGTGCACCCTGGGATGACTTGAAAGCAGGCCACATTTAAAGGTATCTTCCTCTTTGCTTAAGGCAGGAAATGGATGAAAACAGCAGACATCAGTCATGTGGAGCTGCAGCACTAGCCTCAGCTGCAAGCATGATCTGCTATCGGTTGATCCCTGCAAATCAAAAGAAAGCAGATAGATGATTGCACACATGATATGAATGGTTTCTCTGTGAAGGGAAAGTACGAAGGACTCCATGTCTAGAACTAAGACTAAAGAAATTGTATAGTAGCAATGGGTCATTCTTGAACGATCTGTTTATTTTGAACAATTTATTCATTTTGAACAAATATTTTATTCGACTCAAGAACAGTTCTCTCAGGGAGTGATTTGTTCATTCGCACATGCACACATTGTGCAGGTGGGGTAGAAGATTAGTTTCTTTTTCGAGTCTTCTATCGAGTTCTATCATCATGCGAAAGACATTATCCAAATATATGTAGACAGAGCAAGAAAGAAAAATATTTGATCCGTTCATCTCTCGAGTCTTCTGGTATGAGTCATCCATTTATCACATGAAAGACATAAGCCAATCATATGTAGTCAGAGCCAGAAAAAAGACTTGATCTGGTAATTTCTTGAGTTCTCGGTTTTGAGTCATCTCTTTACATGCTGTCACATAATAAACAAATGACTCAAAAAACCGGAGACTCAAAAGGTAAACTAATTATGGGTCCTTTTGGCTCAATGTGTGCATTGGTTAAGCTTATACTGTATGAGACTGTCTGTCACGTAAACAAACATCAACTGTTTAAAAAAAATGGCAGACATTTGAACATGTGTCACTTACATTTGGCTGAAGGGTGAGAACAAGGATTCAAATGCAACAAAATGGGTTGATTTGATCAACAAAAAAGAGCAAAAAAAAAAAAAAAAACACTCCAAGGGGGAAAAACTGATGAGGACACTATACCAACCCAGGCTCATTCTGATTATGTGCCCCTATATACATATCTGGAGAGCGTCAAATACATACCAGGAGCTACATTTTCGTGAATCCACCAGAGGATGCTGTGTGTGCTTTTTGAGATCTCCAATTTCTCTCTAGAGGGCCTGCTTTCGTGTCTGCTTTTCTTGCGTAAATCCACCAGAGGCCACTGTTGACTGACTGACCAACCGACCGCTCACCCCACCCACCCCTTCCCTAAACCCAACTGACAGTGTTTTGAAAGCAATCCAGAAATAAAGCCATCGCAGCAGCCTGATTTTTACCATGTTTTCAGATTTTACCACATTCTTACTATTATTTATTTATTTGTTTTATTTTTTGGCTTTTGTTTATGTATTACCTGCTTTCTGGAACCATTCTTTACCAGACTTGAATCCCATCATCATGGTCAACTCTGTTCTGTGTCTCAAATCCTCCAACATGCATGACGAGCCATTGGACAATCTGGTCTGATAGCCGAAGAGTCCACTGGTCTACACGGAGGTAAGCGGTCAACTGGTAACCACAAAAAGGAACAGCATCATACCACCCCATAGCAATTGTTTTAAAGACGAAATGCAGCCATACGCTCCTCTGGCTACATGATTCGCAATCTCTAGAAATGTATATAGGGCTACTTTTTCAGAATGAGCCTCAATCAATCAATCAATCAATCCTTTATTCGTCACGTATACCTCTATGTATTCACATACACTGACATATAGTAAAATTGGACCCCCCCCCGACCATACACAAACATCACATTTCAGGGGAAGACAGGTCAACGGGAGGTAGCATTTAGAAAAAGGAAGTAAGATACAATTCAGGAAAGAGAGGCGAAAAAAAACTCCCTCCCACCTTGGCCTTGGGTTAGAGCAGTGTGAGATCAGGGAGATAAAAAAAAGCCCCAGCAGAAGCACATAAAAACACATAAACATTGACATACATTGCAACAGGGGATGGGAAAGGGGGTGTGGATGTAGTCCGGCAAGGGCGGGCAGCCGTCGATTCCTGCAGCCATGGAGGCGCTGGTCACAGACCCGCCTACCCCCTCCAGTGGATGAAAGCACACGAAGGCGTGGGATGAAGGGTTAGGCAGTGTCTATCTGTAGCTGTGTATGTGTGTGTGTGTAAGCCTGTAGAGTCCAACAGGTGTCCTTGGCAGGGAGCAGGAATTTCAGAGCGTCTCCTTATCTTGCTATCCGGGAGAAGTTGTTTTTTCTCCAGCCGAGGCCGTCTGGCTGGAAAAACACTGGGAGCCGAAAGAGAAGAAAGTATTTCAAATTTTGGCCAATACCTGCCAATTTCACAGATATTTAATGTCCGTCACTGGTCTCCAGTCCTGGCCAAATCTTGTTGCAATCCTGCTGATTTCACCCCGATGTTTTCCAATTTGCGGTCTAATACAGCAGTCTGATTAGCAGCATATCTGCCTATTATAGTTTCAATCAAGCCGGTCAATCAAACCGCTTTCATCAGTCGTCGATACCCCAGGGCCCCGCATAAGCCCATCAGCAGAAACCCTGTTATCAAAGTTCCGAATAGGTAGATATCTTTTAATATCCTCCAGGGACAGAGCAGCCAGGCACACGATGCGCCACTTCTCCCACCTGTCCATCACGTATCCAGCTGCAAACGTCCCGGCAGGACAAGTGGGCTCTCCCGAGCCCAAACTTCTCATCGAGAGAATGGTGTCAATCGCGTTCAGAGACCAGTTGATCAGATCCATAATTCCTTATTCGTTTGGATAGCAGGGCACGGAGAGCCTCAGAGATAGAATAAGACGAGACAAGAAGAGCCAGCCAGGGAAGATAAGGGACGGAGAGGGAAAAAGTGCGACCGCCTTCGTCGAGAGCCAAGGAAAAGAGCCTATGTTGCACTTTACTGTTAATGCGCACTGTCTTTTAAATGAGACATTAAATCGAGGTCCTGACTCTCTGTGGTCATTAAAATCCCAGAGCAAACCAAAAAAAAGTATAAACTTTTAAAATTTTTAAACTGGGTGTTGGCCACCTCCTCTGTACTACACTGTGGCAGGGACATTGTCTAGGACACTGCGGTTACAACTCTATGTTTTTACAAGAGTAGGAGTGTGACCCCAGTGTCCTGGTCAATTTTCTTTTCTTGACCCTTACTCATCATGCCCTCCCAATCCTCCCCATCCTATAGCTGGTGTGTAGTGAGTGGACTGGTGCTGTTGTCCTGTGACTGCCCTATAATGTATACTTGTTTCAGGGTATATGCAGGAATCCCAAAGGTAATTTCAATACCTTTTTAAGACTTTTTAAAGACCTTCTTAAAATATTGTAAGACCTTATTGCCACTTCAAGTTCTAATCAGTATCAAACCTTTAACTTAATAAACAGTTGTAAATAAATCAATGGAGCACAACCATGCAACAGAACTCAGATAAGCTCTGAAGAAACAAAGCTTGAAAGAATAAATTACGTGGTTGTTTTCAGCTTCAGCCAATGTTTAAACTCGTCTTTCTCCAACCAGGAGTACGCAAACTTACATTTTCCCAGTTTGCCGTGTTTTGTTTTATGGTTTTGCTACATGTGGAGAGCGTCACACAACCATCCCGCGTTTGTCGCAATTTACTGACATCACCAGGATGGAGAAGCTTGGCCGGACACGCTGAACCAACCGCATGGATGGAGCACGCTATTGTTAATATCAGGAGGAAAATAAATATATTTATGCTTTTTTTTGGAGTCAAACACTTTGGACAACGCTTGAACAAAATGTAATGGCTCATTTCCACTGAGTGGTACAGTACGATACGGTTCGGGTCGGTACGGGTCACCTTTATCAGGCTTGCGTTTCCCCTACCAAGGGTACCCTTTTGTTGGGCGTGGTGTACGACAGAAAGTTTAAGTCGACGTTATTTTTGCTCGAGGAAATGTCTACAGTAAAGCTGTACAGGTTGTTCACATCCTAAGAGAATCACTTCTCACAAAACAGATGCTTTAAACATATAAATACTTGTGTATAAATGTTTATTACTAACTTTTCTATGAACATGATTTGATTATAACTGCAGATCAATGAGGGTGCGAAATAGCCTACTGTAACGTCTGCAATTATATAAAATAAACAAATAAATGAACATATATATGGCAACGCAGTGGCGCAGTAGGTAGTGCTGTTGCCTCACAGCAAGAACGTCGCTGGGTCGCAGGTTCGAACCTCGGCTGGGCTGGGTCAGTTGGCGTTTCTGTGTGGAGTTTGCATGTTCTCCCTGCGTTTGCGTGGGTTTCCTCCGGGTGCTCCGGTTTTCCCCACAGTCCAAAGACATGCAGTACAGGTGAATTGGGTAAGCTAAATTGTCCATAGTGTATGAGTGTGAATGTGTGTGTGGAAGTTCCCAGAGATGGGTTGCGGCTGGAAGGGCATCCGCTGCGTAAAATCATGCTGGATAAGTTGGCGGTTCATTCCGCTGTGGCGACCCCGCAAGGGACAAAGCCGACAAGAAAATGAATGAATGAATGAATGAACATATATGAACACACACAGACCATTACAGTCTCTGATATGTTACCAATTACAGAAAAAAACTACACACAGCATACATATAGTCCTTATTTGAGTTTAAAAACAACATAGCCCGGTCAGAGCAAGGCTCTCATCTGTAATCTTCACCAGCACATGTAGCCTCTGTTAAAGAGTAATTCCGTCATTCCGAGTTCATAATAGTCCAAAAGGCGATGATAAACAAGGCAGTTTGTTCATGATTCAGGTTGCTGAAACAATTTGCTCCTGTGTTTTGTTGGGCTTCTCCTTTTTTTCGCGCTTCACTCTCGCATTTGTCCTTTTCTTTCTGAATGGATCAGAAGTCAAAGACATTTCAATAATCACACACACGTTATTATCATCAGCTCAAGAAGTTCGTTATATCAAATATAGATGCGATTGCGAGCTCCCTGGAGAAAGCGAAAACCGCTCGCACTTTTAGACGGCCTCATAAAGCCACAACAGATTTTGCTCTTCTTGGCTTAGTGGCTGTACATCAAGACAACGACAAGGTTTGTTTGATGCTCGGGTCATCCATGGCTCGTTATTATATGCGTATAGTATTTCCATGGAATGTCTCGGCTTAAAAAACATGGCGGTTCCTTTGTTTTCATTCTGGCTAGCGCCACGAGATTGTGACGTATCTCTGTAACCAATCAGCATCCAGCTGCGCATGTAGCTCCAGCTTTTGGTACCCTTTCTTGTGTTTGGTACCCTTTCGAAAGGGTACCAAAAAAGTGGTACGGTACGGTACGCTTTTTGACAGTGGAAACGGCCATTAGTACCGTACCGTACCACCCAGTGGAAACGGGCCATTAGTCCTTGTAAAAATGCGATTAAGACTTTTTAATACTTTTAAGGGCCTTAATTTTCTCATAATTGATTTACCAACTTTTAGTACTTTTTAAGACCCCACAGACACACTGTTGTTTGCAACAAACCAAAAAAAAAGTGTGAACATCTTTAAACTGGGCAAGGGGCCACCTCCTCCATACTGCACTGTGGTAGAGGAGTTGGCTATAATTTGCAATAAGGAGTGGCCAATTACAGTATAGATGGGCTAGTTCCAGCTCCTCCAAGCAAGTGACACTGGGTATATGTGCACAATGCATTACTACTTTTTAAGAACTTTCTACATTGTTGAATGTATATTCTGCCGTAGACAGAAATGGTGTCCATATTGAAGCTAGCACCCATCGAGTCTCGCACATAAAAGTAGTTTGCTTTACTGCAGTTATGCTTTATGTTGGCCTACTTTTTTATTAGGGTGAAGCAAATGGTAAAGACACACTCTCTGTGTGTTCAAAAACAGCTGGTGAGGTAAGTGCACTTGACTTTTTATGACACACATCTGAACGTGTGGCATAAAAAGCAACTGGCCTTGATGTCTTTTTATTGTAGGACTTCTCACAACCTGCCCCAGAAACTGAGGGCTCTATCTCAGTGCCCTTTAGAATGTATGTAAACAAGGTAATGTATTAAACATTTAACAATTACAGTCAATTTAATTAATCTTTATTTCTATACGCTTTTACAATGTAGATTGTGTCAAAGCAGCTTAACATAGAAGTTCAAGTAAATTGAAATTGAAACAGTGTCAGTCCAGTTTTCAGAGTTAAAGTTTAGTTCAGTTCAGTGTGGTTTAATTATCACTGCTGAAAGTTCAAACACTGAAGAGCAAATCCATCGATGTGCAGCTCCACAAGTCCTAAACCAAGCAAGACAGTGGCGACAGTGACGAGAAACAAAACTTCACCAATTGACCAAAGTGAAGGAAAAAAAACCTCAAGAGAAACCAGGCTCAGTTAGGCACGACCATTTCTCCTCTGGCCAAAATTGTTGTGCAGAGCTGCAGTCTAGGGGTACAGGCTGGCCCTTCGGGATCAATGTGGAGACTCGTCTGTCACTAGGGACTTTCAGGAATCAGTCTCATGCTCTCCACTCCTCCATGACTGCCACAGCAGGATACGGCCCGATCTAGGATTATGGAGACCTCAGGATAGTGAAAAACAGACCAACATAAGTGTAGATACCGTTCAAATTATAATGTCTTTTGGGAAGTGTTCCCGGCTCTGGATGTCCTAATTAATGCAGCCTAACGATCCTTTAGATGATTTGGAATTTTAAAAAGCATTTGTGTTTTATGAACATACTAATGCAAAGAGATGTGTCTTTATTTTAGTTTTTACATTAATACATGAGAGAGAGACATACCTGCATAAAGCTTGGAAGGTGAACTTGTCTCGCTAGGTAATCCATAGAATTCTCCCGGCAGAGCGCGCATCATGCCGGCTCTTTCTGTGTCCGCCATTATTTAAAACAATGACGAAAGCTGCCCCCATGCTCTAAAACAAAGACATTGTGCTGGCTAGAAAGTACACGCCCACATGCGCAGCGCGCGCTAGAAAGGTCATTTCATTTTTATTCCCAGGAATAAATTGAAATATGACCCATTTAACCTCACTGGATCATCAGAGTATATATATATTATATATCTTAAAACATTATTTTGATTTAAAGTAATTGTTTTTCATGTTTAAAATATTATTCATTCTTATGTTTAAAGCTTTTGTCATTACGCTACTTCAATGTCTCAGAGTCATTCAGAAAGTATTATTAAATGCTGGATTAATGCTCAAGAGAGTTTTGCAAACACGTTTTATCCCATTTCAAATATATGTATATATATATTTTTTTGTGCATATTTTTTAAGTGCACATACAGTGTTCGGCATAATTGAGTACAGCCCATTGTGAAAATTTATATTTTGATCCATGTATATGTATTTTGGTGCATTTAAACAAAACAGATTTCCTAAACAGATATATTTATGAAAATAATATTTTAGTCCCCAAACATATTGAGAAAGTGAAAGATAATACAATTAAATTCAAGCAAAATATTGCAAAAAAATTACAACCTACTAAATTTCAACTAAATTTTTCCATTTTTTTTTTTTTTTTGCTTCTCTTGATTTTTCCTCTGGCCGACGCAGTGGCACAGTAGGTAGTGCTGTCGCCTCACTGCAAGAAGGTTGCTGGTTCAAGCCTCGACTGGGTCAGTTGGCGTTCCTGTGTGAAGATTGCATGTTCTCCCTGCGTTCGCGTGGGTTTCCTCCGGGTGCTCTGGATTCCCCCACAGTCCAAAGACATGCGGTTCAGGTGAATTGGGTAAGCTAAAATTGTCCGTAGTGTATGAGTGTGAATGAGTGTGTATGGATGTTTCCCAGAGATGGGTTGCAGCTGGAAGGGCATCCGCTGCGTAAAACATGTGCTGGGTAAGTTGCCGGTTCATTCCTCTGTGGCGACCCTGGATAAATAAAGGGACTAAGCCGAAAATAAAATGAATGAATTAATGATTTTTTCCTCTTTTTAAAATTTGTATTTAATGTTTTTCTATAACATATACATTTGGGTATACTAGTTTTTGGACCGTTATTGTAAGTAATTTTGTTAGATAAGCTCCAGATTTGGCTTCAGTACTGATTAATCTAATGTATATGCACAAATATAATATTGTATAGCTTCCTATTAAAAGTATTCATTTAAAAGAGAGATTTGTGAGCGGTGTACTTGTGTATGGTGAGCACTGTATCTAGCTTTTGTATACGGACATTGCTTTACAATGCCCTTGATGGGTGAGTGGACAAGTGTCTTGTCTTTCAAGGTGTGAATTATTCATGACCATTGTCACTCACGCTTACAGCTGAGATCACCTAAAACAAACCTAACAAATTGTAATTCATTGTAAGGTTTTCTTTGAATGAGAGAACAGAATAATTTTCACATAATTGGGAAGTAAATATTCTAGCCTATAAGACTGGTTACTTAAAAGTCTTGTTCAGGCACATTCAGTGTGTTTAGTTGGACCTTATATCAGCTACTTTTTTTTTCTCCAAAACTTACTAACCACGCATATTTTTTTTCTAAAAAACGCAAGCATGTACATCAATATTTCTTCTCATTTTATTGTAGCACAGTTTGTGCTGAATACATAAAAAATACATGTTGGCCAGTACTATGTAATAAGTAGCTGAAATAAGCACACATGTCAGGGCATGTCAAATCATCTCGGGGGCCCCAAAATCATCTCAGACCCTTGAGGGTTAAACTGACAGATTGTGTCTGCCTCTCGAACTTTGCTAGGAAGGCTGTTTCAAAGTTTAGGTGCCAGATATGATAAAGATCTACCACCTACAGTTGATTTTGATATACTGGGAATAATAAATTGTCCAGAATTATTTGAGCGTAGTGCACGTGAGGGGCTGTAATACAAATACCGAGGAGCTAAGCCATTCAGAGCTTTGTAGGTAGTCAATAAAATGTTTAAATGTATATGATATTTAATAGGGAGCCAATGCAATGATGAAAGAACTGGAGTAATATGATCATATTTCTTTGTTCTAGAAAGCACTCAGCTGCATTTTGAACCAGCTCAAGTTTGTTAATTAGGCCTACAGGGTAACTGCCTAGTAGTGCATTACAATAGTCTAACCGAGAGGTCATGAAAGCATGAATAAGCTTTTCCGCATCAGACATTGATAGTGTGACAGGTTTTATTTTTAGAATTTTGTAGTGACACATTAAGGGCAGGATACACCTACTGGCGTCGGCACATAGTTTTATTGCATACACCTGTGCAGCTCATTATTGGAATATTCAACATTTTAAAAGGCGTCCATGTGAGCATTGCTGCCTCCGTGGTCAGAGAGCGGTTTATTTAATTCCTTGCTTGCCTTCTTCGGGTGAGTTGTTTTGCTTTTAGTTTTTTAGTTAGTTTTAAGTGATCGTATAAAAAATGCTTTGATCATTAGGAAAGCGTGTGTGTGAGTGCATGAAGTGACTGGTGCCGTTCGCAAAGTCTGCTCTAGCCTGGGTGAGTTGTTTGCTTTTTTTTTGTCTCTATTAGTTAGTTTTAAGTGATAGTCTAAAGAATGCCTTTATCATTGGGAAAGTGTGCGCATGAAGTAATGAGCGCCGTCCGCAAACTTGCTCTAGCCTATGAAATTCACCTAGGAGGTAAAAAGTCTGTGGATTTTAAAGAAGGGTTAACTCATCTGTTCTATATTTGCATTTTTAGGTGCGGCCTGAAGGTGCTAGCTGTTGTTTCATATCAATTATTTGTGGCTGCCTTTTAAATTTGTCTCATCTACCGCTGTCCTCGGCTATGGTTACACTTTGTTGACATTTCATTAAATATTATGGTGATACTATTTTTGTGCGCAGCATTTTGATCCTGATAACGTCTATATTCAATTTGATCATTATGCTGCATTGTGAACTTTTATCTTTTGTGATTTTTGTTCAGTTTGTTTCAGTCTGTGTGCATATCCACAGGTAGGGTAGGGCCCAATAGCATGCCAGTGTTGGTAAATCGCAACTTAAAATATGTTTTCAGGAAAGTATGAACACTTGGACATTAAAATAAACTGTCTTTTATTGAAATCTGTGTAAGCAGATCAGATGCAGTCAGTCTTTCTCTTTTACAACTCTGCAGCACTATTATAGCTGATGTTATGTTTAATAGTGTGGTACACCTGTGTTAACTCAGCTGCTGTAACCTAGAGGAGAGAAGAAAATACTAATAAACCTAATTTTAAAGGGTGGTATTGATAACAGATTTTCGCTAAAATATTCATTATTTGCAGTAACACCTATCCAAACATGGAAACAGCACATACATAAACTTGCTACAAACATTAGCTAGTAAAGTAAATATAGCCTATTTCTAATTTAAAAATTTGGAAAGTTGCAATTTACTAGTTTATTTTCTTTACACGGGCATTATGTTGTTTATTAACGTAATAAATGTAATGTTTCATGGAATTATTGCTTATGTGTCTGACTTAATCTTAACAAGCAAATCATAATATTAGATTGGAATGTAATCCACTTACATTGTATTTACAGAATTTTTACAAATTACAATTTGTGACCCAGTGTGTGAAAACCAGGCCAAATCCAATTCTGACAGAAAGTTTGATTGTAGCCATTCATTTCAGTTGTTGACATGGTTTTACTCAGTTAATATTACATATATTTTTATTATTTTCACAGACTGTTCTTTATTTTTTGTAGAAAACAGTAAATTACAAAAAAAAAAAAAAATGACTCCAGTTCGATTTTCACAGACTGGGTCACTGTTATTACCATGTCTGCTTCGGGAGAAGAGCTCTGTCATTGCGGGAATGCTGCTCTCATGAGGCATGTTGTCGCACATCCCACATGAGCCACAGAGAACGCTCTCCGCCAAATCGTGCAGTTGGCTTGAAAACAATTTCTACCACTCTGCAGCCAGGTATTTGTTTACTCCCACTCTCTACGGTATTTTGCAGCCTCTTGCGTTTAAACTCTGAAACTTTACGCGGGGGTTACCTGGAGAAGCATCTGCCATTAGGGTAGTAAGGCTACTCTCTGTCAAGACTTGACAGACTCTGTCCAGTGAGGAGGGCGTGTCTTTTAAGCAAAGACCAATCAAACTAACGATAACATCAAATATTACCCAATCAAAAGTAGGAAATGAGGCATCTTCGTAAAATGCATGTGAAATGATTTGCATGAAAAGCTACTTAAAAAAATAAGATAAAAATACGGGACAAAACCCGTCCCGTATTGATTCAAAACGGGACACGCAATTTAATTCTCAAATACGGGACGATTCCGTATTTTAAAGGACTGGTGGCAACCCTATCCACAGGTGAACAGATGAGCTGTAATGTAGATGTTGAATTGAAGGGGAGTTTGTGTTGAATTGTATGGGTTTGATTTGTCACTTGCTTTAATCTTTTTTATTCACTGATTTGCTGTGTGGAGTGTCCTTCATTTTCTGCTGTCATTTATTGCGGTCTCTTTGTGACTGTGGGTATTTAATTGGTAATTGTGATAAGACCATTTTAAAATTAGCTTTTTTTTTATATTGAGTATACCATGGTGTGAATTAAAAAATGTGTGTGTTTTTTTTTTTTTGTAAGTCACGTCTCTGTCCTAAATCAAAAAAGAATCAGCAGGGTCCTTCATATTGTTGTAACTTTTCTGTTAATCAAACAAGTGCTCTTTTATATGTTCCTGGGTAATAACCTAGGTGGCGTAGTCGGGTTTTATTTCAACATCTTATAGCCAAGGATTACAATAGCATATGTCAAAGTTTGGCAACATTTTTAAGATGAAAAAAGGCAGTTTTACAGATGCTTGAAATCTGGTCTTCAAATGACAGGTTGCTATCAAAAATCACCCCCAATTTTTTTTGACTAAAGATGAGGACTGAACTGAGAGTCCATCAAGAGTTAGACAGTGTTCTAGATTTTTGCGTGTGAGATTTTTTTGGTTCAATAAGCAAGACCTCAGTTTTATCTGAATGTAGTAATACGAAGATTTTAGTCATCCAATCAGTTATACAATCTGTTAATGTAGTAAATTTGTACAAATTATCAGGTTGAGAGGAGATGTAAAGTTGTGTATCATCGGCATGACAGTGGAAACTAACTCCATGTTTTTTTAAGTGTTTTTTTTTAATCATGTTTTTTTTACAAAGTCAGTCTAGCTTCTGTGTCACAATCACCAGCGATCGTCTCCCCATAGATCGCCGGTAAACATACACTCTCACTCATGGACTACAAATCCGCCATCTTATGGACTACATCCCCATACATGCACTACTCTGACATCACACACAACCGGTTCCACATCTTCACTGATTGCATCCCACAGCTGAAACCACTCAAGAACTGATTACATACACTACATAAGCAGAACATACACTCACTCCATTGCTGAGTCTTGTTGCCTGTTTACAGCTTCAATTCAAAGCGTTCCCTTGTCTTGTTTTTGCCGTGTTTTGATCTTCGCCTTGTTATCTGTTTCTCCGTGTCTGCTACCATCCTTGTGACCATCTGCCTGGTATATTGATTACGATTCTGGATTGCCCTCACAAGACTGTTTGCTCCTGTATTGATCTTTGCTTGCCTGACCATTCCTTTAATAAATACCTGCATTTGGATCCGCATCCTGTTGTCAGCGTCTATCCATGGTTACAGTCTGTATAAAGTCATGCCTATTATGCCGAGTTCCGACTACATGATTTTCAAAGTAGTTGTGTCATGGATGTTTTCACACTGCATGACTACAGTATCTGGGCTAGCATTCCGTCGGTGCTTTGTTTACACTGCAAGATGTATTGGCGACAGGGTGGTACACACTGCATGACTTTAAAATAGGACTGACAAAATCGCTGACAATTTTGTCCAAACTACGTTTCACAAACAAACACGCGTGAGATGACATGGAAACAACACAAGGTCACGTAATAAATATCTTGTTATTAACTACATAATGAGAACGACACCTTTAGTGGCGTAGAAAATGTACTTATTTTGCTCACCTGACTTTGAGGGTAGCAATTTCTCTCAAACTTTTTTTTTTTTTTTTTTTTCTCCCCCCCGACTCTGTTGTGCGTATTGATCAGATGACACATCAAACAGACACTGCCAAATTTCCAGGAGTTTTTCAATTTCTCAATTTCTTGGGTCCAAATAAACTGAAAAGAAGCACTTTTAACTTCTCCCGCTGGCCTGCAGGTACCCAGTATTGGATGCTGCTCTCTCATTGGCTGTAGGTGATCGTTGATGTTATTTTCAACCATAACACATTTCACACGGCATGATTTGAATCGCCGACAGCTCCAGATATTTAGCACGCCAAATATCTCACGGGTGTCGGTGACTCATCAGCGATTCTCTCAGATCACGTCCTTGATAGTTCATACTGTGTGATTGTTACTCGTGTGAACGAGTGAGCACCCATTTGCCTGTGATTTCAGGCATTTGTTGGTGATTTTTCTCAAAACCTGTCGCAGAGTCAAAATCGGGGCTAAAATCATGGAGTCTGAACTGGGCATTAGTTATTTCATTAACCTCCAGAAAACACTAAATGCTTGTTCAGGTTTTAGGTGAAAATGGACTGTGTCAGGGTTGTTTATAAAAGGAGCCTTAAACTAGACCACAACATGAAGGAATTTGACCGAGTTGAGGAAAGTTCTCTTGCTCTCTGCCTGTAGAACCACAAAAACAATAAAACGGTTTGAGATCTATATGCAGTTTCAATGTTTGTAAAACACTACTTTATTTATTTAGACCTACTTATTTGTATGTACTGTATGTTTGTACTTTCATTTTAGTTGTGTTTTATTTTTTTTATTTTACTTTCCAAAATGAATCCTCATTTCACTTAACAAGTTTACAATGATAATAAAGCTTGTTATCAAGGTTTTAATGATTAATGAAGCAATTATAATGCTTTGTTTCATTATTTCAGCCTCATTTACAAGTAGCAGAGTATTTACAGCTACTGTATATTTCTGTCTGTTCCCATCCCGTCCCTTTGTGCCCCCTGGTGGCATATACCTAAAACACGCTCTTACTCCTTTAGTGCGGTGGCTGTACCACTTGCGGCGGGTAGTGCTCTTTTTAAAGTGTCACCCACTGTACACTATACAAACTGTCCAGATATTTACCGTTGACAACCATAAGCAAACTAAAAGCTAAAAAGCTCTCTTCAGCACTAAGATAACCACAAACACAATAAAACGGTTTGAGATCTATATGCAGTTTCAATGTGTGTGTTTTTTTTTTTTTTTTTTTTATGTCAAATATTGTATGGTGATTTGCATCCCTGATCGCAGTGCCAGTGGGATAGTCAAGTGTGATGGGGTCAATTTTATCAAGGAGAAGCTGGTTGTGTTGTGGCGATCGCTTCTTTTTTTTTGATAGTGGCTATATTATGCATAATGGATCATTTGCAGCCACTATATGTGAAACCTGCATTGGTGACGCACTTGAGTATTGATTGCAGCCTTTAGGGCAGCAATTGTCATTACAATATTGACCCTGGTTTTACCAAAGGCCACATTGAAGCAGTTTTTGGCCCTATATGAGGGTCAGGATAAGAGGCGATCAAAAATCTATGGTAATGATAACCCAGTGCTTTATTAACAGGCCATTAAAAAAACAGCAAAGGGGAAATTTGTGTAATTTTTGCTCCTCTAAAAAATGTCTGTTCACATACAGTAATTTGCCTTATTTTCTCCAAGAACTGTGGAGATTGAAATGTGTGCAGTCTATTGCTCTTATCACTTCAGGGAATCCTGTCCTAATAATTGCCATACAATTCAACTGGAATGTTTGCTGGATGAACCCCATTGAATTGGACACTTAATACACTCTGCTACATCAAGTTATTACATGTAACGCATTAAAATAAGTATAACTAGTTATGATTATTCATGTTCCCCATGTGAGCTATGTTAATAAACACACCCATTGGGTTTAATTCTACCTTTAGTGTCTGCCTCTTTTATTTATATTGAACCCATCATACTTACTCCACTGCTTTTGTGCACCATACTATTGTAGTCATTCTGAGTGCAGTTAAGCATAGCCCTTGAGCATTTTGTTTTCTAGTAAAGAAGCATTAGCTCGCTCGCTGGCTAGTAGAGCAGATGGTGTTGTAAGCATAAAATTATCTTCTGGAACAGATTGTGTTGTGCTATTACTCTGAAGGGATACTAGCCATCCAGCTTTATTTTAGCCGGTCTTAAATGTAATTGAAGCTATTTCTAAACCTTCAAATATAATTTCAAACTGAAAATGTTTATAATACATGTATACAAAATCACTTAGCACTGGATTATTATACATCCGTCCAGGCAAATAAGTAGTCCACGGACAGCCCGTTCTTTTTCATTTGCAACTTTTCTAGCAATTAATGCAAAGTGCTTTTGGGAAATATGTAGCCATTAAAATCCAAGAGGGGTCCTTTGGCAGTGTTTACACCCTTTACAACAGAGGTCAGAAACCTTTTTGACATGAAGTGTTTTCATATTTCTTGTTAATCAGTGTGCACATCCACCCAGCCCAACAGTGCTGGAATCTATACTCCATTTCTCAGCATGCACCACGACATGAATAAATTATATACATTATTGTGGTTTAATTTAATGTAAAGCTCATCACTGAATTAATTTACATTTAGTCATCTAGCAGATGCTTCTGTCCAAAGCAAATAAAAAGGCATTCAACATGGAGAGGCAATACTACTCGTACAAGGAAGCTGCTCCGAGAAATAAGAGCTAGAGTAAGAATGAAAAGTGTACTTGAATGCTCAAGTGTTCGTGAAAGAGATGGGTTTTTAGTTATTGTTTGAATGCTACCATTGAATCAGCAGTCCGTGTTTAAATGGGAAGTTCATTACACCAGCAAGGAACAGTCAATGAAAAGGTTTTGGAAAGTGACTTAGAGCTAGGGATGGCTGACACTGACACAGTGTCGAGATCCAGAAGCGCAGGTGTTTCGAAACACTGCACCGAAGCATGATCCAAAACACCCAGGTCATGCGACCAAGGCTTACCTCTGACATCTGATCTGGCACCTCATTTTACCCATCCCCCTTCTCAACTGCCCTCCTTCCCTGTCCGCTGTTCACTTTCACTTTCTTCCGCGACTCCCCAACCCTCTTCACTTTCGCCCCAGACACCCCCGCCCCGCTTACTTTCATCCGGTTTCCTGCACGACACCTCTCCATCCTCGGGTAACATGCCGGATCCATTTCCCCGATCTGTTCCGGGACCTCGTACACAAATTAAGCACTGCATGTGACTAAGGTGATTCAAAACACTCAGGTCACGTGACTAAAGTGTTTCAATACACCAGGGGCCTGTTTGAGAAAGGAGGTTAAGTGAAAACTCAGAGTATGTTAACCCTGAAATGAGAGAAACTCTGGGTTTTCCGTTTCAAAATGGCAGGTTTGTCAAACTCGAGAAAGCAGGGTAAGTCAAGCCTGTTTCTGAAAGAGAGGTAATTTTAACTCAGAGTCAGTTACCCTGGTAACTTACTCTGTGAACCTAATCTGGTCAGGAGTAGGTTTTACTTTCTAAACTCTGAGTTTCTGTCGGTCTCCTCCCCTTTTTTAAAGACGAAGCGGTATTTCTTGCCTTAGCCTTACGTTTCCCCCCACCTATTTTAATCCTCATTTTGGATATGCATAAAAACGATTGATGGAAACGTCATGATGCACATAACTTTTAAAAATACGCATAAAAAAATGTGCAAATCTGAGCAGGATAAACTTTTATTCGATAAGAAAAGATGCGCATAAACTGCGATAAATACTTTTATTGAACAAATTCCAGTATGTGCATTAAAAAAGGTCTGTTATAAGAGATGATGATGATGAAAATGTGTGTGAATAGACAAACCAGCAGGCTGAGCACATTGTAAAACATCTGAAATGTTGCTTTGGTCGTTCTAAAACGCCTTAACCATTTCAAATCAAATCACTTTTATTGTCACATCATCAGCAGCACCTGTGCTATGATGAGTGAAAAGCTTAGGTGCTGGCTCCAGACAGTGCAAAATACAGATAGTGCAAATACAACGACAGTGCAAAATACAGACAGTGCTATATACAACAACATACTCACAAAACAAATGAGACCATGTATTACAATGTATCAATGTATTTCAGTATTAATTTATATTATTAATTACCTCCAGAGCGTCTGGAGCGTGTCAAGAGCGTCTGTTCTCCACGTCTCATGGCTTCAAATGCCCCCACGTGTTCATTGTGTGTCAACATTGTCTTCTGAGGCGCAAGTACGTTTAGCCCATTAAATAAAGAAAAGATTCTTCTACCGCAGTAAATTCTGTTTTTACTGTTGATATTTGGCGCCAGTTAATGAGGGTCACGATTTTATTCTCTTTGATTCATTGGATGGAAACTCTGCTTTATTCGCACATCTTTTATGCATTATTCCAGTTTTGCACATAAATTTAATTAATATTTTTGGATGGAAACATAGCTATTGCCTACGTTTCAGTCAGTCAAAGAACAAAGTCACGTATTTCTTTTTTAAATAATTAGCTTAAATTCACTGACCTTCGACAGGGACATGTACTGTAACTAGATTAATGGGATTATTACTCCTTCTTAAAACTATTTGTTAGTACTGCTTACATTCTAAATGTCATATCAACCTCTATCACTTGATCAATAATGGAGGCAGACACACAAAGTGCACTTGTAAATCTATTCAAACTGATCAACGTGAATAAAAGTGGGAACGTGTACAAATTTAATAAACGTCACACATTACATTACTTTTTTATTATACTTATATAATATACTTTTATTATATTTAAATTCTTTAGATGTAAGATTACGCATTACAGCTATGTTTCCCACGCTAACTGTCTCTGTTTCGCTGATACAGTGATGTTGCTTTTTTAAATATATGGTAATTTTTGCTATAACTTTGCATGAGCACATCACGTTCAGCTGGAGAAAGAAATGCTGGTCTCATTTTTTCAGATGTTGCTATGGTCACTCGTAATATCTGCGCTCCATTGATGATGCCTTTTTATAGTCACGGTGTGCGCGCTTAACTCTGAGTTGGTCTGCTCAATGTTGATTGACCCAACTCAGATCAGCTATTCTGAAACCGAAAACTCTGAGTTTTTAATCTCTCTGTAAATTAACTCCGAGTTCAAGTTTAAACTTCGAGTTGGTTGAACCTCCTTACTGAAACAGGCCCCAGGTCAAAGATCAATAGAAGAACATAATCTCTTCTGTACAGATTTACAATGGCCATATGAAAGAGAGAGGACTGCTGCTTCCATAACATTGAAGAAAGATTTGTTGCATGATTGCTGTATGCCTGTATTAGGTGTCATCACAGAACTACCATGATAGGATAAAAAGATAAATCGATAACAGAGGAACTTCTGCAGCACAGTATGTGAGTACTGGAATTACCATGTATACTAACAAATCCGGCAATGACAGAGACAATTAGAAGTTATTCGCCTTGTTGATGACATTGTTATTTGGTACCCACAACACATTAAGATGTTATCTACACTGTAAAAAATTTCCAGGTTTTCACAACAAGTTACTGTAATTTTTCACAGTAAATTACATTAGTATCGCATCACAGTATTTAATTGTGAAAATTCACAGTAATATGTTGTATTCATAATTTTATTGTGAAATTAAGGCAGGTAGCATGATTACAGCAAATTACTGTGAAAAGGGCGATATAATTTGCATGTTAGTTATAGAAATTCAAACTTTTTTTTTAATTCAACATAGAAATTAATACAAATTAACTTTTATGCTAGAATTGGCACTTTTTGGATATTTAGAAATAACAGAATGTTATTGCAGACCCAAAAACGAGTTGGTTACCAACATCTTTTTGGGTGCACTGCACCTTTATTTAATTTTATAAGGTTAACATGGAAATATTAAATAATATTTAATGAACATTACTTTGTGCTTGACCAAAACATAATAAACGGGAATAAAAAGTAATTAAATCATGAAACCAAAGACTGATAAACACCCAAAATTATTTCAATGTCAGGGTAAATGTCAGGGTAAATGTCAGGGTAAATGTCTGCTTTAGACGGATTCATGAGTATTGGGCATCGCCTATAATCTCAGAATAAAAAAAAAAACATTTTAAAAACCACAGATTAGAGTTTTAAACAACTATATTCTCGCATGAAAAATGGTTAAAACGTAATTTCCTGACGCATATAGAGCCATCGAAGACGGGGCAACTGTCACAATGTCTAGCCTGAAGACAGGCGCCACTCGGCGGATACATGATCAATGAGCAACGTCACCGCCTGGAGGTCATAGATCTCCGCTATTGGCAAAGCACACTTAAAATTACACACATTCTTTATAAACAAATCACAGATTTGAGTTTTGAAGAACTACATTCTCGCATGAAAAACTGTGAAAACTTCATTTCATGACATATTAAACGCAATATTTATGCGAGTTTTCTCATCCGCCATTATTGCTGCAGCTGTGAAATGAATTCTTAGGACCCACTCAGACCACAGGTTGTGTGCCCCCTGCTCGTCTCACTAACACCACTTCCCGCAGCAACCCAGCTTTCCCACATGGTCTCCTATCCAGGTACTGACCGGGCACAGCCCTGCTTAGCGTCAGTGAGTGACCATGTGAGAGTTGCAAAGAGCTAGCGGCCGGCAAATAATGTTCCTTTTACAGCATTGATCATGCTGTAAATTGATTTAACTGAAATATAGTCAGTTAAATAGAAACGTAAACACCGTCAGGAGTAGCATACGAGCGACAAAAATCACCGGAAGCGACTGGCCAGAGCGATTATTTAATAAAAGTCCCCGTGCACTGGTGCGGCGCTGCCATACTTTTTCTATGTGCGAAAGTATTAACTGCATTTAAATGATACAATCATAAAGCTTGATATTTGTGGTACTTTTAAGCTCAAATTATTATAAGGAAATACATTAACCTTCAGATAGGGGGTTGCAGCCCCCAGTTTGAGAACCGCTGCCCTAACTAAATCATCATATGAGTGCATTTCTATTTGTTCATCTTGTATTTAAACTTATTTTAGCACTGCAAAATGAAGGTTAAACTGGCCTGCCTGCCTGAATTATATTCATTTATTAATTATGCTTATGGCGCAGCATTTAGTCTGCTTATCAGCCTAGTGTACTAATGAGCGATAAAACGAGTATGTAATGAGTGGAAGGAAACTGCTTCAGCTGTACTGGCAGAATGTCAGAGAATGCAAATTCAAAGGAGCCTTTTGATGCTAGAGCTGGTTTTATGATTCTAGATGTCCTGGTGTAGAGAATGCTCTTAAATAAAGTAAAATTGGAAATTAGTGTTTAAAAACGAGCCATTTTTATTGCATGAAAATTCTGAATGACATTGACGGTACGTCTTGTGTTTGCTGTGTACTGAGACTTAAATTGTTGCCCTTCACTAAATAAGTTTTGCCACAATGTATGATGAATATGGCAATCCTGTACAATTTTAAACAAGCAAACAAAATGTTATGTCATAGCTCTTTTAAAATGCCAATATTATGGATTACAAAAAGATTACAAAATCATTTAAGTTCATTTTTTCCTCATTAATGTACACACAGCACCTATTATTGACAGAAAACAACATTTGCTCATTATTTAGTAGAAGCACCCCTTTTTGATTTCATTCATTTGTTCATTTTCTTGTCGGCTTAGTCCCTTTATTAATCCGGGGTCGCCACAGCGGAATAAACCGCCAACTTATCCAGCACGATTTTACGCAGCGGATGCCCTTCCAGCCGCAACCCATCTCTGGTAACATCCACACACTCATTCACACACATACACTACGGACAATTTAGCCTACCCAATTCACCTGTACCGCATGTCTTTGGACTGTGGGGGAAACCGGAGCACCCGGAGGAAACCCACGCGAATGCAGGGAGAACATGCAAACTCTCCCCCCTTTTTGATTTATTCAATTCAATTCATCTTTATTTGTATAGCGCTTATACAATGTAGATTGTGTCAAAGCAGCTTCACATGGAAGATTATAGTGAATTGAAACAGTGTCAGTTCAGTTTTCAGAGATTAAATTCAATTCAGTTTAGCTCAGTTCAGTGTGGGTTAATAATCACTACTGAGAGTCCAAACACTGAATAGCAAATCCATCGATGCGCAGCTCTACAGATCCCGAACCATGCAAGCCAGTGGCGACAGCGGCGAGGAAAAAACTTCACCAATTGGCGAAAGCGAAGATTTTAAAAAACCTCGAGAGAAACCTGGCTCAGTTGGGCATGACCATTTCCCCTATGGCCAAACGTCTTGTGCAGAGCTGCAGTCTAGGCGCAGGAAGCTGGACCTCAGCGAAGACTCGTCTTTCCTTGGAGCATCACAGGAGTCAGTCATGCTCTCACTCCATGAAGACCACCACAGCAGCTGCTCAGGATACGGCCTGGTCCAGAAAACCTTGGGATCATCTCGTCGCTGGTCTCGGATCACGTCAGTGGCACTGCATAGTCTGAGGGCCTCAAGATGAGTACCCCCAGGTGGAAATACAGAATAAGGAGAATAATTAGCGTAGCTGCTGTTCATAGTGTATATAAACGAGAACCAAAATCATGTGTGGGGCACATCATGCGCCATACCGCTATGTACTGCACTGAGTGTATGCTTTGCTAAAAAGATAGGTCTTTAATCTAGTTTTAAAGAGCGAGAGTGTGTCTGAGCCTCGGACATTATCAGGAAGGCTATTCCAGAGTTTAGGGGCCATAAATGGAAAAAAAAACTTATAAAAAAAAATCTAATATTGCCATGAGTTTTTTTTTTTGGGGGGAAAGATGCAACATGTTTTTCACACCTGGATTTGGGGATTCGCTCCCATTCCTCCTTGCATAGCTCCATCGCTCCCATTCTTCCAGTTCTGTCAGGTTGGATGGTAAACGTTGGTGGGCAGCCATTTTTAGGTCTCTCCAGAGATGCTCAATTGGGTTTGAATCAGGGCTCTGGCTGAGCCATTCGAGAATAGTCACGTAGTTGTTGTAAACCACTTTTTAGCTTTGTTTTAGCGTTATTTTAGCTGTGTGCTTAGGGTCATTGTCTTGTTGGAAGGTAAAGCGTTGGCCCAGTTTGAGGTCCTGAGTGCTCTGGAGAAGGTTTTTTCTTCCAGAATATCCCTGTACTTGGCCACATTCATCTTTCCCTTGATTGCAACCAGTCATCCTCAAGTACATCTCTAGGATGATCAGAAGAAATAGACAGCACCTGAGTTAAATATACAGTATGAGTGTCACTGCAAAGGGTCTGAACTACTATTTCAGTTTTTTTAATATAAATCTGCAAAAATGTCAACAATTCTGTTTTCTGCCGTGTGTACATTAATAAGGGCCAAAAATTTACTTAAATGATTTTAGCAAATGGCTGCGATATTACAAATAGTGAAAAATGTAAGGGGGTGTGAATACTTTCCGTGCCCACTGTACATGCAAGGTCAAAAAACATTTTTGTTGTCTTATAATATGCATTTATTTTGACGGAATCACCCCAATGCTTTTCAAATAATTTGTTCAGCAATTATTTATCTTTTTATTTCTTGACACTAATCTGCGATGAGTAGTCCAATGCCCAGTCTTTTCTGACTGGTTAACTGGATGCAGCACATGTTGGATACAGAATGTCCATCATTCTTTTAAAGTGTTGAAGCAACAAACACTTATGGTAGAGTATGTGTGTGAGCCTAATGCAGGAACATATTGATACAGCACTGCAGTTTGCACTCAAATCTTCATCAAAATTTCAAGTAATAACAATGACAAACATTCAGTATTAATCAAGCTGCGAAAGTAACTATTTTGAACATTGACTGTGGCTCACATGCAAGCTCGGGGGTGAGCTTAGTTGTGTGTGTACTCTGGTCAGTGTGGCTCAAGCCATTGAAATAAATGGGTTTCATAGCACAGTGCTTTCTAGATCTGGTTTAAAAGCCGGTTACCCAGAGACCTAAATGTGCATGGAGCAAACAAACACAACTAAATACATATTTTGTATGCTACAGAGAACAAGAAGACAATCATTTCCATCACACTTACTGGTTGTGATTTGAAAAAAGAAGAAGCTGGTCCAAATAAACTGGGTACTGACGGGAGGGGGGGCATTTGAGTCAAACCCTAGTGCAAAGAAGTCCAAACTCTGTCCTGGAGGGCCGGTGTCCTGCATAGTTTAGCTCTAACTTCCTTTAACACACTTGCCTGGAAGTTTTAGTATACCTAGAAAGAGCTTGATCAGCTGGTTCAGGTGTGTTTAATTGGGGTTGGAACTAAAATATGCAGGACACCGGCCCTCCAGGACTGAGTTTGGGCACCCCTGCTCTAGTGTGACTGCAGCTTAAGTCTTTGCAATTGCAGGAATCAAGTAGACTTTAGTCAGGGTTGTTAAACCCTTTTCTTGGAGATCTACCTACAGCTGCAACCTTAATCAAACACACCTGTCTTTAATTACAAAGCATTCCTTCAGATCCTTTTTAATTGGTTTAGGTGTTTTGGATCATAGTTGGAGCTGAACTCTGCAGGAAGGTAAATCTCCAGGAACAGGGTTGAGGAGCCCTGTGTTAAACTAATGATTGTCAATGCAATCACTTGCTGATTCAGTTTAATGTGTTTATAACCAATACGGTCGATAGCCTCACATGTTTATGTATATCTCAAATATTCAGTGGCTAAGTTGACAATAGGAACTTTAAGAAGTATGTTGTTTAAATGCTTATGCCCCTGGGAAACAGGATTGTCAAAAGTGTTCTTGATCTCAACCAAATCAATTTGTTTTTTTTTTGTTCTAGAACAGTGCAATCTTCTTGTACATCACATACTTTAGTATTTGATTATATTGTAGATGTTATAAAAATCTCACAATGTTTCCAAAGATCTTCTGTCAATTGCAATCCACATACCACATAAAGGCCAATTCACACCACACAGACGAATGCTAGTAAACAAGTCTGTCAGAGTTTGTTGGATCAGTGTTACCCCTGTTGGCGTCTGTTGTTTGGAGTTTGCTTTTACCAAACTGATCATGTTCAGTATGATCAGTGTTTGTTGGATTGTGGAGCATCTCAGCAGCTGTGATATGATTGTACAACAAACGGCAACAAACTCAGAAGTAGGAACCAGCCAGACTTCACGTTCCTTTTCTAAAACTAATGATTTAATTACTGTGCATGGCAATTGTTGGGGCAGTGTGGACATGACAGACATTTTAAATGGCCAACATGTTTATTGGTGTTTGTTGGCATTTGTCTGTCCAGTGTGAATTGACCTTAACGTTTTGTCAGAAGTAAAAAGACATACAATGGATGTCAAAAATGAACTTGTATTATTGTTTTCATTTTTCCATTACAGCAAAATTACAGTAATAATAAAAATGAATGAATAGTGCTGTTTTCTTACAGTAAGAACGTCGCTGGTTCAAGTCCCAGCTGGGTCAGTTGGCATTTCTGTATGGAGTTTGCATGTTCTCCCTGTGTTGGCTCTGGTTTCCCCCACAAGTCCAAAGACATGCGCTATAGGTGAATTGGGTAAGCTAAATTGTCCGTAGTGTATGTGTGTATGTCCTGGTCTTCCAGGTTGGGGGTTGAGCATTGGGGTAACAACCCACCTCATAAAAATTAGCTGTTACGAAACACCAACATAGTGTAGCTAAATATCAACTTCTATTTAGATGGCCCTGGGGGTAAGTGTGTGTGTGCTTGTATTTCATTATAATACTGCATTTACTCACTTTTTCAATTCAAGCATTCAGTTAGAATTTTAAATTTTTAATACCTCAACTTTTTCAATCGAATTCTTCATGGCACACAATGTGTTGGGTCAGCTAGGGTCTCTGTATTTACTACCGTGTTTTCTAAACTCTATGGCAGTATTATCACATAGACCCAGTTATTATGGCCTTAAAGGATTTAAAACTTTCATTGTCATTATTTAAAGGTGCAATAAGTAAGTTTGACACCCAGTGGTTGAATTAGGTATTGGACTCCTGGATCAAAACAAACGCAAGCGCGGGTTGCCAGATTAAGTACAGGAGCGAGTGATTTAAACCGTGTTCTAAAGCAACCACACGCGATAGAGGGAATATTTTCCATATTAAAATGAGGTTTGGTTGTAACCAACACCTCGAATTGATTTATTAGAAACGGCTTCTATTTCTCACAGCTAAACAACAGAAACCTATGACAGTGATCAACTCAGGTAAACCTCATGTGCTTTATTCAGTGTTAAATGCTAACAATGTGAGTTTGAATGTCATTTTGCATGACATTTATTGCTATATACTGAAAGCAGCAGCAGATAGTTCACCTCATCTTGAAAATACAATAAACCGTTTGAAATTGAACTTTAGAACGCATATGAGTGATTCACAATCTACATTTAATGATGTTAAAGAGGGTTAACATGCATTAAATAGATTCTAAACCTTACCGTTTCATGAGTGAGTGCACTTTTCTGTGCTTCTTAATGGCTGTATTTAAATTTCTGTCGTGTTTCGTCTGGTGCGAACAGCTAAATTGCTCATCACTGCGTATCTCGTCACAAAGTGTGTTGTTAGGACACGCGGTTACAATGTAACCTGCTCACCTAATGTTTACGCTCGTAATATTTATATCATTTGCTAATTAATAACCTCACGTGGAATTGAATCTGTCTCATTTCGACGTCTGATACTGTCCACCGGAGGTCTCATTTTCGGTCACAGAGGCATGCTTTCAGAGTCTTTCTGAGTAAATGAATGAAAAACGCTGTTTTCCACCAATGCAACCCTGGGTGCTGAATTATAATTGGCTAATCTGGCATTTTGCAGGTTAAATTTACCTAAACAAGGACAGCGTTTCGGCACGGAAAAAAACATCTTCAATAGCAGAACATCTGACTTCAGCATTGTTTTTCAGTTAAACAAGTATGTTCACTTAGGATGTTTCTTAAATATCTGCACACATATTATGGTATTTTTATGCTTTAGAAGAGTCAAAAACTTACATACAGCACCTTTTAAACATAGATACCTTCATAAATTTTGAAACTAGATTGTGTACCACCATGACATTGCACACAAGATTAGTGTTTCCCATGCTAATTTCTGTCTCTTTCTGTGTCTACCTTTCAATGTGACAGTATAAAAAGCCAAATACAATCTCTTTAAAACTGATTTCCTGGACACTGATGAAATTTGGGCCTGCCATGAAAGTTCCTTTGAATATAAGCCTTGAATTTCCCATTAAAAAAAAAAGTTGGACAGGGTCATGCAGCAGGCATGACTAAGGCAGCAATTTTTGCTTTTATTTGAGATCAGCATAAGAAGTCAAGGAAACTCGCAGAGGAGAAATTACTGCTGTGGGACTGATCAAAGACAATGTCAGCAGCTTCTTATGCTTGGTTAAATCACATCTCATCTCTCTTTTCAGATCATTCTGATGGGTCACCAAGAGGTCTATAATATTTAAAAAAAAAAAAACTTGTTAATTCTAAATCATAGCATAAGCAGTAGTCTGGTTGATAAACCCAGGCCTGGAGGTACACAAACCTGTATCCTGAAACCTGTGCTTCTGAGCATTCATTTCAGGGAAAACGTTTTGATCCAATCAAATTAGCTGTGACTTCCATGTGACTCTCCCCTGCTGGAAACAACTAAATCAAAAGAACAGAAAGCATGTGTTCGAAGCACATTTAAATGTTCAAGAAACCCTCGACTACTTCTTAAAATTTTTAACAGGTTTGTGTGTGTTGAGCATCAATTAAGATAACATAAGCATCTGTCAGCTTTAATTGTGGGGGGGGGGGGGGGGGGGGGAATGGATCATTTTGAGCTTTTGTCAGCTAATTTCATCTTCCGGGTTTAAATCCATTTTTGGAGCGGCATCAAAATCGGAGATGTAGCACCGATCTGTCTAGTGATGACGTGATGGTTTCTCATTATTATTCATAGCTGAGTTTTCTTATCCTATGAGAAGACCCTGCTTCTTAGTCTTGACTGCACATGCTTTCTGAAGGCAAGGCAGACTTGCCAAGCTGTGAAACCGCGTCTGCACATGGCAGGCAGTATTTAGCCATTTATGAAGGGTTGTATGTGTTTAATGATCCACAGGGTTTGTTGCATGTTTTTCCCCACAATGCTGTCAAGGCTGATACAGCAAGATGGTTGGTTTTGTTGGGAGACCTGTACGAGAATTGGAGAATGGTGGACTTTGTCTTTTATCAATTGAGTTCGTTACTATTCAGACACATCGCCTATATCCGTGCTGCTGTGTTCACCTATGTTTAAAATCCTCTGGATAACCGGCAGGGCTAATGGTTGAAATAGGGCAAGAGACCTGCTTCACTGCACCACTGTGTCTGCATTCAGACCCAGAGACTCAGGAGGAGAGAGGTCCTCCTCATTTATAATGTTTATATACACATGATTATCTTTATAATGATATAACAAATTGTATATATGAATTGTGTATATGAAATTACAAATAACATATGTAGCAGGGCATTAAACAACCTCCTGTTTATTTCTTTGAGTTTTAACTTTGTAAACTATAAAATCATGGGTCTCCTAACGGTTTGTGTGCCAACTGACAGTTGTTCGTTTCCCTCTTTCTCCCTTGTTCTCCCGGCCATGCCCACTCCTTCCCTCTGCTCACGCCGCTCCACACCCATCATGGAGCTTTTTTTTTTTTAATTCTGAGGTAGACTTGAACTGAAAGAGGGCTTTCATGACCCTTTAAAACAAAAAAAAACCAAACAAAAAACCTGTCTTCATTTATTTAGAATGCCACAAGACAATGTTATCCAAACATATCGACAAACACACCTTACATTTAATTGGCAGTACTCTTGATAAAAGTCTTAGGGTGCTTTCACACCTGTCTTATTTAGTTCGGTTGAATCGCACTAGAGTTCGTTTTCCCTCTTGGTGCGGTTCGTTTGTGCAGGTGAGAACGTAGCAATCGCACTCGGGTGCGCACCAAAAGCGGACCAAAAAAAGCGTACCGAGACCTGCTTGAAGAGGTGGTCTCGGTACGCTTTCAAACGAACCCTGGAGCTGATCGCTTGTGGTGAGAACGTGATCCAAACTAAAACAGACCCAACCGCAAAAAGTACTGCGCCTTTTTAGACTAATCCAGCTGCCGTAGTGCGATGCGCTGTCTATCTTATGGGGTTTGGAAGAAAAATATTTGTTGACAGCGCTTTACCAACAGTTTTAAACAGAGAGAGAGAGAGAGAGAGAGAGAGAGAAAGGGAGAAACATTACCTGATGGATCATTGGTAATATTTCCGAAAGATGACCATGTCGCAGTTTAGCTAAATTAATGCCTTCTCCTAATGCTTTCGCCGATTGCAATGCATTAAAACATTGTTTTCCAGCCCCAGCCGCCCTTCATTCTCGAAATGTATAGTTTGTCTAAAGTGATGCATACAAACTACATAGTATACTATGACCAGGGATACTGCGTCAGCCAGCGCAGCAACATTGTGTGTCTCCCGGTTTGTTTATTTGCGGTAGTTCCACGTGAATTCTGACCAATTGAAAAGCAGTTTAGGAAATACATTCAATAACATCTGGCCAGTGAGTGATGTAGATTTTGTCACATGACTGCATTTTGGTTCGTTTCAACTGGTTCGGACCAAAGCAATCAGTGTGGTGTGAAAGGGACCCAAAACGGCAGAAAAATGCTACAATGTATCATTTGTTGCCTTTGGTCTGGACCAAATGAACCAAACCACATATGTGAAAGCACCCTTAGTCAGTCAATATAGAAACAAGCTAACTTTATCTGCTTTCTTTAATTTAGGCATTTAGACACCTAACACTTTTCACTTCCATTGGTGCTTTTATGGAATTCAATTCACCTTTATTTGCATAGCACTTTTACAATGTAGATTGTGTCAAAACAGCTTCACATAGAAGATCATAGTAAATTGAAACAGTGTCAGTCCATTTTTCAGTTTAGCTCAGTTCAGTGTGGTTTAATAATCACTACTGAGAGTCCAAACACTCCATTCCATCGATGCACAGCTTTTTTTTAAGAATTAAAAAAGCTCGAGAGAACCTAGGCTCCGTTGGGCAGGACCATTTCTCCTATGGCCAAACGTCTTGTGCAGAGCTGCAGTCTAGGCACCAGAGGCTGGAGAATATATTTGTTGTCTATTGTATTAGGCTTATGTTGGGTTTACACATATAGTTTTGTAATTTGTTTTACACTTATAGTTGCAACATAATTCGTAATTAACTAATAATATTATGCTAATGCTTGAATCATCCTCAGCAACATCCATATTGGCTTATTACTCCAACATTGATTTTTCTGTTATTTTCTTGCTCTCTGTGATTGCCAATTAGAAAAAAAATGAAATACATTTTGAAGCCCACAAGTTGTTTTATTCCTCGATCTGAGTGTGCTTTCTGGCTCATGATGTACTTTGGGGAATAAAGATAGCTTTCGAAGTAGTTATCCCACTCATTCAGTAAAGTTAGACTGATATACTACCCAAGTATTTGAACCTCTGCAGGGCCTTTCTGAATTCACTTGAATTTCCCTGCTCTCTTTTTGCTCAACAAGTTCTATTTCATGGTACAGTGGCTGGATACAATGACAGCTCTATTCAACTGCAGAGCACACAACTTTATCGTCATGGGGCTCAGAAGTACTACCACTGCTGGACATGGCCTCTGAAATGCATTTGATTTGGATATAAATCCGATCGCTTAAACCACTTTAGGAGGAGATCTTGGATGCATTTCAGGTGAAACTGAACCAATTAGACTAGGTTAGACTACTAGTTAGACTAGGGGTTCCCAAACTTTTCAGCCTGTGACCCCCAAAATAACAATACCAGTGACTCGCAACCCCCTCAGAGGTGGTTATAAATATACAAATGTTTCACACACAACTATAGGCCTATATACACACGAGCATATTGACACCACAAACAAGTGCAACAGTCTAACAATCACATGTTATAATTTATATATCTAATGAGACTGGTGGGCACAATGTTTAAAGCACAAGTCTATTCTTGGTTTATTTTGGAGACCGCCACTCAGAGATCATTCTCAATGTTTAGTTGTGGCCTGTATTTATTTTTAATGTATTTGATTGCCATAAAGGTGTCAGAAAGTTTAACCTGGTGCTATAAAATCAATCTGTTGTTAATCTAACGTACAATCTAAGCTAACACACAATCCTATGAAAAAAATTCAAAGGCAGATGGCTTTTTATTTGCATGTTGTTGCTTTTTTATGTCACTATTAACTATTATTTTTATTTTTGTTCTGTGGGTTATGAGAAAATATGGTAATTCTAATAGTTAAATAAAATCTATTTGACTTTTGGAAATCACCAAGCGACCCTTATTGTCACTCGACCCCCATTTTGGGAAGACCACATTTAAAGTCAACACAACATATTTAAAGCAGTTTATCAAATTAGAGAAAACTTTTTTTTATTATTTTATACCATCCATTCTATACTATATTCAAATTACGGTCTCATTGGAGAAGGTTAAAGGAGCTGAATGCACATTTTCGACTTTTCAAAAGCAAAAACATACCACAATATGTTCTCAGATGTGTAAAAAACATGTCAAGTGAACCCACATATCAAATGAACACACAAAACAATGATACAGTCATTTATTCTTCTCTGAAAAACAAATGTTGTTGAAATTAGAGGTTGATTCAGAGTTATAAAAATTCACATGAGGTGTTTTTTTATTGTGATTAATAAAAAAAAACAAATATTACAATTGTAAACATTAGGTGTAGCTTATGGACCGTTTATACTGAGTGTTACTGTACGGTATGGTTCGGTACGTTTTTATAGCTGTTTCCACTGTCAAAAGGTACCAAAAAGCAAACCGTACCGTACCACTTTTTGGGTACTCTTTTGCAAGGGTACCTAGGACAAAAAAAGAGTATCAAAAAGCGCAGCTAGATGCGCAGCTGAACGTTATTGGTTTACAGAGAAACATCACTAGCGCGTACACAAGCTAGGAGAATAAAAACAAAGGAAGTGCCATTTTAAAAAACATAGCAGAGACATTACACCGTAATAATATATACATCTAATAACGAGCCATGGTTGACCCGAGCTTAAACAAAACTTCTCGTCGTCTTGTCGAACAGCCACAAAGCCAAGAAGAACAAAATCTGCCTTGTCCTGTTTTTGTTTTACAAGGTCATCTAAAAGTGCGAGCAGTTTCACTTTCTCCAGAGAGCTCGCGCGCACTCACCGCTCGTCTATATCTGAAATAACGAACTTCTTGAGCTGGTGATAATAATGTCCGCATGATTATTGAACTGCTTCTGACATCCGATCCTTTCAGAAATAGACAAAACCGAGAGTGACGCACGAAAAAACAAAAGAGAAGCCAGAAAAAAAACCCAAAGGAGCAAATGATTCTTTCAGCAACCTAAAACATGAACAAACTGCCATGGTAAACTATTATCATCAACTTTTGGACTATTATGAACTCAGAATCATTGAAATAGTTTCTAACAGGAGGTTACTTGTGCTGGTGAAGATTACAGATACAGATAAGGTTTGCACTGACTGGGTTATATGTTGTGTGTTGTTTTTGAACCCAAATAGGGACTACATGTCTGCTGTGTGTAGTTTTTTCTGTAATTGATAACATATCGGAGACTGTAAGGGTCTGTATGTGTTCATATTCGTTGAATTGATTTATTTTATATAATTGGAGACATTACAGTAAGCTATTTCGCATCATTGATCTGCAGTTATAATCAAATCATGTTCATAGAAGAGTTAGTAATAAACATTTACACACAAGTAAATATATGTATAAAGCGTCTGTTTTGTAAGAAGTGCTTCTCGTATGATATGTGAACGACCCATACAGCTTTACATTTCCTTGAGCGAGAATGACGTCTACTGAAACTTTCTGTCATACACCATGCCCACCATTGGTATGGAGTTAGTTTTGTTTCTTTATTATTCAATCAAAAATATTTAGTTTTAGGGAAAAAATTTAGTATGTAGTAATAAAAAAATAAAAGATTTCTAAATTAAAAAAAGGTTTAATTAAAAACTTATGTCAATGATAATAAAATATGTTGGATTGTAAAAAATAAACTATTGTTCTATTATGCAGTTCCCACAATTTTCATTGCACACTTATTCATTTTGCTCTCTGTTCTGCTGTTATTTATTTATTAATCAAGACTGACCAATAGAATAAGGTCTTTCATCCCGGAGGGAAGATACCGCCCACTGAGGTGCAGAGTTTTCAACTCGCAAAACTTTTTAACTCAAAAGCAAAGATTTTAGATTCGCAAAACTGAAACAAAACCGAAAGCAAAATGAATGAGCACACAATGAATTAATCTGGTGGTAACTGCATAAAATGGTAACAATACTTTTTGCAGTGCAATTTATTTTTTTATCAAGGACATTTTTTTTTTAATTAAAAGTTTTTTTTTATTAATTGAAATATTTTTTTCTTTATTTGCATTGTACCTATTTTGGTCAAAACTTCATATGTTTGTTTAAATAATAAAGACACAAAATTAACCCTGGCATACATGAGTTCAAAACTTTTAAACCTGCAAGCAAAACATTTCAACCCACAAGCAAAGATTCTAGATGTGCAAATAACAGCAGAACAGAGAGCAAAATGAATGAGTGTGCAATGAAAATTGTGGGAACTGCATAATAGAACAATAGTTTATTTTTTACAATCCAACATATTTTATTATCCTTTACATAAGTTTATTAGTTAAACCTTTTTTTTATTTGAAAATTTTAATTTTTTTTATTACTACATACTTAATTTTTCCCTAAAACTAAATATTTTTGATTGAATAATAAAGAAACAAATCTGACTCCATACATTGGTACCCTTTTGGCAGTGGAAACGCAAGCCTGATAAAGGTGACCCATACTGACTTATACTGTACTGTACTGTATCACAGTGGAAACGGGTCATTATAGTGTAAGACTCAATTTCCAGGCACACTTCTGTTTGTGTTGTCAGCCTGACAGCCTGAGTGTGTCTGCATGTTGTATGGGGGGGCTGGGTAAAAAAAAAAAAAAAACAAAGTCATATATTTTGAATTTAGACTGCAATACTTAGTTCAAACACTAGGTGTCAATCCTACATACTGCACCAATAAACGAACATGACTGATGTTTAAATTGCTCAGGGGTTTGCAGTAGTTTTATGTAAAACAATAGAAAGTGAATGATAAAAGCAAAGAAACGGCAAAGATTCAGGTTACATTTGTATTCTCTTCCACCAGGTTTGGGTACAGGATTGCTTCCCCAGCTGTCAGGTTTACATGTGCCGATAGGACCTCTGTAGCCAGTCAGGCAGAGCAGCTTTACTGAGCTTTATGGCATTGTGACAAAGGGCACAACACAATTATTGTCCATTACCCAGGCGACCGAGACTGAATGAAAAAGAAAGAACCAATGTGGCTTCCTTGATGGATATGAGTCTGCATGCAAATGCATTCAGCTTCCCCGGTTCATGTCACACCTTCTGCAGCCAGTCTGGGTGATTCATTCTCCCTGCCAGGGTTAAGACAAATTCCTCCCATTCTATGGTGGAGTACAGGGGCAGTAAATGTCATAGGCATTAAGATGCACCACAAAGCAATTAGGTTTAATTCTTTATGATAATTCAGAAACTGACATATACAAAATGGACATATTTTGTTTTAAGGAATTTGTTGCTTTCACATGTTGTTAGAATACAAGTTACCTAGTTGGACCTGGGGGCTATTCCATAAAGCAAGCTTAGAGAAAAAGCCAGGCTTATTTTGGTAAGTCAGGTTTATTAATGGCGGATTCGGTTTCATAAATCAAATTTACGATAGTTCAAACTTAGTTACCCTGGCAACTTATGCTGGGAAACTAGCCTGGTCTGGGGCAGGCTAACTCTCAGGCTAAGTCAAGTTCAAGCATAATCAAAGTAATGTTAACATTCACCTGCCATAGTTTGATGCCATTTTAATTGAGTTAACCTCTTAATAATGATTAAAACTTTATAGTCACTTAATAGTAAATATACATATACCTAAATATACCCTACCTAGTAGTATACTTCTAATCTAATGGAATTAGTTGGCAAATATATGCAGTGTAACTTAAATTAAGTTATTCCAAACAAAACAAATACAAACTACAACATTTCAACTATATTTTAGATTTTTTCAACTAAATTTTATATAGTTTATGTTGATTTTTTTTTTCTTGGTTATTAAAATTGTATTTAACATTTTTCCCCAACATATTTATTTGGATGTACTAATTTTTGCACTGTGATCTTCAGTTTAGTTTTTGTTAGATTATTTCCAAATTTTGATTTGGTAGTAAATAATTTAATGTATATGCACAAATATATTATTGTAAAGCATCCTGTAGAAAATATTAACTTAAAAGAAAGATCTGTGAGGGGTGTGTGTGTGTATATATATATATATATATATATATATATATATATATATATATATATATATATATATATATATATATATATATATATATATATATATATAGCGTAATGATGAACCGCCAACTTATCCAGCATATGATTTACATAGCGGACGCCTTTCCAGCTGCAACACATCACTGGGAAACACATACACTATAGACAATTTAGCTTAACAAATTCACCTATACCACATGTCTTTGGATTTGATGGGGAAACCGGAGCACCCGGAGGAAACACATGCCAACACGGGGAGACGAAAGTGCTGACTGATTTAAGGAAACAGACTACATTTCTTAAATAATGACTTTAAAGCTGCAAACCCTGAGTGGAATAATCGGGAGATGATCCGGGCCGTGCAGTACGCTCACTTTAATGTAAAGATATTTTCCCACGGGGCGCGGGAAACACAAGTGTCAAAGAGAAAGCAGCTATTTGCAGCAGTTTCGGGAGCAAATTAAAAATCCCGCCGCTTGTGTGTGCACGGGTCTTTGTTGCCATTTTAATGTGCTTACATTTAGCACATTTTGTATGTTACATTGAGGCTGCAATGCAATAAAGCTTTTCCTTGCAAGCAACAAATGGCAGTAAGCACGCATTCTCTCTCTCTCTCTCTCTCTCGCACGCGCGCGGTCAAGTACAATTTCTATCTATTATGACAAATATTTAATGTTAATAGGCCTAAATAATGGCTTATATTTTAAAATATATTGCTACATATGTCGCCTATTGAGACGATCTGCAATTTCTTGTCAGCCTTCTCTCTTGCAAGCCGTATTATTTGATTGTTATGTTAAATTATTACATGTTTGAACTCTAAAAACTTATGTGGCTCACTCGCTGTGAACAGCGGTCTCATCTCAGAGCTCTTTCAGTTCTCGAAGTTGCCATGGTAGCACACAACATAATCGATGTATCTATGATCGACCTTTAAGGTTTCACGACAGAAACGTGCACGAGCAGTTATCTAGACTATTTAAACTGAACTCAGACTAGTTAGATCAAATGATCTTCAACTTACTGTTATGGAACCAAATTAAGCGTGGATGTTTAGTTTGGCTCACTGAAGTCAGGCTTTTGACTTTAATCCCCGCTTTTCTAAACAACTTTTATGGAATAGCCCCCTGGACATCATCCCAAATCATATTTACTACTGGAAAGCTGTCAGGGTTCTGCCACCTCCGTCTAGTTTATTTATGTTTTGGTGCCAGAGCATGACACTCCTTGTTGTTTCATCTCTGTGGGAGGTGAATGCCTTCTAGTTCGATCAAAAATATGTGCTAGCCTTTATTTTTTGTAGAGAGCAGGACCGGCCCTGGCCAATTTGACGCCTTAGGCAAGATTTCACCGAATGCCCCATGCCTCACAGCCCATTCCAGCAATAATCATCGAGTTCAAACATTTGTACAGAAAATCCATAGCTTTTTTTTTCACACACAAAACATACACACACAAGAAATCAGCTGCTACTGACTAGACATGCCACACACAAAGCACACAAGACCGAGAAAGATGATGAAATTGTCAACCATTACATGAATTTAGGAGTTGTACTTCCATACATTCCTTCATTTGTTTGGTCATTACATTCATTTTTCTTCGGTTTAGTCCCTTTATTAATCAGGAGTTGCCACAGAGGTATGAACCGCCGACTTATCCAGCATATGTTCTATGCAGCGGATGCCCTTCCAGCCACTGGGAATCACACTGTCGCATTCACACACATTCACAATGGCCTATTTAGCTTATTCAATTCACCTATATCGCATGTCTTTGGACTTGTGGGGGAAACCGGAGCACCAGGTGGAAACCCATGCCAACACGGGGAGAACATGCAAACTCCACACAACTGGCCACTGGTCCAGCCAGAAGTCGAACCCACAACACCATGAGCCACTATGCCATCCCTCTGTCATTACAACTTTAACTTTATTTATTGCTACTTTGTTTGCTTGTTTGTGAACTTTGAGTTTTATCATTAAAACTCTCTACACAACAATATGCTAACGGCCATTCAGAGTAAAAGCATGACAACCCTGCAAACAAGACTGTTCTGGTCTGTAATGGGCCCACTTAGGGCCAGCATAAGTGCCCGAGCAGGCTATTAGTGCAAGGATATAGACCCTTTTCACATTTCCGTGTTCCTCTGCAGCAGAAGTTAGGTAAACTTAGAGCTAATAAGATTTTTTTTTCTATTCCTATTTGCTCAAATAAAAATAAAAAAACTCCATAATGATGTCTCAAGAGTTCACACTTAGCTGATGATTGATTATAAAGCTTGCTGTCCCGGGAGAGAGCCCTGAGCTCATGAGATTAATATATATTACAGTTTTTCTCAGTGGCTTTGGTGCATTTCTCACAACACTATTTACATTTGCACAACAGTTAATGAATTTTCAAAACAATTAGTGCAAACTGCAAAACCTAGTGGAAAACCTGCAAAAGCGTGTCACTTGCTCAAAATGGAAAGCTCATTCCTCAAAAGCAAGTATTGATGTCAATGAAAGTGTCAGTGTCATCAAGATGAAAAGTCCTGCCACCATTGTTTATGAACAAGATAGTCAAATGGCTTTGTCATGTTTTTATAATGACAGTTTACTCTGTACATTTTTTCGAATGCAAAAAAGTCAGATTTGGGTGACACTTTCTGAAAATGCTCAAGACAGCACTACATACTATTAGCAGCCATTTGAAAACTACAGTAAAGTTAGACATCACTGCATTTAGTGAGGTATCTGAGTACAAGACACTGAATATGTGTGTTTCACATTTTTTTCTGCATTTGCTCTTTGCAATTCTAATTTATTCACAGCATTGTGCAAAAGAATAAATACACCCTTTTTTACAACAAACATAAACTTCCTTTGGGTAGAGCTGTGCACAACATTGCAGTACATATTGGAACTGAACCTACAACATACACAGGTCTGTAAATCAGTCATCAAATCGTTCAATTTAGAAGACATTTTCAGAAAAAAAAAGATTTAACATTTTGTAATAAAATTAGCTTGACAGATTTTGACAACTAGTTCAACATTTTTGTATGTAATGACTCAAGTAATGAAATGAGGACTATTAGTTTTATATGGAATGACTATTCAGCATCCACAAGTTTAGTTTATTTTGACTGACATGACATAAGCAAATGATAATGTTACAAACAGCAGAGAGTTGCATGAAAGCAATTGATACATGTCCAAAAGCATTTGCAATTTGTTGAAAGGAATGAGAAACTGCTACTATGATGTGCACAAATGACTAATTGTTTTGAGAAATGCATTAACTGTTGTGCAAATGTAAATAGTGTTGTGAGAAATGCACCAAAGCGACAGAGAAAAACTGTAATAGAATATTATTATTATTCTATTATTAATATTAATAGAATTAAATAAAGTTTTTCATAGTGTGTATGTGTGTGTGTGAATGAGAGTGTATATGGGTGTTTCCCAGCATGGTGCTGGGTTGCGACTGGAAGGGCATCTACTGTGTAATATATAAGTCAGAGTACTCTGTGGTTTCACCCCTGACAAATCAGGGACTAAGCAAAAGGAAAATTAATGAATGAATCTATTCTTTTAATGGATTTTTTTGAGAACCTAACCCCAATACTAAACCTAACCACTTTTCAGCAATGCACATAAACAAGTAACAGGCCACTAATGTATACCCACAGGTATTATCAGAATCAGAAATCAGAAAGAGCTTTATTGCCAGTTATGCTCACACATACAAGGAATTGGTTTTCGTGACAGAGCTTCTTCAGGTACAACAGAATGACAGAGACTAGACAAAAAAGACAATAAAGATTATTTTAAAATAGAAGTAAATAGTAAATGCAAATATACAAATTGACAAGTGTATGTACAGGTATATTACTATATACAACGTTATATATGTGCAGCTGTTATGTGCAAATTGTCATGTAAAGTATGTTGTTAAATAAATAAGTTTATAAGTGTATACAATGTAGTGATGTTTGTTTGACAATTACTATCATCAAGTGTTTATGAGATGGATTGCCTGAGGGAAGAAACTGTTTCTGTGTCAGGCTGTTCTGGTGCGCAGTGCTCTGTGGCGTCGACCAGAAGGTAAAAGTTCAAAGAGACAGTGTGTTGGCTGTGAGGGGTCCAGAGTGATTTTGGCATCCCTTATGCTTGCTCTCGATAAGTACAGTTCTTGGAGGATAGGGAAGGTTGTACCAGTGATTTTCTCACCAGTTCAAACTATCTGATGTACTGTAGTCGTCAGAGGTCAGATTTGGTAGCTGAGCTTAACCCCAGACTGTTATTGACGTGCAGAGGATGGATTCAATGATGAAGTGTAGAACTTATTTACAAAAACAAGAAGCAAAAATATGCTTTAATTGTTGAAAAGTATTCTACTTAATAATAATGGACACATCTTATTCATTAAATACATAGATGAACTTTACAAAATACTTGTACTATAAAGTCTCAATTATTAAGCTTCATAATTTTCATATTCATTTGTGTTATTCAAGCCATTTCTGGTATTTTCCTGCAAATAATGTATCACTCTAATGTTAATTGACATTAAAGTTTATTGTCTTTATCATAGAACAGAACACTTCAAAATATATTGTCCACCTTATTTAAAAGTGCAGTATGTAAGTTTGACACCAAGTGGTTCAACTAGGTATTGCACTCCTAGAGCAAAATAAACGCATGCGTGGGTTGCCAGATTGAGTACAGGAGCGAGTGATTTAAACAGTGTTCTAAATAAAATCAATGACACACGATAGAAGGAATATTTTCCATATTAAAAGGAGTTTTAGTTCTAACCAACACCTCGAATTGATATATTAGAAACGGCTTCTCACAGCTGAACATGTGAAACCTATGACAGTGCACCTCAGGTTAGCCTTGTGTGTTTTATTCAGTGCTAAATTCTAACAATTTGAGTTTGAATGGATTCTAAACCTTACTGTTTCATGAGTGAGTGCATATTCTGTGCTTTTAAAAGGCTGTATTTAAATTTCTGTCGTGTTTCGTCTGGTGCAAACAGCCAAACTGCTGTTTGCGTGTTGTTAGGACACGAGATTACAATGTAACCTGCTCTCCTAATGTTTACGTTCGTAATATTTATATCATTTGCTAATTAATAACCTCATGTGGAACTGAATCTGTCTCATTTCGACGTCTGATACTGTCCATTACGCTCACGGACGCATGCTTTCAGAGCCTTTCTGAATGAATGAATGAATGAAATACGCTGTTTTCCAACAAGGCAATATAATTGGCTAAACTGGCATTGTGCAGGTTAACTTTACCTAAACAAAGACAGCATTCCGGCACGGAAAAACCATTTTCAAAGCAGAATATCTGACTTCAGCATTGTTTTTCAGATAAACAAGTATGTTCACTTGGGATGTTTCTTAAATATCTGCAAACATATTATGGTATTTTTATGCTTTAGAAGAGTCAAAAACTTACATACAGCACCTTAAATAATAAGAACCCATATGGGATCACAGAATGTTATTTAAACACTCGACTGGTGTTATACTGGTAAGTTTGATTAAGAATATATAATTTTAATCTTGAAACATGAGCCAGAGAAGGTGAAGGGATATTTTTTTTACCATTCTATACATATTAAGGTATTAGTTTCACTTGCTTTTTGGCCTAAAAGGTGTGAAACAGGGGTCTCAAAATCAATTTACCTGGGGGCCGCTGGAGGCAGAATCTGGGTGAGGCTGGGCCGCATCAGGTTTTCCACAAGAAAAAGTTTGTTTAAAAAAATTCATTATTTTTTTATTTTGAACACAAAATAAAATGAAAAAAATAAACAAATTAATAAGAAAATAAATCAATCGGTAATAAATAGTAATAATAATATTAATAGTCAAAATAATAATAATATTGGAAATGAAAAATAACAACAATAATCATTAGATTTGCTCTTATTCACCGTGCTGGTATTACAGGAAAAATAAGCAACAGTGTTGTCATTTGTTTTGACTACTTTTACATTATATAGAAATATATGTAATGTTTATTGCGTGAAGCAATGCAAGTAGTGCGATGCAAATGACCCTTAAATAACTGCAACCCTATAATTGGTCCAGGTTACCTGGGACTCTTATTGCCGATGGACAGGTGTTGATATGTGATTGCAGCTGACTACATTAGGCTGCATTGAGTTCCTTACTTTTCTTTTATCCCGCCACACATGCATCACTTTGATTTCTTATGTCAGAGAGAGAAAGAGAGAGACCTCGCATTAACTCTCTAAGTGCCATTTCAGTTCACTTCCAAGTGAAACATAGTAATTAAATCACTCGCTCTGTCTAATCCTCAAGAAGAGCCCACAGTTAGCTCCTCCGTCATGTTCTGTGGCTGACTTGACTCGCTTTGCTTCGGTCTGCAGCTATCCTGATCCAGGGACGCAGTTTCATCTTTTCGAGATCTCTTATGATCAATCTCATTATCAGATTTACTCATAGTTAAAAAAAAAAAAAAATGAAAATATGCTTGACTGCCTCTTTGCTATTTTGAAAATACAGATATTATTTAGGTAGGCCCTGCTCACTGCGTGCTAAACATTAACCACCAACGAATGAGAGTGATTGTAAACGTAAGAACGATGATTGGTTGAAAATACTGTTCATGGCCAATAGTAAACGTGACTTTTGCTTTAACTTGTGCATGGTGACTACCATCATTTGTGTGTGTGTGCGCACACACAATCCACACTATTTGCTTGCACTCATTCATTCACACACACATGCACACTCTTCCTCTCTCTCTCACACACACACACACATACACATCTTTCGGATGAGACGTTAAACCGAGGTCCTGACTCTCTGTGGTCATTAAAAATCCCATGGCACTTCTCGTAAAAGAGTAGGGGTGTAACCCCGGTGTCCTGGCCAAAGTCCCTCAATCGGCACTTACCCATCATGGCCTCCTAATAATCCCCATCTACTGAATTGGCTCTATCACTGTCTCTTCACTCCACCAATAGCTGGTGTGTGGTGAGCGCACTGGCGCCGTTGTCCTGTGGCTGCCGTCACATCATCCAAGTGGATGCTACACACTGGTGGTGGTGTGGAGAGACCCCCCTCATGATTGTGAAGCGCTTTGGGTGTATGGCCATACACAATAAATGTGCTATATAAATACACATTACATTACATTACATTACATACACATGCAGGTATTCACCGCGCACAAGTTAATGCGGATTCCATTAAAACAAAAATATCGGAAAGCAAAACACGAATATCAGACATTTTCCAAAACAGCAAGACCCGGCTCAAATTAAGCACTGATTTATATACATTTATCTACGTATAATGTCCAGCCGGACAGCGACTTAAACTTTTTTTGAAGTGTTGTGAATGAAGCGTGCTGAGACGAATGTCCTCATGTGCCCGATAGAAACAAGGCAGCAAGCCAGGCACGGAGGAAAACACTCCATGACAACACTGCTGTAACTTTTACTCATTGAGATGAGAAATGTTTCTCTGCCTGCACCAAGCCCAGCCGATGTCCCGCCCCCGAGAGGCATATACCTCACCGTGATTGGTAGGTTTGTTCAGCTCCGCACACAGCACTGTAAATTGCAATACTTATCAAACTCGCGTTTGAGACCCCTGGTCTAAAATGTACCCTCACCTGCATAAACCTTATGCTTGCTGGTGTGATGCTTTTGCCTGTTTGTATAGAGAACTGTGTTGATGGTTGCTGTTTTATTAGAGAAGAATGTTGTGTATTTGTTAGATGTTCGAATTAATGAGGGACCAGGAGGAGGAGGACAGAGTATGGGCTGTTCCGCTGAATGAATGCCTATCCTAATGAAAGCTTCTCTGCTATGAATAAGCAGTTTTAGCTGACGATTGGACAGACCTTGGTTTTAATGTTAACACACACTCAAAACATCCGACAACATGATGCAAGAACTACAACACATGGTAATGAGGTAAACGCAGCTAAATGAAACACAGTACCTAGTCATGACAATGCTGCTAAAACTAATTAAACAATCAAACATGAAATGTCTGGTAACACTTTATTTGATGGTCCATTTGAGTATTAGTAGACTGTCTGCTTAATATCTGTTGATACTGCTCCTTCAACAGACATTTAACTGACTATAAGAAACTTTTCAAGTGCATGTCAACTTACACTAACCCTAACCCCAACCTAACAATTCAACAAACGGACCATCAAAATAAAGTGTGACCAAATGTCTGTATGATATGAAATGTGATTACAGGAGTTGAATCCAAGTGTCATTTTATTAGAGATTTATTTGGCGAAGCAGGCAGGGATCGAACACCAGCAAACACAACAGCAAAAGTAATCCAAAGAGTAATCCGAGTAACAGGTGATGTAACAGGCGGCAAACAATTAGAATGAAATAAACAATCCAGGGATCAAAAACAAGGACTTGCTTGGTAAAGTATCAACAGCTAAACAAGTCTCAGCCCTGATGGAGTGTGTGTGGTCTTTAAATAGGCTAGTAAATACGGATCAGCTGGATCTAGTCTAATGCTGCGTTCACACCAGACGCGGAACGCGCGGCTAAATCGCGCTATTCGCGAGTAAATAGACGCGTGAACATTTGAGTTTACTCGCTTCATTCGCGCGTCAGACTCCGCTTCATTCGCGCGTCAAACTCCGCTTCATTCGCGCGTCAAATTCACTTCAGAACAGACGCGGATTTGCGTCATGGGCAGCGCTTCTGTCTGCTCGGTGAATGTAGCTTCGTTGCTAAATGGCTAACATGGATTTTATTGATAAAATACCTGTGTTTATGTGCTTTATGAAGCCTGTAAAACAGCGTCGATACGTTTGGAGCCGTGTCTGAGTCCACTAGATACTTTCAGAGGTGCACCCAGCGCTGTGGGCTCATAAACTCTTCCAGAAACTTAACCTGGAGGATTTCCCCCGAACACCAACAACAGGTGCTATGTCACAATCATGCTCCCACAAGAGCAAGCTCCTGATTGGTTAACGCGGCGCGAATGTCCGCAGAAGTTCAGATATTTGAACTGGAGCGATTCGCGCGTTAAGCGCGTCAAACGCTCAATTCGCACGTATCGCGCCATTTGTGCCGCGCCATTCACGTCATTTGCGCCGCGCCATTCGCGCAATTCACGTCATTCGCGCCGCGCCATTCGCAAAATTCGCTTCCTTCGCGCCGCGCTATTCGCGCGTATCGCGCCGCAGGATGCCTATTCGCGCGTTTGCATTGACTTAACATGTAAATCACTCGCCCTTGACGCTTCTTCCGCGTCTGGTGTGAACGCAGCATGACAGATGTATTCTTTTATTGCTTTGATTACTTCTATTCTTCTCTTTTAGAAGTCACTTTGTATAAAAGTGTAAATGAAGAGCATTACAAGGCAGTTTGGATTCAAACCATGGCACTTATCACATGACTTGTCAAGTGACATACGGGGTGAAAAAATGAAGCTGCCAGTTAATCCTGGTTATACCGCAGTCAGAAAATACGCACCAGCTTGATGTTGCTGTCAAAGCAGAGAAAGCAAACAAGTGTGCATTACATTTATCTGACAGAAGACAGTGCATGTTATGCTGCTTCTTTGAAGAGTTTGCAAGCTGTTCACACACAAACATTAAAGAAACAGATGTTTCCCTTCCCTTTTAACTCAGCATTAGGAGATGATGGTGCAGAACATCTCGGAGGATTCAAAGGCAGGCAATGTCAAAACTCTCTCTTTTTTTTTATGAAGCTCGCTGGGACGTTGTGGGGTTATTTTAGGAGTCTATTACGCAAAGCAGTATTCCTGATTTTTGATGACATAATCGTGACAGTACTTCACAGAAACTAAATCACATATTTGTGTTTAAAGCATTTCAATAAATGTTTATAAAATGGTGAAAGACTTTGCTAATGGGCATGTCCATTCCATCTTGTTTCACCAGAGGTCACCTATATATATTTTTATAAATAAAAAAAAGTAGAATGTATTATTTCTGGTATCATTATGTTTGGGAACAGGAAAACCTTGGGTCATACAGACCAAGCTGACCTCAAAGAAAAAGTTATTTTGTTGACTGCGTCCAAAAAAGCTGAGATTAAGCTAAGAGATCTACGGCCGACTACAAACTCACTCTCTTTCCTTCGAATTTGTCCCTGATTTATCAGGGGTCGCCACAGCAGAATGAACCGGCAATTACTCTAGCACGTTTTATGTGGCAGATGCCCTTCTAGCAGCAACCCAAGCACTGAGATTACATTACTCATGAACACCTAGTGCTGGGAAACACCCATAAACTCTCATTCACACACACCCTCATAAACTGAAGTGTATCCACTCATGACTAGCGGTGCACTCCCGGCATTCATTGAACTGTGTGCGTGTGGAAGGCGCAAGCGCGTCACGCTGCTTTCATGTGCATGCTGCACACCTTCATTGGAAATAACAAACTTGTGCGAACTCTAGAAAAGACATGATATGCGAACAGCCCCTGAAAGGCCACCGTCATTTGTGATTTCCAGCAGTTGATCTTCTTGCACAGACATTGTGGATTCACCTGATTTGTTGACAAACAGGTTGCGGATCTATTCCTTGGCAGTTTGCGAGTCCTTCACTGGGCCTTTTCCCCTTAGCAAAGAAAATTTTCAAAGACGTACATTTCTTAATCATTTTGCTGCTTGTGGGCTAAAATTGGGCACTCAAGTGACCGAGATATAACCGAGAGATATGGTCATTCTTCAAAATAAAAGATTGTTCAGACAGATAGTAAATAAAATGGAAATAATTAATGCTATTAATAATAATTAATAGATTTCTTTTGTGGCCCGGGACCAATTGATCTACAGACAGGTACCAGTCCGAGGCCCGGTGGTTGAGGACCACCGCACTACGTATAATTTAGTTTATAAATTCATTCATACTGTAGTAACTCAGCCATGTTTATTGCGAAGTTAAGTGAGCAGTCGGGAAAGCCATGTTGCACCCCCTCGTTTCCTAAATTAAGTATCGCCCGAAGCTTAATTCCAATACACACTCTTCTTCCCCCTTTATAAAACAAAGACGTGTTGTAAACCCAGTTACAAATTAATGGCCTATCCGCGCTTTTTTGGCCCATCTGCCATCCACATCACTATGGTAATTAAATTCTACACCCAAAAGATGAAAGACACATTTGTGTATCTCTGGGTGTGCGGCCTCCCGCCTCTTTTTTCTCTCGAAGCGAAGTTATTGTTTCTGTGCGATTTTCGGACATTTCACGTTTAAAAGTGTGTTTTGCTTTAATGTTTTATTGCTAATAGTTGTGTATGTTTTACTGTGTATGTAAGCAAGTGTATTCACTATAGTGTGCCTGTAAATGAAACGTTGTAGCGTGTGTAACGAATGTAATTAACTGTATTTGATAAAGGCTGTGATGTTTGCTCTCAAACTGCAGCTAGAAGGCTTCAGGAAACATTGGTTTGAACGATAAAACTGTATCTGCAAATAGTAGTTAATTACAGAGCTTCATTTAATTTTTGATAACAGTAAGTGAAGTTTTATTTCCAACGCTTGACCACCGATTTCCCCTCCACAACCAGGGAAAAAAGAGGCATGGTCTCGCTCAGTAGCCATGGCCATTGGACAATCACAGAGTGGGCTGGTCTAAACTCTGCCCACTATATAACCCCAAAAATTTTAACTTTTATATCTACGCACTAACTTTGCATTACATGCTTCCCGTCTTTACAACACGCCTGCCGGACATCGCTCTCTGAAGAATCACCCCGTAAGGCCTGCGTCTGTCCGCCGTAACATCACCACGGCAACGAGACCCCGTTCACAGGAGCCCAAGCTGCTTCTGTGTACGTTCGCAACTCGCATGAACTCAGTCTGACCCTGTTCTGCTCGTATAACCACTTTCCCGTGAACACTCAGACGCCGCCTCATTTAGCAGTAGGGTCAGCCATTCAACTTCTCTGAACTCTGACTTCCTAAGTCTCATAATTCTGCCAAGGAGCAAGCCACTGGAGGAGTCCCCATTCAGCAAACTTCCCGCTTGCTGATGTCAAACTCTCTGTCACTGGGACAACGAGTCCCACGCTCCAGAAGACGAAGGAAAACCCCTCCCCAACGAAGGACATCCCAACCACGTCAAAGCACTGCAACCTATCAGCTTCGCCGGGGTTCCCCTCAACCAGCTGACGAGTGAGACTGGTCATCAAAACGTAGGTAAACACAAACCAACTTTTCACTCCTTGCTGAAGCTGGTGTTAATTGAGCTTAACAGTAAATCAGATTCTCAGCTTGTTGGTTTTCTCAGGTTGCAATGCTAAGAACTTAGCAAGTGCGAGACGTTTGGGACTCTTAGTTGTTCATCCTCAGTCATCCAACTTATTCCAGAACTGTTTGTGTGTGTATCTGTATGTTTGTCTGTTTTACGTAGAGTAGTTTACTGTGTGTGTGTAGCTTAATAAACTTGTGTTTCATTTTAAGATCCTTGTCAGTGTTTTTATGTGTTTTTAAGTTACTGCCTCAGCTATATGGTCTTGCTACCTTGCTTGTGTAAATAGTGAAATCCTGTTTTATATTATTATTGTTGGCCACGTAATCATATAACATAGATTTACTAAAGATAAAGTTACGCTGCTTACTTCTATTAGGGTGGACCAATAGATGACGTAAGTGTACGTGTTAACCTATTTCTGACTGTGAGCCAGTCGTTCGAATCTTCTGATTCAAATCCCCGAGAATTAATTTGCATTAATTCGAACTTATGAGCTAATTCTTAAAGTACCAGACATATTAGATGGTCCAGGCACTACAATACGGATTGTCTTTGAACTGTAGGGTAAACCGGAGTACTTGGAATAAACCCATGTGAACATCGCAACATGCAAACTTCACGCAAATATGTCACGTGGGCCAGCTGGGACTCAAACCAGCAATATTTCTTGCTGTGAGGTGACAGTGCTAACCGCTGAGTGACTGTGCTACCTCTGACTGCAAACTTTTATAGTAGTTTTGTGCCTGGGCTTAAGTAATAACTGTCTATATCAGTAGCTATTTAGCTAGCTAGTTATATACTTTTTTAGAAGTTGTAGATACTCTTATCCTACAAATGCAGTTTTGTTTGTTAGTTAGCTTGTTTGTTTGTTTTTTAATATAAATTGGTGGGGCTGCTACTACTAATCTATCAATGCCAGTTTGGAATAAGCAGAGGGACTTTTAAACTGAACTATCTCCTTATTGCTGAAGCTTTGCTAACTTTGCAATAGCACTTCCGAAATTGTAGTAGGCAGTGGGGTTTCTATGTTCTACTTTGTCGAGTCAGTGTTTTGCATATACAACTGAAATGTATGTGATGCTAATGTAGATATTGTTTAAAATCACACTCATTTAAGGAATGCATAGGTTGGAACAGGCAAACGACCAACAACTTTAATCATAAAATAAACCTAAAACAAAGTATTAATCTCAAATTCCTCTGTGGGACCAATATATTAGCCTTAAATTCTGGTTTAAAATCATAAAAAAAAGTTGATACCATTACTGAAAAAGTTCATTAGACCACTGAATTTTAAATATGAAGCCCAAAAAGTTATAACAATTTCTCAAAAAATATCTCTCTCATTATTCTGCTATTAAGCATAACAGAAACAAATTTGATAATCTTAACTTACCTAAAAAGCATGGGTGTTGCTAGGCCTATTTTAGGGGGGGCTTTAGCCTCCCTATATTTCTGCTCAGCCCCTCTAAAACTTTTGCGATTAGCTCATAAACTGTAGACCAAATTATCGTCTCTGTCCCCTTTAAATTTAATATGAAGATGGCGGCAAAATTCGGCTTCTTCTCGTCATGTCGTTTTCATTTGATCAGCAAACCACAGCTGTGCAGAGCGAGAGAACAAGGTGTGTGTTGCTATAAAATATGCTTATTTGCAGTTCTTTGCTATAGATATACTTTTATCACTTGTACCCTGATGTTATGAAGGAGCAATTGGATTTCCCATCTACTGTTTCCTCAGTGCTCACCTCATAATCACAACTGTTTCCTCCAGCAAAAAATTTAACTCTTAACAAACATTTCACTATTTTTATTTCAAAACGAACTACCATACTATACCATATAGTCATGCATGCACAGAAAGGATTAAACACAGTGACAGAACCACATAGTGGATGTACTCATTTTAACTGTAAGAGTCACTGACAGAGATGGAAACATCAGATCTATAAACATCATATATATATATATATATATATATATATATATTTTTTTTTTCCTCATAAGGAGCTGAGCCCCCCTAAAATGAAAATCCTAAAATCGCCCCTGCCTAAAAGAGAAAAAGTTTAGTTACATTAACATCTGACTTTTTTTAAATGGTTATGTGCCTTTTATGCAGTATATGTAAACTTCTGGTTTGAACTGTATATATATATATATATATATATATATATATATATATATATATATATATATATATATATATATATTATACTAGGCTCCCCACAGGGCACCTGATGAGTACCCCTAAGCTAATTAATTAATTACAATTGTTCATTGTTTTTGGTTGGTTCAATTTGCCTTTTTTGTAACCTTTGTTGCAGCACAGTTATTTATATAGAAGCACACACTAAGTGTGTTAGGAACATTGTTTAAAATTTCAAGCCTTGTCACTTGTTTATGTACCCTTTTTCTATTATTATGGTGAAGTAAACAGTTGCTATGACTGACCTCCATGTAAGCAGCTTAATTCCTCAAATTATTGGAACTTTCACTAACAGGCTTATTGTAGAAAACATCCGGCAATGTACCTGCAGCCTGAAATCATTCAAATGAATGTCACTGGCCTTCGGATAAAAAAAGATGGGAGGCAGGTAGTTGAGAAAATAAATGTCACTCACGTCTTGGTCCACAAAAAAAGGCATCATAATCTCTTCAGCACACTGTTGCTCTGAGCTGCTCAGGTTCTTTGTAAAACTTATAGTGGAATGTAATTCTTGGAGGATTTCTGGCAAATGGCGTCTGCCTTTTTAAACAGCATGAAAGAATACAATGCATGAGCTCACACAAAATATAAAGGAGGCAACAGATAAAGACTAAAAATGAGAATTGACTGTCTTGCATTTGCACTAAATGGCAGTTGTCATAAAGGGAAGATGGCTAAGCTGAACATTTGCAGTCATAGTCATTTCATTTGACAGCTCTTTCTCTCCACAGGACCGAACAGTAGTGCCGTTGTGACCATTCATCCATTTTGAGTTCCTGTTATGTAATTCCCGAAAACCCAGCTGAGGATTTATTACTGTCTCCACTACTTCTTTCTTTTTTTTCTTTCTTACAGGAATGAACAAAGCTATCATTGCTGATGTGTGGGTAACCCTGTAATCCCTGGCAATTATAGACCTATGATTCGGCTTCAAAGGACTCATTTCCCCCCACCACGAATAAGATCCTCAATGGCATTTAATGCACTTATAATTTGCTTCGAAATTGCCCTTTCAAGTCGACATGCACATAAAGGCATCTTATCGATTACTACTTAACGGGAGGCCGATCTGCACTTAAAATGGGCAATTAAATGGCTGGTAATTATATATTGATTGAAAGCTGCGGCATTTGTCAAAGGCTGGGAGTATAATCCATGCCGATGTGGGGGAAGGTATATAGGTCGGTCAAGGGGGCAAGGAGGAAACCGTTGTCTCAGCTCAGCAGCCTACATTTACAGCTCAGGGATTTCCTTCAACCCATGATAAAACCTAGCGATGACCTTTCCGGTTTGGTTTTCATTACCTAGTTCCTGTGGGAACCTCAGTGGTCTGATTACAGGGCCTGAATAATTAGAGAGAGGAGGCATCTTTTTCCTCAACCTTGTAGATGGTGAGGCAACAAGACTGAAGACAGCAGGATTTGTGCAGGCTGGGTAATGGCACCTCTTGGGTGGACATATTGATTAATCAGCTTCTTGCAGCCAGGTACTGGAGTGTGTTGGGATCAAATCTCACTGGCCAGTTAATTAGCAGCAAAGAATTTCATTCCATGAAGGAGGACAGAAAAGAAAGGATGGGAATAAGTTTGTAATAGTGATGAAAGCCTGCAGAACAAGTTAAGATATATTTTTTAATGTTATTATAGGCTCTTTTAATAGAGGTTTTATTATACGGTGTTATTTGAATGTGACTCAAGCAAGAAGGTGAGATGTATCTCCAGGCCTTTTTTTTATTTTCTAAAACACATTAATGTGGCAAAAAATGTCTTCCCTCTCGCATCAGGGGTCCATTCTTCATACCTCGCCTAATCTAAAAGGATTTGGCAAATCTTGGATCTTTTATTCTTGATAACTGATTTCTGGCTAATTTGGTTCTTCAAATTCATCCAGATATTTTAATCTGATTCATAAATGTGTTTGATCTGAGATTGCTGTGTGTGCTTGTGTTTGTTGTGAACGACAGATCTACTGATCCTCAAAAGCATGGTCAGCAATGACATGATTGACTTGCGTCACATCAGATGACATAATCTGATTAATATTAAATTATTAGGCACTTGAGCAAATTGACAAAATTTGTAGTGAAATGTAATGGCTTGTTAAAAATTATATGCTATACATTTCCATATTCGATGTGGGCTATTTGTACAGGCTTAACCATTTTTATGTGTCAAGAATTTAGAAATTTATTTAGTTTTACCTCAAGAGTGGATTTTCTTTGAGATAGTATTCAGGTTCTTACTCCCGTAAGACATAACTGCCCATTTAAACTAAATTGGCATCAAAAAGCATTTTGATATTTGTGAAGTGTCTGCACTCAAATCAGTTTTCAAAGTTGTAAGCATGACTCCCATAAATTTGATAATTATTCCTTCACAAAAGAAAATTCTTCTCTAATGAGAAAATTGGCCAAGTCTTTAATCACACTCTGTCAGAAATTGTACTAAGCTGGGGTGTTCCCTTTTCAAAGTGAGTGTATCAGTCATTCATTTATTTTCAGCTTAGTCCCTTATTTTTCAGGTACACCAAATGTATGTCAAAGAGAAATATTAAATAAAAATTTTGAAAAGAGGAAAAATCAAGAGAAGCAAAAAAAAAAAAGAGAGAAAAATTTAGTTGAAATTTTGTAGGTTGTAATTTTGTTTTGCAATATTTTGCTTGGATTTAATTGTATTATCTTTCAATTTCTAAATATGTTTGGTGACTAAAATATTATTTTAATAAATATATGTTTAATAAATATGTTTTGTTTAAATGCACCAAAATACATTGCCTACATTCACTGAGAAATGGATAAAATATTCATTTTCAAAATGGGGTGTACTCAATTATGCTGAGCACTGTATATGTTTATTATGTGATATTTGCCATTTTATGTGTTAAGTCTTTTTTAAAGGTAATTTCTTTGTATGTAAGCTGCCAGTTTGGATGTAGATTATACCGTTTTTGAACCAGTTTTGATAAAGACGGCTGAGAGTACACTCAGCCTTGGGAAAAAAACAGATTGTACTTTGAGTGTGTGTGTTCAACGCAATCTCACTGCAATTCGTAACTTTGATTTAGTGGCTAATTTGTATGAATTCGTACAATCTAATTCATACAATTTAGTACGATTTGCTCATCACCCAATGACGGTTGGGGTTAGGGGTGGGGTTGGGTGCCACGCCTCCTTTAGAAAATTGTACATTTTCGCACAATTCAACTTGTACGAATTCATATCATTTAGCCACTAAACTGACAAAACGTAAAATACTTACGTTTCCTCATGAGATCAGGCTGGTGTGTTCTATTCGATTGTAGATCCTTTCACACGTCTGATGTTTGTATGCTTGAGATATCGTTCAGAGTTGTACGCACGCACACACATGGAATTTTTTTTAAGTCTATACATGTTTTAACTAACCAGGTTAAAACACCTATATATATGATGCAGTTAATGACATTATGTAAGAGTATAATTGTTGTTGATTTGTGATTGTAAGGAGAGAGCGGCCTACAAACTCATTGCGAGTGTTAAAGCTGGCTTCTGCTAATGAAACGGCAAACTATCTTCAGTAAACTTTCTTTAATTAAATCTCTGACCTAGGCTCTTCTTCATCTGACAGACTGGTCATTTTTGGGTTCAAACTGTAAAATATCCCAACAAAGTATTCTCGGATTTCATCGAAAATATTATAATTTGGGATCGGAAGATAAATGAAGGTGTCAGGGGTTTAGAACAACATAAGGATGATTAATAAAAAAAATAATTTTCTTTGGGGGGACCTGGACACCTATATTTTTCCAGTCAGATACTGAAGTGTGTTGGGATCAAACCTCACTTGCCAGTTAATGATCAGCAAAGACTTTCATTCCATAAAGGAGCACAGAAAAGAAAGGCAGCAGACAGGTTTGCAATTGTGATGTAAGCCTGGAGAACAAGCTGAAATATGTTTTATTATGAGGAATTATTGAAATGCCAATCAAGCAAGAAAGTGAGTTGTATCTCCAGGCTTTTTTTCTAAAACACATTTGTGTGCCAAAAAAACAAAACAAAAAAAACAAATGTGAATATGACTCTGTTTGTCTATATCTTCTGTTGCCGGTTAGAGATCGCGCAGACACAGTGAAAATCCCCGTAGGGCTGTTTTTTGAGGGAGTGGAGCAAAGGATAAGTGTGCTAGGATGTGCAGGGCTATGAATTCAGTGTCCAAAGGGGGCCAGTGATAAGGTGAAGTGCCGTTCAGGTTGCCCAGTGGAAGATGGAGAAGTCAGCGTCAGTCTCCCGTGACAGTGTCTATTAAATACTCCTCTTCCATTGAGCAGCAGCTGTCCCTGATCAGCATGTGAGGCATTGTGATTGTGGTGAGGCAGTCTGGACACTACTGACAGTGTCAACGTACCTCCGCTTCCAGTCCTGGCCAGTAAAACCGCTGTTAAAGCTTTTAAAGGGTGGCCTTTACCCTGCTATGTCTACACGGGGTTGCATGTATGGCCGACACCAGCTCCACGACCCTGGAGCACGGTACCACTAGGCGGCATGCTTCCTCCTTCGCCACCATGCGAGTCAGTACAGCAGACTGTTCTTGATCAAGAAGTAATAGGCTGGTTGAGGCGCAGGCTGCCGGACCTCCTGGTCCACCAGGTGGACTCGGCACTTCCACAAGCTTCTATCTGCTCGCTGCTCTCATTGTAGGGAACTCCTGGCCGTGACCTGCAGACTCACCCTTGCTGTCGCTCACAGTGGTGGACGGGTCTTGCTGGGGGCCCCTGTCATGTGTTATCCGGTGCCTTCTTGTAGGACTGGGACTATTCGTCTCACATGGGCATAAATAAGCATACCTGGTCCCCAGATGTCGGCGATGGTACGGACAACTCCACATATGGTGGCGAGGGGGCCGCAAGTTTGTGTACTGGACACGTAGTGCCCTTTGCAGGTCTCCATTTCTGGGGATCCTCCGCTCTCTTTCTAGTATCCTGGTTTTTCAGATGCTTCTGCTAGCTCAATGCCTTCCATCAGCTCCCGCCAGGTGGCAGGTTTGCGGAGCAGGACGTGTTGTTGTCGCTGGGAGGGCAACGCCTTCTGGGAGCAGCCAAAGGCAGGCCAGATCCATTAACGCCTTGGCCTGCTCTTTGGCTGAGGAGCGCTAGTACCAGTGCGCTGAGCACTCTCCATTTTGGCTTGGAAAAGCTGAAAATTCACGGGTTTCTTGACCGCCTGCCTCTCCTCCTCACTTCCAACAGACGATCTAGTACCTTGATCTGGCGGCAGATGTCATCTATTTTCAGCCCCAGGTGCTGGTGGCAAATGGTGAAAGAGGAAAAGCGGGACCCTATGGGGAAAACAGTCTAGATGTTAGTTACCTCTGCCATGAGTGACCCCTCAAACTGCCCACAATCTCCACAGGATGTCGCAGGTGAGAGATCACACAGACACAGAGACACAGTGAAAATGGCAAACAAAGTTGTTTTTACAACTTACAGATTTTTTGTTACGGAAAAGTGTTTTGGAGCTTTATATGATTACCGTTGAACCACTACGTTGACATTGATTGTTTTGACAATGTTTTGTTTTGTTTTCTAGACTGTAAACATCTCAGGACCTTTGGTGTCTGTGGAGGATGAAAGAACTCTTGCATTTCATCTAAAACATCTTAATTTATGTTCCAAAGATGACTGAATGTCTCAGGGGTTTGGAACAACCTGGGGTGTAGTTATTAACAAAAAATGTTGTTGTTGTTGTTGAAATCTTTCCAGTCAGATACTGGAGTGTGTTAGGATCCAATCTAACTGGCCAGTTAATTTGTAACTAAGATTTTCGTTCCATGATGGAGGACAAAAAACAACAGAAGTGAACAGGTTTGCATTAGTGAAGTAAGCCTGGAGAACGAGCTAAAGTAACAGAGGCCAGCTTGTAAGGTTCTGTGCAGGTAAACCTCATTTCTCTAAACCCCAAATGGTAGTGTCCTTGTTAGTGCAACAGACTCTCATGCGGAGAGTCCCCAGTTTGATCTCAGCTTGGAGTGGGCTGGGTAGTTTAGGACTGGTGGGGTTACATCGGTGCCGTGACCCGAATGGGAGTGAGGTTTAGGGAGGTGAGTGTAACAGAGGCCAGATAGTAAAGTGCTGTGCATTTAAACCTCATTCCTTTAAACCCGAAAAAGTGCTCTAGTGACAGACGCGTGAGGCCATAGTCTTTAGCCTCTGTTTCAATTTAATAAGTTGTCTAGGGAGAGTAAACGTAACATTTAGAATATTATATTATTACTGAAGGAAATGGATGGGAAGAAACAAGGACACAATCTTAACAATTAATTTGTTTATTCCTCTATGAGGAAAAAAGTGATAAAGCCAACAAAAGAGAGGCATGTGTGCGCTTTGTACAATGCATTTAAAGATAATATAAGCAAACAGAAATATAATCAAACCAAAAGTTACAGGGGACAAGGAACTAGAGTGGCGGCAAAGCAAAGAACTAAACAAAACCAAAAGCCACCTAAACTAGAACACAAGATCCCCACTAAACTTACTAATAAAAATCAAAATGTGAAAAAGAAACAAAAATCTTCAGCGTATGCAATGCCAATAAAATATACTCCCTGAAATAATATACAAAAAATACAAAAAGCGGTGCTCACGCACTTACCTAGTGTTTCTGTACAATTCAAATGACTACGGGCAAAATGTATGTTGCGCGACTTAGTAACCTATTCCTTTTTCCCCAAAAAGGAATGATAAACTCCATATTGAATTAATTTACAGTTGTGTATAATAATTCAGAGACACGGAGCAAAATATAATCAGAAGCGAACGTACACAGCTCAAACCCACACACACGCAGCACTGACAAACAAGGCATGCCGGTCAAATTTAAAATCCGCGGAACGAAGCCTGATTGGTCCACGAGGAAACGCCCTAATGAGGAGTGACAGGTTTGGGATCCAATCAGCAGGTACCTGAAAAGGAGAAAATAGCGGAACAAAAGGTGATAGGGCGAGACAAAGAGCGAATGACAGACAAGGAAAAAAAGCGAGAGTCATGGGAGACAAGGAGAAGCAGAGAGGGAAAAAGCACTAAAATCCAAACTCCCACAAACCGTAACAGCCTCCTTGTTAGAACAACTGACTCCCATGCGGAGAGTCACTGGTTTGATTCTAGCTCAGAACAGGTTGGGTGGTGTAGGACTGACAAGGTTCCACCATAGACTGTAAAAGATATGGACGTAGTATCCGTGACGTCACCCATAGGTTAATGAAGAACCCAAAAGAAGCTACTAGAAGGCGTGGCCGACCATCGCCATTTTGTTCGCGCGTCATCGTACCAACCCCGGGCATACCATACAAGGGCAAAGAGGCGGAGCGTGAGCGGATCTACAGACACCCTGCTTAGACGGGCTTTCCTAAGGGAGAAACGCTTAATACTTCATCACCTGCGACTCGTTTGTGTTCTGACCACATGTGCTTGGTTGTACACTTTATCAATAAAGTGTTTAGACTTTTAAAAACAGTTTCAAAAGCAACGTCATAAACGCAATGCTTAGTGGCTCAATGCATTACACATTGGCCACTATAAACATTGCGCTTATGACGTTTTTCAACAGGAGGAAAGTGCAAATTACTTCCAAAAACTTCAGATATAGTCTGTGTTAGTAAATGCAAGGCTAATTATGAAGTCCAGGCAGAACACTGTATGACAACGCTTCAGATGACTGTTCTAGAGCCTACAGCTAATAATCTGTCAGATTCTGGAGTGCATTACAGCTCTAAAGAACATTATAAATAATAAATGATCTTAAATAAAGCAAATACATTTATAGAGATGGTATATAATTATATATTTCACTCACCTGGGAAATGGAGGCCACGTGAATGGCTTGTGAGCACAATTAAGTGCACACAGCATGCCATATCATCTGATAATTGTAGGAAATAATTCTAAAATGCAACTGACTGTGTAAAGCCACATATAACAACACAAAAATACGATGAACATGCCGAGATCGGCAGCTAATCAGCCGTAATCAGCTGAGGTGAAGTGACGGCGACTAGCTAGACCTAGCTGTCACTTAAGTGGCCACGCCCTTAATTATGCAAACTTAATATAACCTAATATAAAGGAAACGGATGAGTTATAAAAAAATTCACCCCCCTCACAGTTGTCACGAAGGGTAATAGTAGCTATATGAACTAAAATCGTTCTTTGTACCAGGTTGTAAACACCTTTTTTTATGCTGTAAAGTTGGCCATTCTAACAGTGGGCTCAATAGAAATTTGCTCTATTATGGACCCAGGACTAGCGGAATTTCGATGAATTGCAGTTTCAGTTACTTCCGTATTGGCTTCCCGAGGGAGAGCGGGAGGTTGCCGCTTGGGTTCCACTAAGAGATGTTTTATTATGGGGTATTATTCGAATGACAATCAGGCAAGAAAGTGCGTTGTATCTTAAGGCTTTTCTCTATGCTCCCATGCTCACTCAAAATCTGAAAATCTCATAGTTTCATATATACACATCAAAAACGAAGCTGAAAATCCTTATATGGCTTAGAAAAATCTTTCTTCCCGCAAATGCTGTAAGCTAATGGACTTTTGGCATAGTGTTAAATGTGTTTGCCAGTATGTGGCCTTTTAAGTTTCACGGTGATACTAATAGGATTGGCTACTGCAGATGCAGTCTCTGCTGGGATGGCTGATAAGACTGCATTACTCACCTCCCACCCTGCCAACAACGAGGGAGGACGTGGCCCTATGTGCTCTCAACACACAAGAGGAAACATGAAATAATTTGGTTTTATATGTATTAATTAGTGGCTGGAATTTGATGATGTTTTATTATTACCCTGCTGAAAAATCCAGCTTAAACCAGCCTAAGCTGGTTGGCTGGTTTTAGCTGGTCGACCAGCCTGGTTTTAGAGGGGTTTTGGCCATTTCCAGGCTGGTTTCCAGCCATTTCCAGCCTGGTCTTAGCTGGTGAGGCTGGAAAATGACCAGCTTAAACCAGCCAAAACCAGCTTGACCAGCCTGGTTTAAGCTGGACATAGCTGGTTTTGGCTGGTCAAGCTGGTTTTAGCTGGTCAACTTCCAGCCTGACCAGCTAAGACCAGGCTGGAAATGGCTGGAAACCAGCCTGGAAATGGCCAAAACCCCTCTAAAACCAGGCTGGTCGACCAGCTAAAACCATCCAACCAGCTTAGGCTGGTTTAAGCTGGATTTTTCAGCAGGGTAATCGCTCTCTCTCTCTCTCTCTCTCTCTCTCTCTCTCTCTCTCTCTCTATCTATCTATCTATCTATCTATCTATCTATAATATGTGTACGATTTTCACCTTCAGAGTCCATTTGTTCCCAAATACTTAAATAAATGTGTATTTATATTTATCCAAATGACCTTTTATGTTTTCTTGCATTCCCTGCAAGTCGAACATGCAACCTTGGGATCACTAGTGCCATACATATGTAGTCAGTGTATGATACTGGGCAAAGGAACTTTTGCACCACAAAAGTAGATGTCTCTGCTGGTTTATTTTGGTTTGTCCAGTGTCGACGGCTCAGTCTTCATATTTTGCTGGCTTCTGTCTATTTATTTTTTCTTTCTTTCAATATTTGCATTCAATCAATAAATCAGTACAAATCTTTACAATGAAAAGGTGTATACATTGAATTATTTAATTTCAGTGTATGTACTATTGATGTACATTACATCACGAGCAATACATCAAGCTAATGGCTCATCCTTCATGGTTGGCTTTATGCAAATTCCTATTAGCCAGCCCAGATACCATGCACAGAATCTGCACATTTGTACAGCACAAACACGAGATTTTTTCATTAGTCACCATTCATTTGTGCTCCTAATAATAGTTACCTAACTCTGACATATGTACATTCTGTGCTTTTTGGCTTATGGAGATATGTAATGATTGATTTATAATAAGCTTAATTTGAATTTGAATGGCAGAACAATAGCTATTTTTGAGCTAGGTTTAGTTGCTTCACAAAAATAACAATTATGGCCTTAGACCTGCCATTTAGCTTCTAGCTATGATGACACATAGTGCATATAAATAACCCTTGCAAGATGTTTATTTTCTAGCTTTCTCTCTCTCTTTCACTCTAATTAATCCGAAAGGCTTTAACAGAGTTCTATGCATGTTTTGCTATGTATTAAAGTGTTAGTTCATCCAAAATGAAAATGATGTTATTAATTACTCATCTTCATGTCATTCCAAGCCCCAGAGACCTTCATTCATCTCCAGAACACAAATGAAGATATTTGAAATGAAATCCAAGAGTTTCCTCATTCTCAGATTTGACCTAAAATATCTTACAAAAGATAATTAATTTTAATTCATATACTATTTCACATTTTTTATTTGTATTTATAAAATTATTATTATAAAATTATATTATTTTATTTTAATATAATAGTAATAATGACAGCTTTATTGAGAAAAATATACTTTGTTCAAAATGATTTAAAATACAAATATTTCCAAACATTTGATTATCCAATTACTATAAGAAAGAATAATTAACTTAAGTTTACATATTATAAGATACAGTCACTGGCCACTTTATTAGGTACACCTGTCCAACTGCTCATTAACGCAAGTTTCTAATCAGCGAATCACATTGCAGCAAGTCAAAGCATTCAGGCATGAAGACATGGTCAAGACGATCTGCTGCAGTTCAAACCGAGCACCAGAAAGGGAAGAAAGGGGATTTTGAACGTGCCATGGTTGTTGTTGCCATACAAGATGGTCTGGTTATTTCAGAAACTGCTGATCTACTGGGATTTTCATGCACAACTATCTCAAGGGTTTACAGAGACTGGTCAAAAAAGAGAAAATATCCAGTGAGTGACAGTTCTGTGGGTGCAGATGCCTTGTTGATGTCAGAGGAAAATGACCAGACTGGTTTGAGCTAATAGAAAGGCAACAGTAACTCAAATAACCACTTGTTACAACTGAGATATGCAGAAGAGCATCTCTGAATGCACAACATGTCCAACCTTGAGGCAGACGGGCTACAGCAGCAAAACACCACACCAGGTGCCATTCCTGTCAGCTAAGAACAAGAAACTAAGGCTACAATTCACACAGGCTCGCCAAAATTGGACAATAGAAGACTTGAAAAAACATTGCCTGGTCTGATGAGTCTTGATTTCTGCTATGACATTCGGATGGTAGAGTCAGAATTTGTTGTCAGCAACATGAAAGCATGAATCCATCCAGCATCAATGGTTTAGGATGGTGGTGGTAGTGCAATGGTGTGGGGCATATTTTTTGGTACACTTTTGGGCCCATTGGTACCAATTGAGCATTGTCTCAACGCCACAACCTACCTGAGTATTGTTGCTGATCATGTCCATCCCTTTATGACCACAGTGTACCAATCTTCTGATGAGATAAAGCGCGAATCATCTTAGACTGGTTTCTTGAACATGACAGTGAGTTCATTGTACTCAAATTGCCTCCACAGTCACCAGATCTCAATCCAATAGAGCACCTTTGGGATGTGGTGTAACAGGAGATTCGCATCATGGATGTGCAGTCAACAAATCTGCAGCAACTGCGTGATGCTATCATGTCAATATGGACCAAAATCTCTGAGGAATATCTCCAGTACCTTGTTGAATCTATACCATAAAAGAATAAGGCAGTTATGAAGGCAAAAGTGGGTCCAACCCAGTACTAGTAAGATGAAAATAATAAAGTGGCCGGTGAGTGTAAGTGGACATTTCAAGCTTTAAGCAGATTATACATTCATTTTCTTTTCGGCTTAGTCCCTTTATTATTCTGGGATCACCACAGAGGAATGAATCGCCAACTTATCCAGCATATGTTTTACGCAGCGGATGCCCTTCAAGCCGCAACCCATCTCTGGGAAACATCCATACACTCTCATTCACACACATGCACTACGGACAATTTTAGCTTACCCAATTCACCTGTACCGCCATACCTGCCAACACTCCCGTTTTTCCCGGGAGTCTCCCGTATTTCAGACCCGTCTCCCGTATTGTTCTGTCTCCCGGTAAACTCCCGGAATTCCCCCGCCCCCCGCTCCTCAGCATTTTGGTACAGTCCGGGCTGAAACTTGGTGCTTGTGCTCTTCCGGTCGTGCGCTACAGTTTGCGCGCCCCCATCTCCCCAAATCTCTCACCCCTCCCGCTCCCCGCTCTTCAGTTTGCGCCAGTGTTGCCAACTTAGCGACAAATTTTCAAAAATGCGACTAGCGACAAATCTAGCGACTTTTTTGTGTGTTACTGGCGATTTTTATAGACTGTCGTTTGTCCATTACTGTACCGTCCCTACTCTTCTCAACGAGCTGCGGGTGATGATGCCGTCGGCCCCTCCCCTTGCAGCCTGAGAGCTGAGCACCTCTCTGCGTACCGACGGCAAATGATTTAGAACAGGTGGCAGTGTGAAGGTATTTCCCTTGTACAGTCAACCCGATCTGCTTCTCTTTATTTTAACAATTTAATTTGACCGTTTATTCTTGTTGCACAATCAGAGATGTTTTAAGTAACTTTTTCAGAACGTTCAGAACGAGTTTCAGAACTTGTCTGAGTATATTACGTCTAAGAGATTACTGCAAATTCCCTACTCATCTATAATGATATACTGTATTCAAACAGCAATAAATTTAGTTAAATTGACAAGCTTACATAAAGCGTAGTGCGAATATAAAATAGGCTGTTAAACAAACAGAAATGGTAGAACGCGATGACGTCAGTAATATGCAAATTAGCGTATGACGTAATACCCCCCCCTCCCGGAATTTACGAACCAAATGTTGGCAGGTATGTGTACTGAATGTCTTTGGACTTGTGGGGGAAACCTAAGCAACCAGAGGAAACCCACGCGAACGCGGGGAGAACATGCAAACTCCACACAGAAATGCCAACAGCCACCTTCTTGATGTGAGGCGACAGCACTACCTACTGCGCCACTGCGTCGCCGCTGATTATACAGTATGGATAATTTAAGATCATATAGATGACGTTACTTCACATTATTGACTATAGCAGCATTATCTCTACCATGAAATTTAATACTGTCAAAACAATCAGATAAAAAAAAAAATATTATTCTTCACAAGCATTCTTAAGCCATGTCAGCTTAAAGACATCAAGAATCAGCATATAAATCTAAACAATGTTGACAATCAACAAAATATTCAAACAAAAATATTTTAAAATGAAATAATAACTTACTAAAAAGTCAAACACACAATATGTAATAAATATATAGATAGAAAATTAAAAACATAAACAGCATAGTAAAAGCAAATACAGTAGTATGGAGAAAAATAACTGAAAATTTATTAGCATTAATATTAGAGGAGTAAACATTAATTAAACTCTACTTGTGATTTAATCTAATAAATCTTGCATGTTATTTTTTTTCTTGTTTGTTCAAGTTGAGCCTTGGTTTTTCCCAATATTTCACTGAAGTCTTTTCCTTGAACAATCACCTTTAATAAGTGTTGTTCTGTGCTCAAGGGCACAATTTTAGCTATCTGTTTGTGACTGTTCCAATTCCAGAAAGTGCTATACAAATAAATCAGAAATGAATTGAATTAGTTCTGGTTACTCACGTTAATACCATGTGTAAAACATGGACAAAGCTTCTCGTTTACTGTCAGACGCAGGCCACAGTATTGAACATGGCCTTAGGCTACCTGCCAACTCAACATGTCCCAGGAGAATGGGAATGGTCAGCTTCAGGCAAAGGCACAATCACTCACCTAACGAGGACAACTTAATCTTCAACTCCCTCTGGGGTATTAATTGGCTTATCGACCTCATCTCTGATGTACTACCTGTTAAAGGGCATATCATGCAAAAATCAACTTTTGGAAGCTGTTTGGACCGAAACGTGAGTAGGATTAGTGTGTACACAGCCATGCTAGTATGGTATAAACATGATATGTTTGTTTACATTTCCTGAAATTGAACCAGGATTAGTCATGCAATCTTGAGACCAACAGTATCATAATGTAGCAGTGTGATAAAAAAAATAAATAAAAATCCATCCTTTAACTCCTAACAATTTACAAGTGTTGATTGATTGATTGTGGTGAAATGAGGGCCGGGCAATTGTGACAGGAAGCTGATGTGAATAATACTGAATAATAGGGCACCTATTTTACCCCTTTATCAGGATTTAAGATAAGTCTTTTGTTTCTCCAGAATGTGTCTGTAAAGTTTCAGCTCAAAACACCCAGCAGATTATTTATTATACCTTTTAGAACATTAGATTTTCTGCTCTGAACACAGTGTAGCTGTTTTTGTTGCCTTTAATGCTAGTTCTCCCCGCCCACCATTCCCACATGCCTGTCAGAGGCTGTTTCTCAATTCCAAGAACGCAGAGAAGACCTTGTGAAGTTCTTGTGAAGACCGGTCTTGCCAGGTGTCCTCGGAAGAACGAACTCGGGAGACCACGAAAACAGAGAAAGCGTCCTGTGAGAAATGAGATGCTGCGTTCTTCCTGATGGTCACATGACCTTCACGCATTTTAAATGGAAAATTATTTAAACAGCATTCATACAACGAATTATTGTTTTTCCCCTTTTCAAAATATATACTATGCATAAACACATTATAAATATATGTTGCACAATATAAATAAACAGATTTTAATACGAATTTCAGCAAACAAACACCCTTAATGTGTTTATTTCTTTATTAAGATGTTCATGGTAATGTTTATATTCACCGTTTCATTTAGGGAAACTCCTGAGGTAAATAACTTATATCTCTGAACTTTAATAATAAATCTAAATAAATGCTGCGTTTTTCCCACCTCCAGTCGCAATGACTTCTGGGATTTCCAGAGCGAGATCGGCGCTCAAGTCTGCATCCATGCGTCCTCGGTATCAAGAACGCATCCGGGAAGTTTCACGTGTCCGCTGTTCTTGCGGTCTTGAGTATTGGAACTGAACTTTGGCAGCTGATGATGACGTTACACGAGAACACGAGGACGCAAGACAGCTGAAGAACGCATATTGAGAAACAGCCAGAGTGTGCCTCAATCTCCACCTCGACTGTGTCAGATAAACAACACAGTGACAGACATGAAGGAAGCAGATCTCAAGTAACGTTTGTGAGAAATACTACAGTAAGACCTTTCCCAATGATTATTTGATGTATTTGTTGTGGAGTTAATTCAAGCCTTTCGATGAGTCACACACAATGTTGTTACAAAGTTCAAACACACACACACACACACACACACACACACACAGCACGCGTGTTTAACTTTGCACTGTTTTTGCACGGCAAATGTGACACGATACACGTTAATATCCACTTCTGTATAGATATCTGTTATTTTTTAACGTCCACAAACCGGGATTGAAGCGTCTTCTTTTATAATTGCGGCTGTGGTGATAAAGACGGTAAAATCGTTCTAATTCATTACAAACATGCACTGTTTTAAAAACGTTTAAAACTTTTAAAACTCATTCTTGATCACATTTGATGATGATTGATGATCACAGAGAGCTGAACAGATCTTTTAATCTTAGTTGCTTTGTGCACATCCTGTCTTGTTGATATGATTATACATGTTACTACGGAGACATGTAATGTGCGGCTGTCAATCAATTCAGTGGGTGGGGAAACCGCACTCCTATGTCACGTTGCGGTGGGCCCTTTAATGGGAGGGGTTTGGACCTTTTTTTTAACATCAGGAAATTAAAAAAAAATATTTCATCATAGGTGCCCTTTAAATAAACACAAGTGCATACAAATATACACTCATTAACAGATAAATGCAATTTATTGTGTTTATTTAAAATTTTAAAATGTAATTTGTTTTGTTACATTGTTACAAATATCTAAACAAAATGACTGAAAAAAAACATTCACCTTCTTCTTGGGAATATATATATATATATATATATATATATATATATATATATATATATATATATATATATATATACATATACAGGGGTTTTCAAACTGTATGTGTGCATATACAGTTGAAGTCAGAATTATTAGCCCCCCTTTGAATTTTGTTTCTTTTTTAAATATTTCCCAAATGATGTTTAACAGGGCAAGGAAATTTTCACAGTATGTCTGATAATATTTTTTCTTTTGGAGAAAGTCCTATTTTATTTTTATTTTTTTCCCCAATTTCTGTTTAACAGAGAGGAGATTTTTTCAACACATTTCTAAACGTAATAGTTTTAATAACTCATTTCTAAAAACTGATTTATTTTATCTTTGCCATGATGACAGTAAATAGTATTTTACTAGATATTTTTTAGACACTTCTATACAGCTTAAAGTGACATTTAAAGGCTTAACTAGGTTAATTAGGTTAACTAGGCAGGTTAGGGTAATTAGGCAAGTTATTGTATAATGATGGTTTGTTCTGTTGACTACCGAAAAAATATATAGCTTAAAGAGGCTAATAATTTTGACCTTAAAATGGTGTTTAAAAAAATAATAACTGCTTTTCTTCTAGCCGAAATAAAACAAATAAGAATTTCTCCAGAACAAAAAAATAATATCAGACATACTGTGAAAATTTCCTTGCCCTAACTTGGGAAATATTTAAAAAAGAAAAAAAATTCAAAGGGGGGCTAATAATTCTGACTTCAACTGTATATGCACACATACAGTTTGAAAACCCCTGCCCTAACCTGCCTAGTTAACCTAATTAACCTTGTTAAGCCTTTAAATGCCACTTTAAGCTGTATAGAAGTGTCTTGAAAAATATCTAATCAAATATTATTTACTGTCATCATGGCAAAGATAAAATAAATCAGTTATTAGAAATGAGTTATTAAAACTATTATGTTTAGAAATGTGCTGAAAAAAATCTCTCTGTTAAACAGAAATTGGGGAAAAAATAAACAGGGTGGCTAATAATTCAGGGGGGCTAATAATTCTGGTTTCAACTGTATATATTTCCCAAGTAGAAGGTGAATATTTTTAGGTGAATTATCCCTTCATATGTGACATAGGTTGCTGCTTTGTCTAACAGCTTAGAAAAAATTGAACAACAACAAAAACATAGAGCTAGTCTGTTATAAGCTGTCTGTGTTATTTGACCTGGATTGTTTTTGTGCTGTTTTCGACTAGCTAGTTGTTTCAAAGTGCCTGCCTCTGAGCAAAATATGGACTCTGTTCTCTTCCCACCCATTTTGTACATGGAAAGCAAAATGCCTAACGATGTAAAGTGATCCTGGCATTCAGCCAGCTCAGTGTTCAGATGTAGAGGCTCACAGGCATCCTTACACAAGGGATGGGGAAATGAAGCCCCATGAAGCACTGAGGCTTTCCTATTACTGTTCTGGGGGGAAAAAAAAGATTTGAAGCTTCGAGAGCATCTAGAACAGCACCATCTAGTGCTTAATTAAAACATGTCACACAAAAGCCTGTCAAATAAAGCAACCACCACACACACTATATAGTTTTATTGTTATGTGTACAAATAAAAGCCTTAGACATTTGCATTTTATTTGTCCAATAGCTAAATTAATTTAGCATTAAATTTGTGACAATAAAATATGACATGTGCTTATATGTTTCAAAATGATCTAATGTAGGCCACTTTCTTCACACACACTTAAGGACATTGTTTGAAAATAAGTCAGTTTAATGTATTGCTTATCTTTCAAAGTACAGTAATTACTTAACACAAACCCATCAAACAGACAGCCTTAATGCTGTGTTCACACCAGAAGCGGATAAATTGCGCTATTAGCGCATAAATAGACGCTTGAACATTTGAGTTTACTCGCTTCATTCACGCATCAAAATCCGCTTCATTCGCACATCAAATTCACTTCAGAACAGACATGGATTTGCATGATGGGCAGGGCTTCTATCTGCCCAGTGACTGTAGCTTCGTTGCTAAATGGCTAACATGGATTTTATTGAGAAAATAACTGTGTTTATGTGCTTTTATGAACGCTGAAAAACAGCTTCGATACATTTGGAGTAGTGTCTGAGTCCACTAGATCCTTTCAGAGGTGGACCCAGCTCTGTGAGCTCATAAACTCCTCCAGAAACTTAACCTGGATGACAGAAGCTTTCAGCGGTGCTTCTGACTGAGCTGAGCCCAGTTTGATGAACTGTTGTCGGTGTCGGCTGGAGGATTTCCCCCGGGACACCAACAACAGGCTCTACGTCACAATCACGCCCCCACAAGAGCAAGCTCCTGTTTGGTTAATGCGGCACGAATGTCCGCTGAAGTTCAGATTTTCCAAATGGAGCGATTTGCGCGTTAAGCACGTCAAACGCGCAAAACGCTCAATTCATGCATATCGCGCCATTCGTGCGTATCCTGCCATTCGCACAATTCGCGCTGCAGGATGTCTATTCGCACCTTTGCATTGACTTAACATGTAAATCACTCGTGCTTGACGCTTCTTCAGCGTCTGGTGTGAACACAGCATAACAGTCACTGAGTAAGGTCTGTGGTTCTGACACACAAATTGAAGCACACATGATTGGATTTCGATCAATTGGATTTTAAATTGAATTTGTCATCAAACACATGACTCGATACATGCATAGATGCTTCAGTGTCACACATAAAATCATTACCTTAGACAGAAACTGAGCTTCACCTGTGAAATGGCTTAATTTGAGTGCATCTGGAAAGTATTCCTAGTGCTTCACTTTTTCCACTTTTTATGTTACAGCCTTATTCCAAAATGGATTAAAGTCATTTATTTCCTCAAAATTCTACACACAATACCCCATAATGGCAACGTAAAAAAAGATTTTTTGAAATTGTTGCAAATTTATTACAAATAATAAACCTGAAAAATCACATGTACATAAGTATTCACAGCCTTTGCTCAATACTTTGCTGATGCACCTTTGGCAGCAATTACAGCCTCTAGTCTTTTTGAATATGATGCCACAAGCTTGGCACCACCATGCTTCACTGTAGGGATGGTATAAGCCTGGTGATGAGCGGTGCCTGGTTTTCTCCAAATGTAACGCCTGGCATTCACTCCAAAGAGTTCAATTTTAGTCTCATCAGACCAGAGAATTTTGTTTCTTATGGTCTGAGAGTCCTTCAGATGCCTTTTGGCAAATTCCGGGTGGAGAGTGGCTTCAGTCTGGCCACTCTACTATACAGGCCTGATTGGTGGATTGCTGCACAGATGGTCGTCCTTCTGTAAGGTTCTCCTTTCTCCACAGAAGAACGCTAGAGCTCAGACAGAGTGACCATCGGGTTATTGATCACCTCCCTGACTAAGGCTCTTTTCCCCCGATCACTCAGCTTAGATGGCCAGCCAGCTCTAGGAAGGTGGTTTCAAACATCTTCCACTTGCAGATGATGGAGGCCATTGGATCTTTCAGAGCAGCAGAAATTTTTTTGTAACCTTCCCCAGCCTTGTGCCTCGAGACAATCCTGTCTCGGAGGTGTACAGACAATTCCTTTGTCTTCATGCTTGGTTTGTGCTTTGACATGCACTGTCAACCCTGGGACCTTATATAGACAGGTGTATGCCTTTTCAAATATGTCCAATCAACTGAATTTACCACAGGTGAACTCCAGTGAAGCTGCTGAAACATCTCAAGAATGATCAGTGGAAACAGAATGACCTGAGCTCAATTTAGAGCTTCATGGCAAAGGCTGTGAATACTGATGTACATGTGATTTTTTAGGTTTTCAAACCATTTGCAACAATTAAAAAAAATAGTTTTTTTTCACATTGTCATTGTGTGTAGAATTGTGAGGAAATAAATGAATTTAATCAATTTTGGAATAAAGCTGTAACATAAAAAATGTGAACAAAAGTGAAGCGGATGTACTGTAATTGAAAGGAACGTCCCAGAAAGAGTCGGCAAAAATATATTTGTGTGAGCTAGTGTGATTGTTTTTCAAACCTCAGGCAATACAAAGCTAGATTCACATCGAAATTGCATTTAAAGCTTGTAGCTGTACCTACAAATCTTCTGAATGATGAAAGTATGTTTATCATTATTATTATTTTTTATTAGCAAATGCAAGCTTCAGTTCAACTTTTCTTTGTCCAGATATGTGTTTGTCAGTGTGGTGTTTTGGTTTTCATGCTGTCCTGCACAGACTGCAGCTGAGTTGCAGCAGTATCACTTTTTCAATGTTTGACTTCATTATACATTGATAATGAAGGGGCTGCGATGTCAAGCAATGGTAAATGATAACCCATCTGCAAGACACTCTCAGATTGTGTCATTATAATGTGGAGATAACTTCAGATACTCCATTATGTCAGTCAAGCTGTAGATAAGTGCTGGCCATGTGGTGTGCTGGTTTTGCTACCTCAAGAATGAATCATTTGTGATCCAGCTTCAGAGAGGGGGCGGGCTGGGATTTAAGTTCTGGTGATTATAAGTAACTTTGAAAGCAGATGTCATCCAGCAGTCATTAAAATATTAGTGCAGTAGATTGTCTGCTTAATATCTTCTAGCATTAAATTTTGATGGTACCACAGCAGACATTTATTTGACAATTATTAACTTTAGAAGTATGTCAGCTTATTCTAAACCCAACATAACAGTGAACTAGTGATGGCTGACGCAAAACTGATCCCGACGCACAGATGTTTCGTAACACGGCTCCAGGGAGTTTCAAGACACTCAGGTCACATGACTAAAGCAATTTAAAGGATCGGGGCATTTGATTTGTTTTGAGACATGGCATACCTGTTAGGCATGGGCCGGTATAAGTTTCTGACGGTATGATAACCTTGGATAAAAATACCACGGTATCACAGTATTGTGATTACTGCTCTAAAATATATTCTTTTTTAAATGTCTGGGTAAAAAAACCTCATTGAACACAATTTATTTTATTTTAGGAAACATTTAGAATATTTTTGGACAGTAAACATGTCAGGCTAAATAATTTAAATAAATAATTGACTTCTGCTCTCTTTGTTGGTTTCAAAAACACAGATTTATTTACAACACATAAAAAAAACTAAAATAAAAAAATCTTAAATATACTTTAGGAACGGTATAACTGAAAATTTTAGAGGTTTTAAAATCTTGACGTCACCAAACCGCGGTATACCTTGAAACCTATTATCGTCCCATGCCTAATACCAGTCTAATCTGCATTTAACTGACAGGGTCGAAATCCAATCACACAATCGCTCATAGCCTACACTCTCAGAAAGTAAGGTACGCAAGCTGTCACTGGGGTGGTACTTTTTCAAAAGGTGCAAATTTGTACCTAAGGGGTCCATATTAATACCTCAAGGGTACATACTAGTTTCTAAAAAGTACAAAACTGTTCCTCTTAATATTTGTAGGTACTAATATATACTTTTGAGGTACCAATATGGACCCTTCAAGTACAAATGTGTACCTTTTGAAAAGGTACCACCCCAGTGACAGCTCGAGTACCTTTAATTCTGAGAGTGTAGAGGACAGTGTGTTGATTATAGTGGACAGGGCTGCAGAGTTTAAATTCCAGCTTTTACAGAAATTGTGACATGTCTATTACTACTTTAGTTCATTTGGACTGATGTTACAACTCATAAAAACAGAGCAATATAATCTCAATAAATGAATGATTATAGTTGTTTCATGGTGGATTTGAATACAATTCAAACACAATGACAGCAAATGCAAGGGACCCCTGGTGGTCAAAACTATGTATATTCTACAAAAACTATTACTATTACTAAAACTATTTTAACAATCTAGGCGCAAAGTCATAAGCTCATGGCGCAAGAGCATTAAGGGCATGTCCGAATCCACTTTTGCTATTTTTTAAGATGGAAAAATACGGTTTGTGCCCTGGCACATGGTTTAACAGGGTTGTGCTTATTCTCTTAATGAGTTATGGGTGTGTTTTGAGCATAACATGCATTAAACCAATCAGAGTCTCATCTCCCATTCCCTTTAAGAGTCAGTTGTGTCGTGCCTTGGCACATTTGCTATTTACATGGTGGACTTTGTGAGTGGAAAAACTGCTTCACTAGCGAGAAAACAGTTAACCAGACCATCTGCGCGAGGATAAAGAATGAGCCTCCTCTATTTGGCCTCTTTACTTTCTCTTAACGTTACTTTTACTCTTTACTCCTTTACTTTACTGGATAAGGAAACGATGTTGTACGCACTCCACTGAAGACATCAATTAGCCCACATATTTAATTTTGTTTGTTTAACGCAAAGATTTGTTTCAAAACTATTTCTAAATTCAGTTCTAATTTCCAGCAAATGAATAAATCATTAATAATAACGAACTGTGGTCAAAAAACCACAAACCACAAAAAAGTTATATCCAAACACACGTCTTATTCTTATGCCCCACATCTTCAAAACCTGACAGGTGGACAAATCTAAATTGTTTTTTATTAAAACAAATATAAATATGCTTATAATAAATACTACTACTAATAATAATAACATTATACAAATGCAAATTGTATTGAATAAACTGAAAAAAGCCCCCTGAGGTAAAGAATGCATGGAGGCAGGGTTTTTTATATTTATGTAGAAAATAATATATATTTTGTAACATTTTAATCCTTTATTTTTTTATACAGTATATATATTAAGATATTTGTGTTCTGCTGTGCATCCTGTGTGTATTAAGCAATTTGGACCTGCATAGGTGCATAACTAACGTGTTCTGCTGGACTTTAGACTAGCTTTTAGTTGGTCAATGGCGCACACTATTTTAGTTCCTCACAATAGCAACGCACCAACAATGCGTCATAACACACCCCCTTTTTAGACCAGCACACCCATGAGTCCAAAAAGTGGCACAAATGGATTAGCTATTTAAACAACGCAGCGCAAAACATGAAAATTAGGGTTGCTCTGGTCTGAAATTAGCAACAAATCACGACATACACGTCGTGTGCCTTATTGCGCCGGGAGTATGATAAGACCCACTGCGTGCTTTAAATTGAAAGCATAACCTATAAATGCACTTATCTTATCTAATATCATAAAATATTAAATGTATGAATAGTTTGTGTTCTTTCATAAATAGTCTAGGCTTATATAATGTTTGTCCATGATGGGCTCTGCTAAACAGGCCAAATACAAAATATGAACTATTATTATTTCCGCTCCCTAGTGGAGAACTATTCAATTTTCGAAATGTTTTAAAATAAAATTTGCATAAAGAAGAACCAACCCAGGCTCATTCTGATTACATACCCCTATATACATTTCTGGAGTACACCAAATATGTCCCAGGAGCTACGTTTTTATTTATTTATTTTTTAATTTTTGTTTTCGCAAATCCACCAGAGGCTGCTGTGTACGCTTTTTCAGATCTCAAATGTTTCTCGTGAGTGATCCCCCCACTGACCCCCTTGTTTTTAAAAAGAACCTATTGACCAGCGCCCGCCCACTTTCCTAAACCCAATCGACAGTGTTTTCAAAAGCAATCCAGAAAAAGAAATGCCACCTGATTTTTACAATGTTTTCAGATTTTACCACATTCTCAACGTGTTATTTACTTGTTTATTTTATTGCTTGGCTTTTATTTTTGTCTTATCTGCTTTCTAGAACCGTTCTTTGCCAGACTCGAACCCCGTCATCACAGTCAACTCCACTCTGCATCTCAAATCTACATATGCAACGAGCCACTGGACAAACTGGTAACAGCGGAAAAGCTGTCCACATGGAGGTAAGTGGTAAGTGGTAAGCTGGTAAGCGCGAAAAGGAACAGCATCGTACAGCCCCGTAGCATTCGTTTTAAAGACGAAATTAAGCCATACGTTCCTCTGGCTACATAATTTGTGATCTCCAGAAATGTATATAGGGCTACGTTTTCAGAATGAGCCTATGTTGAGAAGAACCATTTACTGAGATAACATTCATTCATTCATTTTCTTTTCGGCTTAGTCCCTTTATTAATCTGGGGTCGCCACAGTTGAATGAACTGCTAACTTATTCAGCATATGTTTTACGCAGTAGATGCCCTTCCAGCTGAATCCCATTATTGGAAAACACCCATACACACTCATTCACACACATACACTACAGACAATTTTAGCTTACCCAATTCACCTGTACCGCATGTCTTTGAACTTGTGGGGGAAACCGGAGCACCCGGAGGAAACCCACGCGAACGAGGGGAGAACATGCAAACTCCACACAGAAATGTCAACTGACCCAGCCGAGGCTCGAACCAGCGACCTTCTTGCTATGAGGGAACAGCACTACCTACTGCGCCACTGCGTCGCCCCTGGGAAAGCATGATCATGGCTATTTGACACATACTTTGAATCCACTGATTCAAAACAAATGTTTCATAAAGGGGCTGCAATTGCTTCGAAAGCAGCCACCACTTCCTTGTGTCAAGCCTGTTTTTGTTTTACCATGTTACAGTGTTTTTGGATGTCTTTAAAAACTGCACCTGGCTTCCTGCGCCTTGCTTTTAGTGGACTGAATCTGTTACACATGTCAAACAGATTTCATGAGTGTGTTAACTGTGCAACTTCTTACTTCAGAGGTGTGATCATTTATTAGAAGACTGATGCGTGAGACATTTTAAATGAGTGAATATTAACAGTGCCTATATCATTCCTTTTCCTTCGGCTTAGTCCCTTTATTCATCAGGAGTCGCCACATCGGAAATAAATCACCAACTTATCCATGTTTTACACAGCGGATGCCCTTTCATCTGCAACCCAGTACTGGGAAACATCCATAGACACTCATTCACACACATACACTACAGCCATTCATTCATTTTCTTTTTCGGCTTGATTATTAATCCGGGTTCGCCACAGCGGAATGAACCGCCAACTTATCCAGCACATGTTTTATCCATCTCTGGGAAACATCCATACACACTCATTCACTACAGACAATTTAGCCTACCCAATTCACCTGTATCACATGTCTTTGGACTGTGGGGGAAACCCTCGCGAACGCGGGGAGAACATGCAAACTCCATACAGAAATGACAACTGACCCAGCCGAGGCTCAAACCAGCGACCTTCTTGCTGTGAGGCGACAGCACTACCTACTGCGCCACCGTGTCGCCTATACTACAGCCAATTTAGCTTATTCAATTCACCTATAGCGTATGTCTTTGGAGTGTGGGAGAAACCGGAGCACCCGGAGGAAACCCACGCAAACACAAGGAGAACATGCAAACTCCACACAGAAATGCCAGTCGGGACTCGAATCAGCGATCTTCTTGCTGTTTGGCAACAGTGCTAACCACTGAGCCACCATGTTGCCAATGGAGCTATATCATTATAATATCAATAATGTATTTTAAATGGCACAGAAAAGGCATGAAGGCATGGAAAAAAGTTTCCCAGTTGTGACCAGCTTACAAAGAGAAAAAAGCTGATATGCTCTTTAGTTGAAATCTGTTTGCGCACGATTTTCAGTTGTCTGCAGAGTTTTTTTTTTATTCTTCAGCACTACAGTCATCCTCTTTCAGCATATCTCGCTGGGTCTTCAGGCAGATGCAGTTATTTTTAATAAATCATTCAGAGCTCTGAAGCACTTAGCCAAGGTCAAAAATGCTGTGAGCAGTGCTGAACGGCTAAATAGCTACTCTAGTAACACTTGGCGGCACCGAGAAATGGAGTCCATGAACGAGCTGTTTACTGCACTGTTAATTGTAGAGTAAAAGAAGCCTTTTTAAGACACCAGTGAATGTCATCGCCAGTGACCTTGATGAATGCAGCTTCTGAATGTGTTTTTTAGTTTGTTATTATTACTTTTATTATTATTATAAGCTAATAATAATAATAATAATAATATTTATTACCATCATTATTATTATTTGTAGTAGTAGTAGTAGTGTAAATGTATCTCTTCTGTAAAATCTCAGGTTAAATTTTAAAAGCCCTGAATGTTTTGAAAATAATCACAGCTGGGCTGATGTATGACCCTGAATGAAATAAATCATTATGCCCTTCATATTTGTGTGAGACAGGCAAATAAATAGGAAACTGTGGTGTGCATCTAACTCAGTGGCCCCATTTTTGTGTATATTCTGAGAAATGTTTGTGTTTCAGGCTTTAGCTTGTACCAAAATAATAATAATAATAATAATAATAATAATAATAAATAAATAATCAAAAATAAATATTTATTTATTCATTTATTGTATATATTTATCCCTGATATGCCCATTTTACAAAATGTCACAAGACATCTTAATCCTGTTTAAAACTTTTCACCCATTGGTGAAAACATATTAAAGCAAGGTATGTCTTTTTGGAGCATAAGTGAGCCTTTGAGTCCATCAATTGTCAGTAAAAAGATGAATCTCACAATCATACAGTCACTGCTGAAAAGAGTTCAAATCTGCAAAAGATGCTGGAAAACTAAAGAATCAGCAGTAGCACTTTAACTTCGGAACAAACCAAGGACCCATGAACAACCATACAAATTTAAATATACAGTTAGGTCCATACATATTTATACATCGACACAATTCAATTTTTTTTGGTTCTATTCACCAACACAATGGATTAGAAATTAAATAACTTTAACTGCAGACTGTCAGCTTTAATTTGAGGGTATTTACATCCAAATCAGGTGAACGGTGTAGGAATTACAACAGTTTGCATATGTGCCTCCCACTTGTTAAGGGTCCAAAAGTAATTGGACAGAATAATAATCATAATTCAAACTTTCACTTTTTAACACTTGGTTGCAAATCCTTTGCAGTGAATTACAGCCTGAAGTCTGGAATGAATAGACATCACCAAGCGCTGGGTTTCATACCTGGTGATGCTCTGCCAGGCCTCTACAGCAACTGTCTTCAGTTCCTGCTTGTTCTTGGGGTAGTTTTCTTTCAGTTTTGTCTTTAGCAAGTGAAATGCAAGCTCAATCGGATTTAGATCAGGTGAGTGACTTGGCCATTGCATAACATTCCACTTCTTTCCCTTCAAAAACTCTTTGGTTGCGTTTGCAGTATGCTTTGGGACATTCTTAATCTGCACTGTAAAGCACTGTCCAATGAGCTCTGAAGTATTTGGCTTAATACGAGCAAAAAATATTGCCTGAAACACTTTAGAATTCATCCTGCTGCTTTTGTCAGCAGTCAAAACATCAATAAATACAAGAGAATCAGTTAACAAATAAACAAAACTACCCCCTTACCTGTTTACAAAGACCTGTTTGAACTGCACACATGAAGCATTAGTCCAAAGCGTTTTCATCAAGGTTGCATATAAAAGGATGCCAGTTTTTAATTAATAAATAAATGATTGAATGAATGAATGAATGAATGAATGGATGAATGGATGAATTGATGCTACTAATTGTACTGTAGCACAATCGACGGTACTTAAAAGTGATTTTTAAACTAAACATGATCTGATTAATTATATTAAAGTCAGAATATATAAAGTGGCATGTCTTAAGGGCTATTCATCATAAGTATCTGTCATATCAATGCTCTACTGGAGTCCATAGCATTAATAATAAACACATGTAATGTTGTCCATATCCTCCAGCATTCTTCATCAATTCAGCTGTAGTTTCAAGGTAAAATGAAAATAAGCATTTCGGTTTTGGCACTTTTGTTTTTATGGAACAAAAAATGGTAAGATCTATAAAAGGGTAAAATGATAATCTCACACTATGCATGTCTACACTATACATAGATGTTAATCCAGGAACATGACCTATTGGGTGAAATCAGGTTGACATCACTATTGATGCCTGTGATTTGATAGATTTCATGAAACAACTTCTAAACACATATGTTCCAAGTCTGAAAATAGTGAAATACCAATGTAGTAAACAGATATTAGTAATGTATTCAGTAAAAGTAAATGGATTGTAAATGGGGTGTATATCATATATTTGATAGGTGTAACTCCTTTGTGACATCTGAGCAACAAAGAACTTGTCATACTATACATCAGAAACCAAATATAATATCGAGGATTCTGTGTTTGGTCGGTTGTGTACTTCATCACCCATGCTGTGTACATCTTTGAAGAAAACATTTTGTTACTTTTAAACAAGATAAATAAACAAGTTAAATAAACAAGTTCAAAAAGGTAAACTTTTAAGGTATAAAGCAAATCTAGGTGGTTGTTATTGCAGAATAAACATGGCAACTGCAGGTGGCAACACTTCCCAAAAAAATGTATTGTAATTTGAATGGAATCTATGCTAGTGCTAGTCTGTCGAAGGACAAACTCAAGCCTCAAAGATACAATAGCAGTCAGAGGTACAACATGAGTGGAAATGCAGTTCTTTTTTACTAAGAAAAAAATAATACATTTGAAAGTGATTGTTGTTGTTACGAAGTGGACGCAGACAAAAGACTTGCGGATTTAAATGCAGATTATTAAAGGCGAGGTCATACAGGCAGTGGTCAAAAACAGGAGCAAAACAGTATAACAAGGGTCATAATGAGAGGTCAGACTAGGCAGCAACGAATCAAAACGAGGAACAGGACAAGAATAAAAAAAAAAACACAGCAAAACAAACCAGGAAAAACACTTCATAATGTTCAATACAGAAACAAGACTCAGCCATGTGTGGGTGAAAGTGACATGTATATAAAAACCTTGTAATCAGTTAAAATAAGCAGCAGCTGTGTCTGTGTGTGAGTTCTGGGAGTTGTAGTTCATAGAGCAGCAGAACACCAGCAAAAACAGCGCAAAACAACGAAAACACAGCTGACGATTACAGCAGACTACAGGAAGTAATCCCCAATGGAGACAATTGGACCTGCTTAGTGCAGCTTAACAATCACTAATTGCATTTTATTAAATTTCTTACAAGTGATCAATAGGATTTTAAATTTATACTATGGCTAATTGCCAGTCAATGCGATGTTGACAGAACTGGATTAATACGATAATATTTCTTAGTTTAGTAACCACTCTAGTAGCTGCATTTTGAACCAGTTGATGTTTATAACAATAAATAAGATTTTCCACTTTAATAAGAATAAAATCCCCAATTTAAGACATTGATGGCATATGTCATGATTTGGCAACATTTGTTAAAGATCAGAACAGTTTAGATGAAAAAGCCTCTGCGTGCCATGTAAATTTTCAACATTTTTAAGACACCCTAAAATGTTCTGTTTCAGCTTTAACTTCAGTAACAATATCTTGAATGAAGAATCTCCTGGAGTGTTGTCTTTTTTATATGCATTCATATACTGTGTTGCTTTCTAGAGCTCGGACACAGCTGTCAGTGCAGCTGAGAGGAGGTAGAGAGGGGGCTCCTCATTCTGTCTCCTGAGGTCTGCATCGATCATTCTCCAAGGGGAGGCTGTGGGAGCCCTCTCTGTGAACCCAATCAAAAGGGGTGTTCATCAAGAGTGTCTGCCAAAAAACACATTCATGCCTGGGTTAACCTCCAGCAAGCACAAACAGAACCTTACCATTCTTCACATTCAACGTTCTCTAAGCAGCACTGTTTTTTTTTTTCCTACTTTCCTTTGAAAATGGATAAACCCAACAATAAAATAAATAAAATAAATGTAAAATAAACACAACCACAAATTAAATGAAAAGATATGTTATCGAACCCAATGACAAATAAGTGTAAATACATTAATAAGATAATATTTATGATTTTACATTAATTATTTTGTCATTTAGCAGATGTTTTGTCCAAAGTGACTTACAATTGAGGAGGCATTCAGTGATTCAACAAGAAGAGGCAATACCAAGACAAGCTCATTGTGAAAATGAACCCCTGCATACATTTCTAAAGAGTGTGAATTATGTAGCCAGAGCTAAGTATGGCTGCATTTTCTCTTTACAGTTTTTTGCAATTCATTCATTCATTTTCGGCTTAGACCCTTTATTAATCTGGGGTCGCCACAGCGGAATGAACCACCAACTTATCCAGCATATGTTTTACGCAGCGGATGGCCTTCCAGCTGCAACCCATCCAGGGCCGCTGCTGGCCAAAAGGGTGCCCTATGCGAAATTTTACTGTGGTGCCCCTACAGAGGAACAAAAACACACAAACATATATATTTAAACATGTATTTATTTATTTATTTATATACATAAATAGGCATTTAAACACTCAAAATTATACCTAAACATTCAAATATTTAAATTACAAAATAATAGTTTACATCAAAGTAAACACTGACATGTCTTCTGCAGAAGCATTCCCAATTTCAAACTTTACAAAAGGTAAGGAATAAAACCCTCTCTGTACCTGTAGAGATGGGCGGTCCTCAGGGCTGCATCCTGTCTCTGTGTCTACCTGTGCAGCTGCTGGTGCCTCTGGAGCAGTGCTGGATCAGGCCACCTCATCTTCTTTTGTGACAATTTTCAGCATTGAACCTCCATATACAATACGGAAGAAATTAGTCATTTAGAGAAAAACTCATGACATACTATTACTAATGAGCTAGTCAAGCACTCTTCATAATGTGTCTACACTAAAACCATAACGTGGACTTAACTTGCATTATAATCTATGGTGACAAACACTGACCCTCACTGTCAGTATAAGTCAAAGACATTTGTGGGTTTTAAGAATTTAAAAGTGTATTAAAATGAGTGTATTTTTAAACAAAAACTTTAACATTCAGAAAAAAATTAATCATTATTGAAATCATGCTTTCATATTATATTATATTTTATATTATTGATCTTTCAGAAATTACAGAATGAGTCAGTATTTCATATAGTAATGAACAAAAATGAAAAAACCGGCCTAAAACACACAAATCCACCGATGTAAAGACTAAAGAGACTTTATTGTCATTGCAGTGATACAAGCAATAACAACAGCAGCAATAAGAAATTTATAGAAATAGACAAAACAATAAACAACTGCAAAGAATTATATAATATATAATTATATAACATAATATAATAACTATATGATAATAAATAATACATACAGTGAAATAATTGTGCAGTGCATGTGTATGTAGCTGGTGTGCAAACAGAATTGTAAAGTATTGCCCAAGTTAATAAAAGAACTGAGTTTGTGTATTTATCAGCAACATGGGGAAGAGAGGCAAACGCGAAAAGTCATAAAACATGTCCTGTCATAGTTTAAAGCACAATGCAGAGCCGCAAAGCAAATAAACTGAACGTAAACAACAACAAATAAGGCAGATTTGGTGCAGTTGTGGCGAAGTTTAAACGTTAGCCTCACTAGTGAACAAGCAAAAATAGTCGAAGTTTTCCAGATTCATGGAAGTTACCTGAAAATGATGCACGCGATTCATCTTGCACTTTTTTCCTCTTCTCGGCTCCAGACTGCTGTTGTCTTCCCAGGGATAGAGCTGCAACTTGCATCAATTATAAATATTTGCAGCTAGCAGCCGCACAGATAAGTGGACCGGACCGCGCCGCGCGTATGCGTCTGTGCGCGTACACGGAAAAAATTACGTCACATTTTTGTTTTTGCGTTCGTCATAAAATGAATTTTTAAAAATGTATTTAACAACATATTATCAATATACATTTTATTTACACTCAGTTTATGTTAATATTATTAAATAAATGTTTTTTTTTTTGTCTTTTTGAGCAACTGTCCGAGATGATGCCCCCCTCCGGAGCTGAGGCCCTACTCAGCCTGCGTACTCTGCGTATAGGGAGTGGCGGTACTGAACCCATCACTGGGAAACATCCATACACACTAATTCACACACATACACTACGGACAATTAAGCTTACCCAATTCACTTATACCACGTGATTTTTGCACTTGTGGGGGAAACCGGAGCACCCGGAGGAAACCCTCGCCAACACTGGGAGAACATGCAAACTCCATGCCAACTGACCCAGCCGGGGCTCGAACCAGCGACCTACTTGCTGTGAAGCGATTGTGCTACTCACTGCGCCACCGTGCTGCCCTTTTTCTCAATTGCTTTTGCTCAATTCTCGATTGAAATTTTTATTTTTCAAAATAATAAGTTTATTGGGTTTTCTCCGGGTGCTCCAGTTTCCCCCATAGTCCAAAGACATGCAGTACAGGTGAACTGAATAAGCTAAATAGGCCGTAGTGTATATGTGTGAAAGTGTGTGTATGGGTGTTTCCAGTGTTGGGTTGCAGCTGGAAGGGCATCTGCTGCGCAAAACATATGCTGGATAAGTTGGGGGTTAATTCTGCTGTGGCGACCCCTGAATAATAAAGGGACTAAGCCCAAAAAAAAAATTAATGAATAAATGAACAATACGTTTAGATCTCTGAACAGTTCACTTATTGTTTACTTTAGAGTGGCATTTCTTATTGGTTTAAGCAAATTGCAAATGCTTTGGCACATGTGTGCCAAGTACAAATGTCTGTAGTTTGGTCAAAAACTAATTGGATATGGCTTGTTCAGTCAATTCCCATTTAAACAGTCAAACTCATCACAACTTCTCAGTCATTTTTTTTTCTCTATGAAAATATAGTTGTATACGCACATGCTTACACCCTAAATATCTGATATTGACATTGTTTGTAAATGTCTGCTAAATTGGTAAATGACCTCTAGTTGCAATACAATTTGCGTTATCTATTTATTAATCCAGTTTGGTAGCACACACACACACACACACACACACACATATATATATATATATATATATATATATATATATATATATATATATATATATATATATATATATTGGCGTTAACGTGCTGCGTAAACGCGAGACTCTTATCGCGCGATAAAAAAAATATCGCCGTTCATGTATTCTCAAAGTTGGGTGAGAGCTGGGTCTTTTCTACGCAGGCTATGATGACTTTCACCTTGATAGTTTAGCGTGGATGTATACCTGACCGGTGAGCCGTCTGGGAAAGAAGTGCCCTTCTGAATCAATTCAGCAGGATGCCTGACTCTAACTGCAGTTGAGCAGTTTCACTTTAACTCACGAACATTTAATTCATGCCTTCGTGACAAACTGGGGTATTAGACGCAAATAAATGAGTAAGGACAGGTGAGAGTGTTATGGAATTTAATAACGCACGCCAAATGAGAAGAAAAAAAACTTCCGCATTTCGCGATGTGTTTGTGTGTGCATCTGTGTGTCTGTGCGGTCCATTGACAGCCGCCTGTGTGGATCTTGTCGGAAAATATGCCGAAAAGTCCTACATGACGGGAATAGTTTGTCAGTATTGCCACTAATATCTGTATACTCCACGTCTCAATTCCATTTCTGTTTAGTTCAGTTATGACTTTAGTCGCATTAAGTAATCAAAAATCGCTGTTTACATGGTAGACTCTTAATCAGAGTATTGTTTTAATCATATTAAAATCGTATTAAAGTATTGTTGCCCATGTAAACATACTCAATGTTTGACACCGTCAGGGCTCTGTGAACTTGCCTTTGCGAAGCAGCATTTTCTGTATGTACGTACATCAAAAGCAAGTATGAAATCACTGTTTGGAGCTTATGTAGGCCTACAGTTCAACATTCATGTTTAACTGAATAAACAGTTAGTAAACACAAGTACATCTTATTGAACATCATTTATTTTCATCACCAATTATCATAGTAGAACAGTTTCTCAAGCAGTTTGTGATGCATTTTGGAAACGAGATGAGCCCCTGGTCTAATGTGTCACCTGGCTTGAGAAACCCGTTCTCAAAGACTTATTATTTGGGTAGCACACATATTCTGAATGCCTTCGGCAGAATTCAATTGAGCCATTTTAATCTAGATTAATCTAGATAAATTTTTAAAGTAATCTAGATTAATCTAGATTAAAAAAATTAATCTATGCCCACCTATAATATATATATATATATATATATATATATATATATATATATATATATATATATATATATATATATATATAATATACAGTTGAAGTCAGAATTATTAGCCCCCCTGAATTATTAGCCCCCTTGTTTTTATCCCCCCAATTTCTGTTGAACAGAGAGAAGTTTTTTTCAACACATTTCTAAACATAATAGTTTTAATAACTAATTTCTAATAACTGATTTATTTTTATCTTTGTCACGATGACAGTAAATAATATTTGACTAGTTATTTTTCAAGACACTTCTATACAGCTTAAAATGACATTTAAAAGCTTAACTAGGTTAATTAGGCAGGTTAGGGTAATTAGGCAAGTTATAGTATAATGATGGTTTGTTTTGTAGACTATCGAAAAAATATAGATTAAAGGGGCTAATAATTTTGACCTTAAAATTTCACTTTTATTCTAGCCAAAATACAACAAATAAGACTCTCAAGAAGAAAAAGATATTATCAGACATACTGTGAAAATTTCTCAATCACTACATTCACAATCCTGAACTGCATCAACATGTTTGTGGAAGAGCAATTGGAAGTGTAATCTCTAGCAAGGCCAACAAGAGTGACAGGATGTCCACCAAGAATGTTTTTTTTTTCATGGATATTTTGTAGTTTTTGTGTGTACTTGTGGTAAAAAAATAAAAGTAAAATTCAATATAAAATACAGCAATTGGACAAGCTAGATTGCACTTTGCATGTTACACATTTCTATAATGTTCTGTATAAATACAAATGTTCAATTACTTATTTTTTTCTATGTACCATGTACACTTTTTTAATGTTTTTTTAACCTTAATTTCGATGGTTGACTGTCATGGTGAAAAAACAACTAATCACTTTGAACAATGTTTTCTCACACAATGACAAACACACTTTGGGCTCTATTTTAACGATCTAGGCACAAAGTCTAAAGTGCTGGGCACAAAAGCATTAAGGACATGTGCGAATGCACTTTTTCTATTTTAAGGATGGAAAAATACACTCTGCGCCGCGACGCATGGTCTAACAGGGTTGAGCTTATTCTCTTAATAAGTTATGGGTGTGTTTTGAGAATAAACCAATCAGAGTCTCATCTCCCATTCCCTTTAAGAGTCAGTGGTGTCACGCCATGGCGCATTTGCTTTTTACATTTTTATAAATATGCAAATAACAAATAATACTAATGATAATAACAACATTATACAACAGCAAGTTGTCGTGAATAAACTGGAAAAAAGCGCGCAAGGTGAAGAAGGAATGGAGGCAGTGGTTTTTATATTTATGTAGAAAATAATAATTTTTGTAATATTTTATTCCTTTAATTCTTTTTCATTTGTAATATTTTATTCCTTTAATTAATTTTGATTTGTAAAGATAGTTGAGTATTGCTGTACATTTAGCGTGTTTTAACCAATGTTTAAGTGATGCGCACAACTAACGCGCTCTGCGCTGGACTTTAGACCTGCTTTCAGCTGGCCTGTTGAACAGTCTATTTTAGTTCCTCAAAATAGCAACGCGTCAACAATGCGCCTTAACACACCTCTTTTCTAGACTAAAACACCCCTGAGTGACGGAAAACGGGAAAATTAAGGTTGCTTGGTCTAAAAATAGCAACACGTCGTGGAAACACGTCTTGCGCCTTATTGCGCCAAGTCTATAATAGTGCCCTTTACAGTTGCAATCAGAATTATTCAACCCCCTGATTTATTAGCCCCCCTGTTTATTTTTTTCCCCAATTTCTGTTTAACGGAGAGCAAATTTTTTCAACACATTTCTAAACATAATAGTTTTAATAACTCATCTCTAATAACTGATTTATTTTATCTTTGCCATGATGACAGTAAATAATATTTTACTAGATATTTTTCAAGACACTTCTATACAGCTTAAAGTGACATTTAAAGGCTTAACTAGGTTAATTAGGTTAACTAGGCAGGTTAGGGTAATTAGGTAAGTTATTGTATAATGTTGGTTTGTTCTGTATACTATTGAAAAAATATATAGCTTAAAGGGGCATATAATTTTGAACTTAAAATGGGTTTAAAAAAATTAAAAACTGCTTTTAATCTAGCCGAAATAAAACAATTAAGACTTTTTCCAGAAGAAAAAATATTATCAGACATACTGTGAAAATTTCCTTGTTCTGTTATACATTATTTTGGAAATATATAAAAAAAAAAAAAATCAAAGGGGGTTCAATAATTCTGATTGCAACTGTATGTTTTTAATGGCCTTGGCCAAATTACTGACACAATAACTAGGCTTTGAAGCATGAATGAAATGTTTTGGGTGAGTAACTACATTTTGTCAGTCAGTCAGTCGGTCGACAGCAGCCTCTAGTGGATTTACGCGAGAACAGCACACATGAATGGCACTATAGTAAGATAAATTTGAGATCTGAAAAAGCATACACAGTGAACTCTGGTTGATTCATGAAAACAAAAACTGCAGAAAAATGTACTTCCTGGGTCGTATTTCGCCCTCTCCAAAAATCTATATAGGGTACGTATCAATAATGAGCCTGGGTTGGGTAGCTATACAGAGAAACTTGTTTGTGCTCAAAGAATTTAGTGAGTAAGAGTGCTAGAGTTTTTTTTAAGAGAGAGAGAGAGAGAGAGAGAGAGAATCATTGTAAATATACAGATTATTATTGTTTTTATTACTGTTTTATCCTAAAATATTGATAGTTAAATGTACAGTTTATTCTTATATATTATTATTATTTTGTATTGATTTGTATGAATATGATATGTTGGATATTAATAAGATATATTGAATAATAATAAGATATATTGAATATTCATGTGATATATTGAATAATATTTATTGTTGATATTTAATTTAATTATTATATATAAATATAATCTTTTTTTTTTTTAACTACTACTATTTACTGTGTTTACTGGGTTTTTTATTATATATGCATGTTACTTTTTTATGTAAACTTTAGAACTGTTTTGGCAGTACATTTGTAACATTTGTCTTGCCAATAAAGCAATTATTGAATTGAATTGAGAGAGAGAGAGAGAGAGAGAGAGAGAGAGAGAGAGAGAGAGAGAGAGAGAGAGAGAGAGAGAGAGAGAGAGAGAGAGAGAGAGAGAGAGAGAGAGAAAGTGTTACTACAGGTGGGTTGTCAAGCCCACTCACCTCTGTGAAGCACACTTCATAAATGCACAATGTTTGTGTCGGTTTTTGTGTCAGTGAGATGATGAGTGCGTTTTCTACAGGTGGTTTGTTAAGCCCACTCACCTATGTGAGGCACACTCAGAATTGATAGTATTTTGGGTTGTGTGTTGTGAGGGGGGATAGAGGAGAGGTCTTGGTTTAATTTACTGGGGTTCAGCTGCTCTTGTAAAAGATGGGTTTTTAGTTGTCGTTTGAAGGATACCAGTGAGTCCGCAGTCTGTGTAGGGTCTGTCAGCGAGGGACTTTCTTTACATTCACTCAACTGACCACAAAACAGAATCTGAGCCATCTAAAACTAGTCATTAGTTGTTTTAATGGAGCAAGATTCAAAAACACTATATTGTTTATCACAGGACATTTACTACATGTTCTGCAATGCATTATTCTGACATACTACACATATTTTTTATTCATATGGGTAGAGAGACCTTTTAAGACACTGTAGCAAAACAAAAAGTTGATATTGCAATGTTATTACAAACTGGAGATTATTATTATTATTTTTATTATTGATTGTACATTTTAGAAGTACATATTGGAAAAATATATTCAAAACAAAAGTTAAAACAATAGTTCACACAAACATGAACATTTACTCACTATTTACTCTTCATTAAGTTGTCACAAACCTTTATGAGTTTTTTTTTTCTTATGCTCAACACTAAACAAGGTATTTCGAAAAAAAAAAAAAAAGCTGAAAATATTTAATTACTGACTTCCAATCGTAGGAAAAATACATACTACAGAAGTCAATGGTTACAGGTTTCCAACATTTTTTAAAATATAAGAAGAAATAAACTCATAGAAATTCCAAACAAGTAAAGGGAAAATAAATGATGGGTGAACTATGCCTTAAAGCCGGAAGCTAGCTCTCTGCAACCCTCACATGGTCACTTACTGAAGCTAAGCTGGGCTGCGCCTGGTCAGTACCTGAATGGTGGACCATATGGGAAAGCTAGGTTGCTGTTGGAAGTGGTGTCAGTGAGACCAGCAGGGGGTGCTCAACCTGTGGTCTGTGTGGGTCCTAATACCCCAGTATATTGATAGGGACTCTATACTGCTTGGTGAGCATCATCTTTTGTATGACACGTTAATCCTGACTCTCTGTGATCATTAAAAATCCCAGGATGTCCTTTGAAAAAGTGTAGGTGTTGAACCCAGCATCCTGGCCAAATCTGCCCACTGGCCTCTGTCCATCATGGCCTTTTAACCATCCCCATATCATAATCGTCTTCCTCTCCACCAATCAGTTGGCGTGTGGTCTGCAGTCTGGCGGCCAGGTGGATGCTGCACACTGGTGGTGGATGAGGAGATTCCCACCCCCAAAAATGTGTAAAGGGCTTTCCAGAAATGCACTATATAAATGTAAGGAAAAATATCTTTAAATTTAAATAACAGGAGCGCTTTAGTGATTTTTTCCCTGTGGTGATCTTTCTGCTCTTGAGCTTTGAAAAATCCTTGGCCACTTGAGCAATTTATTTGGGGTTACTGCCAGACTACATTATTGGCAGTGAGTGTTATTCCGTGAGATTATTCTGCTTTCAGATACAATATCCTCAATGAAAACAACTGAGCTGATTCTTATGGCAACTATTTCTGACCAAAAATGATGTGATATTTTAATAAATGTGAACAAGTCTCTTTTTCCCCACTTTCCATTAATGCAAAATGACAATCCTCTGGGAAAGCACTGATCTGCTGTAGGTTAAATGTGCTGTAAGGACACATTTTTGTCACATCACACATGCACACTTCAGTAAACTGACAGAAAGCTTGTTAAGCTTGTATGCCAATTTCTATGCATGGTGAAGTCTGTATAAAGGGCAGAAATCTAGCTGTGCTGATCGGTTTATGCTTAAGCCATTTTCTCCAATAAAGGCAAATGGTTAACATGTTTACATGACCATTTGCATTATCATCATAATAAGCATTATCCAGTAAAGAACACACATTTAAATGCTGTCACTGACAAACAATACTAATTTTTTTAAGTGCATCCAGACTGAGCAGAACTATTTCAGTTAAAGGGGAGGAAATAATGTTTAAAAGCAGAAGGTTTTTTGACTGTAAGAGATATAAAATGTGTTCTCATGCAGAAGAAGGATGTGTCTTCAGAGTGTAATATAAACAGTAGTTTCCTGTTGACACTTTGCAATACTCAAATAATTTTTTTATTTAGTTTATTATTATTATTATTTTCACATGATGACTGACAATAATTTAAATCATAAATAGGACACTCATGGAACACCTTAGTTTAAGTCAGTGGCGTTGCGAGGGGGGGGGGGTTTGGGGGCTTAAGCCCCTGATGTATTGTAAAAAGCCCCTGATCTTTTGGAATATGTTGCACTTAAATAAAAATAGGTTGTATAACATTTATTTTGTTATCTAAGTACTTAAAAGTACCACATACACAGTGTTGCCAGGTTGGAAATGTGAAAGTATCGTACCAGAACCTCAAAATGATCGTATTTGGAGGAAAATTATCGTACACTAGTCAAACGGAGAGTATACAGATATTATCTAGACAAATAGCGTTTTGACACAATGTGCAAATCACCACAATACGTAAAAAAAAGGCGTACCTTAGTGGGAAGGTTCAAACTCCACCTCTGAGTCTCTGTCATCGAATAACTGCGTGTGTTGTCAGATGTTGAGGGATTCATTTTGCGGTACAAATTGGATGCCTACATGGAGCGCAACATAGTGCTGGTTGGCTTGAAAGCAGTGCACCCTCCCGAATTTTTATTACACTAGTCTGAGGTGTGCACCACGAGCCCATCCAGAGGATCTGTAATGAGCCGATCTCGTGACTTCGTTTTGATGAGATTAACTTTGGAAAAACACGTTCACATGATGCATTTGAATGGGGAAAAACGAGAACATCAAGGGCAAACTCCCCTGTCCTTCTCACCTTCCTTTTCAGCACTACTTTACTGCTAAAACTTTACAAACAACTGAAGCACGGCCGCGCGCAGCCAGTGTTGCCAGATGTAGCTGACTGATTCCAGCCCAAAAACTATCCAAAACCCGCCGAAATGCAAAATATCTGGCAACACTGCGCCCAGCAGGAACGTTAAAGGGTCACGAAACACCAAAACACATTTTTTGAGCTGTTGACAGTCATATATGTGTCCCACGCTGCTATAAACACTATTAGGACACATATATTGCACTAAAAAGTGAAAATTGGTTGTTTTTGCGTTATTTTGAGCAAATTCGTTCTTCCGGTTTGAAACGAATTTTTGAAGCTGCGTCACGGCCATGAGATACTTAGGTGTAAATCCAGCCGGAGAGTGGCTGTCTGTCTTTTCTAGGATGTTCTTACGTATCTGAGTGTGCAGTATTAATTCATGAGAAAGACGTGCTTCAAACCAATCAGCGCGCTCTATTGTGTATGACGTGAAACTTCATTAATATGCATGATAGCTCCGGAGACTGTTTACCAGTTTACACTGTTCAGACGGCAGAGAGACGCCACGTTGTGTTGCCAAAACAAGTGAAAGTACAAGAATTTCAAGACAAAATTCGTAGATGTTATTAGTGTGTTGCAACGAAGGTTTTGTTTTCATTTTCCCTTTATGAGAGAGCAGCTGGACTCACGTGTGGATTACAGTGCACGCGACAGAAACGCGTTTGTAAGGAACATTTTTACCCGAGAGCTTTTTCTCATCTGGAAATGGTGAAATCCTGATTTGCCGCTCGTCTCCTTTTAATAAAAAGACACAGCTCCAGTTTGATTGTCTGTCTACAGATTTGGTAAGTGTTTGCAGTGGACTGCCCTTTGTTTAAATGCTGCTCTCCGAGTGTAAACATGAAAACACAAACTATCCCTGTCGTGCAGGATTTTCGCTGCAATTTGTGACAGGATAGTCTATACACACACGGCTTTCTGACGCTACCTACCGAGTACATAAGTTACAGAGAAATGTGGAGGATTTTTTTCTCTTATTCGCCGTATCAAATCAGCCTCTGTGTGTTTGTTTTTCCTGTTAAACTTAGCGCGTGCCCAAATGTTAACTCCCTTCTATGCAAAATCTTATCCTCTTTCCCTCCCCCGACACTCCCACACTCCCAGAGCTGGACACGCCCAACTTTCCTGACATTTTTCAAAACAGAGGTGTGAAAACACCCTGCTGAGACAGGGGGTTTCGTGGCCCTTTAACTTGTGAGAGAGAGCCATTCTCCACGTTGAATGGCTGAGAAGATGTAACGTAAGAAGAGATAGAAAACGTGTCTAACTCCACCTTCTCCTGTCACAGACAGCAGACACAAGATGCAGCTATCAATAAGTAAAGAAGCCCTAAGATTCCAATGAAACTTATTTTAAATGCCATACATTTCTGAAATTATCGTACATTATAGGATTTTTTTCATTATTGATCGTACATCGTACAGAGGTCGAAATTATCGTACAAATACGATAATTATCGTACGTCTGGCAACACTGCACATACATCACGCGTGTTCCACTTAACGCAGTGATTGTGTCGGGCAGCTGTTCAGGGGTACCTGTTTCTACCAGCAGGTGGGAGTGGCACTGTTGTCACATGGTGTTAAAAAAAATCCCGCCCCTGCATCGTTCATTCATCATTTTGAGGAGCTGAAGCTGATGAGGTAATAATACAACTGTTTCGCGAAACTGAATAGTTCTAAATACTGATGAAGCTTAATATTTGTTTTTACAGTATAAAATGTGTGTAGTTTTGGTGAAATAAAAAAAACTGTAATCAATAAAATGTGCGTCATATAAATGTAAATACATGCGAATTAGTCAGAAAAACGTAAATTGTACTAGCTTTCTAGATATGATATAGATATCTAAACATGTTTATCTAGATATGATATAGCCATTTGTTTCTGTAATAGTTAAATCAAAGTGAGTTCATGCATCTAGCATATTATTTTATAGCTATATTCTACTGTATACTGATTTTAATCTTATGAAAATACCTAAGATGGCTGGATGAACACATATAAACCATTTATTGTCGCAGTCAAGTAAATAAAGCCTTTTTATGTTTATTCAGATTCTATTTTCATTCATTCAACTACAGCAATTGCTGGATGCCTTCATCCATATCAGGGATTTCCTGGAATGTTCTACTACTTTTGTGAGGCATATGTGGAATTTCTTCTCAAGTATGAATGAAACAGGCATTACATGCATTTAAAGTGCTACAATGCCCACATCAACCTATTTTGAGGAAAACTGAAAAAAATTCCCTCTAACGAAATTTGAAGTAAACATATTTCTAGCATATAGATCTTTATTTATTTATTTTTTTGTGCTATTTTTGATACAATTGTTACTATATCAAAAAGAGTAGCCTATTGAATATTAATATTTAGCAAGGAATTGAATTTAGAAATTCCAGTATTTTGACAACACTACACCTTAGATAATCACCCTGTCCAAATGAATTGTCCACATTGGATAACAACTCACACTATAAAATAAATCATATTTTTAGATTTGAAGACATGCAGAAAATAACATTATTTTCAAAAACCAAACAGAAACTGCAAATCAGGAGGAGATAGGAGGCTCAAGAGGTATGATATGGCTCATAACAGACTAGTAAATGAGAAGTGGGTTAATTTATCAATGTTTTTTCTTTTTTGGCGTTACAAGTCACAAAGCTTCACAACTTATTGTTAAAAGACTGTCAACTCAAAAACCTTTAATTTATTATTAAATTATTTATAATCCTATTATTAAGATTAGAGTAGATCACCTTTTGAAAGTGGGGGTATTTTAGATTTTATCAGGGTGAATTAGAATGTTTTTTCTTTTTTGGACTTTGGGGCTAAGCCCCTTATCTCTTTCGACCCTAGCAACGCCCCTGGTTTAAGTATCAATTTCCTTTATTAATGTATGGCTTGTTATCACCTAAGATACTTTTTATTAGTACTGTACTTATAAAGTATGACTTTAATACCACATCCCTAATCCTAATTCTACACATTACCTGCTACCTTAGCTATTAATAAGCAACGGATTAGTAATCCATTGAGCTAATGGCCTGAGTTAACACCACCACTGGTAAAAAAAAGCATACTGTAAATATATAGAATGGCCGATAAATAAACAGTACATTTTCATTATTTGGATGAACTACCCTTTAAAGAAATTAAAATATACATATGCATATATGTAAGCAATATAAAATAAATATGTGGTCATTAATGATACCCACTGCACATGTACTTTTGTAATTATGTACACACCCACTGTACATATACATTTGTAATTGTTTATCTATCTGCACACTTCTGATTATTAATAGCAACCTGTACATATAATCATCTATTGTAAATCTTTGTTCATAGCTAATACAACTTGTATATAATGTTCATAGTACGTCCATTTGAAAATATCACCATAGTTTTTCTATAACTGCACTTTATAACTTATACCTGTATCCTGCACTTGCTGCTATTGCACTCCTGGTTAGACCTAAACTGCATTTCGTTTCCTTGTACTTGCACATGTGTAATGACAATAAAGTTGAATCCAATCTAATCTAAATTAATGTGACAGTATATTAGGGGGTTAAGCTTTGATTTTAATTTGATTCCTGAATAATATTAAATAATTATGTGTACTATATGGTTAGAGTTAGTTGCATTTGAGTATGCATACACTGTTAAAAATGATATGAACAATTGGTCATGACAGCTTGTTTTTAGTTGTAACTTATTAAACTAAGTTAATCATGTTCTAACTTAATTTTATAAGTTACACGACCAGTTTTAAGTCAGTTTAACAATTGACTCATAAGGTTAATTTGATTCAGCTTAAACTTTTAAGGCATGGATTTTTTTTTACAATGCATTTAATTGTGTGTGTGTGTTTGTGTGTTTGTGTGTGTGTGTGTGTGTGTGTGTGTGTGTGTGTGTGTGTGTGTGTGTGTGTGTGTGTGTGTGTGTGTGTGTGTGTGTGTGTGTGTGTAATTATTAATTATAATAAATTAATTCAATTTTTTGCCTGAATTACCCTTTGACTTTGGCGTAGGCATTAAAATAAATGTATCTAATTAGAATATATACTATAAATATTTGGTTATTAATACAATCTGTGACATGAACAACTATTAACTCAACATGAATAAAACATCTATCTATCTATCTATCTATCTATCTATCTATCTATCTATCTATCTATCTATCTATCTATCTATCTATCTATCTATCTATCTATCTATCTATCTATCTATCTATCTATCTATCTATCCCAAGGTGTAAAAGAGACGGCAAGCGTTCTCAATTGTTAAGTAAGTTAATTGGGACAAATCTGCTCAAACTCGCAAAGACTAATCATCTAGGTTAAGTAAGGGCAAAGATAATCCGCATGCTCGCAGTTCAAGTTGATCCGACACAATCGGACAACCCACGTCTAAGCGCACTCAACCCCGAATCGGCCATTACCCGCAAAGTCTAGTTATGGAGGTTTAATGAACGCACAGCTAATGCGTAAATCCGGACGCCTTGGCATGTGCCATATGCGCCCGTCCGTACATTACAGCAATCCTGATAAGCTTAACGGAGTTGTCCCTGCGACGCATCATGTCCGTTCTGACTGGTTTGTGCAATTTATCCATCTGCACATCCACGGAGTGCCCCTGATCACCGTCTACGTACGCTTGGTACCTTTCCGTTTCAACTGCTCTGCGCTCCTTGCAACATATTCTTTCGAAAACTAGGATCGCCGTTTTCCTCGGGGTGTATCTGGATATCCCTTTAGTTTGCCAACGGAATAGTCAACGCGTTTATGGATTCACGACAAAACAATGGAGAAACAGGCAACAACTGAAACAAGGGAATAAACGGGGGACGTTCGGAGAGAGGAATAACCAGTTTAACAAGAAATCTGGGGTAACTGCCCGATCTAGAGGTGCGTGTGGTCGTTTTCAGCTCATGTTGGTGGAAACTACACAGGGATGGTGTTCTAAGACTCGGGATTTCAGTGTGCAAAAGAATGCACCCGGCTTTGGTTCGCCGCTTTTCTTTTAAATCAAATAAGATGCGCTGAAAGAGCGAATGTTTTAAGCGCCTCCGTTTAAGAATCAAGTGGAATCGGATCGAATGGATACCTTTCCGACGATTAAGGTAAGTGACGGGTTTGTCACGCTGATTATTGAGCAGCTTTCTGTTGGGAAAACGTTTTAAAAACACCATTATTGAGACGGATTTGAGTTTAGTCGTGCCAGTTAACGCGTTTCGGTCTATTGCGGTTTTACAGAAACTCTTCTGTTTATCAAACTACATATGCCCACAAACGCATTTAGATATTTGCGATGAGGAATGTAGAGTGTAATTAAAATACGCGAGTTGTTGTTGTCCTTTAAGGGTCAGTTGACAACCTCAGCATAATTCCCAGCTGAAAAGACTTCAAGATTCCGTTACTTCTATCATTTCTTGACCACCCATTGGATGTTCTCCTGCAATTTTGTTGATATGTTTGATTTGATTTGTTGTGCAGTTTGAGGTTCCATTCTGTTTTATAATTCATGCTGCGTATTGCAAACTCTATACATACAGTGATATTTGATTATTGCTTGTGTTCATGGGAGTGGTGAGTTTCTAATCATGGCTACTACTTATATTTTCACAGTGCTGTTGTAACCTTGTAAAACGTATAATTCAGATGCGCAGGGTGGCCATCAAGTGGTATAATATTCCGCAAGTTCGCATAATAATAGTAAAAAAACACATCACACAAATGCATGTGGACATAGAGGGTATATATGCAAAAGCTGGTCGTTTCAGCACCACGGACAGCACCTGGGATAGTTTTACCTGCGTCCCATTTTGTGTTCGCGACTGAATAGATTGCGAAGCTGCCGGTTTAATGAGAAGATTGTTTTTATGGGACCTTAATGAGACTCTCTGGCAGCTGTCAGTGATGATTGGGAAGGCACAAAGAGCATTCACCTTGCGGGCCAGCTCATGCAGCGTGTCAATGTCTGAGGAACAGATTCATTAGATGAACAAGCTTCAAGCACAAAGCCAATTTGTTTAGGACTCACGTGCACTGCAGCTTTAATAAGTTCCCTCCCGTTGTGTACCTGCTCCCAACCTTTCCAAATATAACTGAGAACAATTGCTGCGTTTGTCAGCACTGGTGAATTATAACAGCAACATCAAGCCATTAGATTCCTTAATTAGTGTGCTGTATCGATCATTCTACTTCTTTGGCATGGTATTTGATTAAATATTTGAAAATATAATCTAGCCCTTATATGTATGAATTATTTTGTTTCTGACAAACTAAAAATAGTAGCATCCAAAAACAGCTGGGCTTATTTGCATGGTTTAATGAAACTCCAACCAATCAATTTGCATCAATACAAACGTAAACAACATAAACAAGAGTTATGCAAAGTTATTTTATTTTATTTGAATATATTTTATATATTTAATAATACACACACACACACACACACACACACACACACACACACACACATATATATATATATATATATATATATATATATATATATATATATATATATATATATATATATATATATATATATATATATATAGACATTTAATAATATATTTTATTGTTTTTAATTTAATTTATTTATTTTTGTTTTATTTATTTATTTAGCTATATTTTATTTTATTGTTTTGTTTTATTTATTTTTTTGTTTTATTATTTTTTAATTTTATAATTATTGTATTTTGTTTTGGTGGTTCATTCCACTGTGGTGACCCCTGATAATCAGGTAAGGCAAAGGAAAGTAAGTGAGTTATTTTATTTTATCCTAATATATTTGATGTTACTATTTTGTTTTTGTTTTATTTTATTTATTTTTTATTATATTTGCTTTATTATTATTATTTTTTTTTATTTTATTTTATATATAGTTTAATTTTATTTTTTATTTTGGTGGTTTAATCCACTGTGATGTCTCCTGATATTCCCGGAATAAGCATAAAGGAATGTGAGTTATTTTAATTTTATTTAAGCTTAATATATGATATTGTTTTGTTTTATTTGTTGATTTTTATTTAGTTTTATTATTTGATTTGCTACTTTAATTATATTTTAGTTTGTTTATTTATTATTATTATTAGTAGTAGTAGTAGTATTTTTGGTGGTTCATTCCACTGTAGTGACCCCGAAGGAAAGTGAGTTAGTTCTTTTAATTAATTTTTTTTTAATCTTAATTTATTTTATATTATTTTGGTGATTTTTCCGCTGTGGCGACCCCCCATTTATTTTATTTTAGCCAACCCTTCATTTACTCCACAGTAGTGTATTGTAAGACAGTGATTGGAGGTTACCACTTTTTTTTTTTTTTTTTTTTTTTTACAGCAAACCATCAAACGAACACCACAGTGTCAGGAAAGTGAAAATGGTTCAAAGCAGTCATCAGCTTTTAAAGCCACTTCACTTCTTAGACAATTACTTCCATTTGGCCTTTAACCTTACGTCCACCTTCTTACGTAGCTTAGACTTAGCAACTTAAAAGGCTCTTGTACCATTCCAGTGGGCTGGACAGATGGTTTGCCATTTATTTATGAGCTCCCAAGCATTGCAGGACCTGTGTACTTGTACCCGCCCCCACCCCACCCTACACACACCTGCACACACACATTTGGTGTCAGTATACAGTAAGGAAAAAAATTCACATCATTTGTATGCCAGTGTGCACTGAACTGCTCAGCCTCATTTGTCTTCTCTATATGTTAAACATGCTATTTATTATGTAGCAGTTACGAATGCAAATGACTTTTTCCAATTCAGCAAAATAGAGTTAAGGTCAGAATTATTAGTCCTCATGTTAAATTTGGATTCTTTTATATTGTTTCCCCATTTTCTATTTAACAGAGGGAATATTTATACATATTTCTAAATATAATAGTTTTAATATATAATTTCTAACAACTGATTTCTTTTATCATTGTCATGATGACAGTATATAATATTTTTTACGACATTTCAAGATCAAAATCCAACAAATAAGACTTTTTCCAGAAGAAAAAGATGTTATTGTAAATACTCTGAAAAGTTTATCTGTTAATCTGTTCAATATCACCAGAAATATTTGAAAAAGAATAAATCTAATTTATAAATATGGTATCGGAAAAAGTAGTGATCCAAAACTGGTATGGATTTAAAGGTGCAGTATGTAAGTTTGACACCCAGTGGTTGAACTAGGTATTGCAGTCCTGGATCAAAATAGACGCAAACGCGGGATGCCAGATTGAGTACAGGAGCGAGTGATTTAAACTGTGTTCTAAATAAAAGCAACGACACGCAACAGAGGGAATATTTTTCATATTAAAAGTAGTTTTGGTACTAACCAACACCTCGAATTGATATATATGAAATGGCTTCTATTTCTCACAGCTCAACATGTGAAACCTATGACAGTGATCACCTCAGGTAAATCTTGTGTGCTTTATTCAATGCTAAATGCTAACAATGTGAGTTTGAATAGATTCTAAACCTTATCGTTTCATGAGTGAGTGCTTATTCTGTGCTTCTGAATGGCTGTATTTACATTTATGCCGTGTTTCGTCTGGTGCAAACAGCCAAACTGCTCATTACTGTGTATCGTCACAAAGCATGTTATTAGGACACAGGGTTACAATGTAACCTGCTCACCTAATGTTTACATTCACAATATTTATATCATTTGCTAATTAATAACCTCATGTGGAACTGAATCTGTCTCATTTCGATGTCTGATACTGTCCATTTTGCTCACGGACGCATGCTTTCAGAGCCTTTCTGAATGAATGAATGAATGAAATACGCTGTTTTCCAACAAGGCAACCCGGAGTGCTGAAATGTAATTGGCTAAACTGGCATTGTCCAGGTTGAATTTACCTAAACAAAGACAGCGTTCCGGCACGGAAAAACCATTTTCAAAGCAGAATATCTGACTTCAGCATTGTTTTTCAGTTAAACAAGTATGTTCACTTGGGATGTTTCTTAAATATCTGCACACATATTATGGTATTTTTATGCTTTAGAAGAGTCAAAAACTTACATACAGCACCTTTAAAGTATTGTATCAGTACCGATATCAAATATTTTGGAATGATATCCAGCCCTATCGCAATAGTTTTAATATCTAGTTTCTAATATCTGATTTCTTTTATCATTGCCGTGATGACAGCACATAATATTTTACTAGACATTTTTCAAGATGCTTGTATTCAGATTAAAATGCAATTTAAAGGCTTAACTAGGTTAATTAGGTTAACTAGGCAAGTCATTGCATAACAATGGTTTGTTCTGTAGCATATTAAAATAAATATTGCTTAATAAAGTTTTCAGCCAAAATCCAACAAATAAGACTTTCTCCAGAAGAAAACAATATTATTGGATATACTCTAAAAATTTCCTTAACCTGTTTAATATCACTTCAGAAATATTTGAAAATGAATAAATATTTCACAGGGGGGCTAATAATTTAGCCCTCATCTGTATGTGGAGATGAATATAAATCTATTTTATAAAATTGGTATGGGAAAAAGTAGTGATTGAAAACCGGTATGGAATTTAAAGTATTGTATCGGTATCGGAATCGAATATTTTTGAATGATACCCAGCCCTATCACAATAGTTTTATTATCTAATTTCTAATAACTGATTTCTTTTATCATTGCCGTGATGACAGTACATAATATTTTACTAGACATTTTTCAAGATGCTAGTATTCAGGTTAAAATTCATTTTAAAGGCTTAACTAGGTTAATTAGGTTAACTAGGCAAGTCATTGCATAACAATGGTTTGTTCTGTAGCATATTAAAATAAATATTGCTTAATAATATTTCCAGCCAAATATTTCCAGCTAAATTTTCAAATAAGACTTTCTCCAGAAGAAAAAATATTTATTATTGGAAATACTCTGAACATTTACTGAATCCGTTAATTATCACTTCAGAAATATTTGAAAAAGAATAAATATTTCAGAGGAGGGCTAATCATTTAGCCCTCATCTGTATGTGGAGAGGAGTATAAATCTAATTTATAAATTTGGTATCGGAAAAAGTAGCAATCAAAAACTTTATGGAAATCAAAGTGTTGTATCGATATACCGATATCGAATATTTTTGAATGATACCCAGCCCTATCACAATAGTTTTAATATATATATATATATATATATATATATATATATATATATATATATATATATATATATATATATATATATATATATATATATATATATATATAAATATATAGTTTTAATTTCTAATAACTGATAATAACTTTATCATTGCCATGATGACAACACATAATATTTTACTAGACATTTTTCAAGATACTAGTATTCAGGTTAAAATGTCATTGCATAACAATGGTTTGTTCTGTAGCATATTGAAAATACATCTGGTTTAATAATATTTCCAGCCAAAGTCCAACAAATAAAACTTTCTCCAGAAGAAAACTAAATTATTAGAAATCCTCTGAAAATGTTTTTAATCTGTTAGATATCACTTCCGAAATATTTAAAAAAGAATAAATATGTCACAGGAGGGCTAATCATTTAGCCCTCATCTGTATGTGGCGATGAGTATAAATCAAATTCATAAAATTGACATCGGAAAAGTAGAAATCAAAAACTGGTATTTATGGAATTTAAAGTATCGTATCGGTACCGATATGGAATATTTCTGGATGATACCCAGCCCTATCGCTGAGTCTTTTTCTTTTTTCTTTTTGCTTCTTGGTGTACTGCTCATCTCAAGGAGCTGACATTATCTAGACTAAGTCTGTGTAATCTCTGTCTGTCGGGCAATTATAATTTGAATTCTCATAAGACAGAGATTATGCAAACTCTGAAAAGGCCCTCCAGGCTAAGATTCAACTAAAGTCTACTATTAAAAAAAAAAATGCGGCAGAGACCTCGGGGTTCTTAACTGACGTCCACTCAATCAGAGGAACGACAGGCTAGAAGTGCTGCCAGCCTAATCTCTGTGACTGGCAATAAAATACTTACACTGCCTTAGCCCACAAGGGATTAGGGAAATTTCCCTAATGAACTTACAGTTAAAGCCTTTCACCCACTGGACCCAATTTACAGAGCACTCTTTGAACCATCCTGGACTCAGCATACAAATGCATTAGAGTCTGGAGTGAGCATTACACCGGGGCTTGAAGATATCTTTGCAGGACTCTTGTTTGTTATTTATTTGATGTCGTTAGGCACAGTAGGCAAGCGTTAGTTAGGCTAGGGCGTTTCTAATCGCATTTAAAGGTAACTTAGCGGTTGGTTGAAATTTTAAGGATTGGCCACGCTGACAGAATACAAAATACTATCAAATAGGAGAAAACAAGTAGAAAGAAATCTCTCTTTAATGAATATATACACACATGACCTAAATGAATATAAATATTATCATCGCTTACAGTGCAGTAAATTTTTTAACATTTCTTTGTCTTCCATAAAGCTTTTGCTATAAAAAAAACAAATATAATTGCTGTGTTTTTACATTTTTTTTAACCCCCAACCCCACTCAAACAATGTAACTGCCTCAAGCATAGCTCAATAAATAACAACCATAAGCCTAACCCTAACCCTAAATCGTAAAATAATTATCAAACACCTTAGGCCTATTTTTACAAGTGGATATTTTAGTAAATATCAAACACCTTTTTTCATTCACGAATTTCTAAAAAGATAGGAACTGTGTCCTTTGGTGTAACATTATATGATCATTTCAGGAAATTCCATGAAAAACTATTTACAGTCGAAGTCAGAATTATTAGCCCCCCTTTGATTTTTTTTTTACTTTTTTTTAAATATTTCGCAAATGATGTTTAACAGAGCAAGGGAATTTACACAGTATGTCTGATAATATTTTTTATTCTGGAGAAAGTCTTATTTGTTTTATTTCGGCTAGAATAAAAGCAGTTTTAAATTTTTTTAAAAACATTTTAAGGTCCAAATTATTAGCCCCTTTAAGCTATATATTTTTCGGTAGTCTACAGAACAAACCATGGTTATACAATAACTTGCCTAATTACCTTAACCTGCCTAGTTAACCTAATTAACCTAGTTAAGCCTTTAAATGTCACTTTAAGCTGTATAGAAGTGTCTTGAAAAATATCTAGTCAAATATTATTTACTGTCATCATGGCAAAGATCAAATAAATCAGTTATTAGAAATGAGTTATTAAAACTATTATGTTTAGTGTTGGAAATTGATTTCTTATGAATTTTGGCTCTTGTTTATTTCAATAAATGTAGCTGTGTCATGCTTATGTATGTAATTTAGCTGTCATGTTCATGTATGTAGCTCAAGAGGGGCCAGTGTCTGTGGTGCCAAGGCCAGATAATACAGAACGTAAAGGACCACACCCGGCCAATTCCTAGAACACCAGTTGGTTACTTGTGTGTATAAAAGTGGTTTGAAAGAAAGAGCTGTTGTTGAAGATGGCCTGAACATATGTGAGGGACAACTCCAACCCGGAGCTCTGTATCTATCGAATTATTCAATTGTATTTAATAAATGGCTAATACTTTTGCATTGAAGAAAACCTCTCCTGACTCTCATTGAACACGCATGGAATTGGCTAATGCCATTCAAGAAATCCCAACATTAGAAATGTGTTGAAAAAATATTCTCTCTGTTAAACAGAAATTGGGGAAAAAAATAAACAGGTAGGCTAATAATTCTGACTTCAACTGATGATTGTGTTTTCATACTTTAATTATTTTCATAATTCTTATTATTCAGGCATATACTAATAGTGAATTTGTATTATATTAAACTATTTATTAATTCAACTTCATCCAGTTTTGTGGCCTAATCTGAAGTGAGGACTATTTATGCTTTACAAATCCCTCATAAATGTCAATTTATGTCAAATGCCAAAATGTCAAATGTCAAAATGTCAAAGGCTCTGTTAAATTCTAAACAGGAAAAGAGAACATAAACAACTTTATTAATTTCTATTAATTTGAAGATTCACAAATGAAACTGTATTAAATATAAAACATAAATCTTTGCAACCTTAAAACTACTGTGCAGTTTAAACATCGCTAAATAACATTGAAATGTTGCATCATATTATATTATTAAATTGTTATATCGTTGTTGTTTTTTATCCAATCCTATGTTATATTTTGACACTCCTGTTATTCAATGGTGAAACTTTACAGTAATTTCGTTTTTTAGATAAGATTGCAAAGACCATTGTTGGTAACACTTACTGATAACTACACACTATGAATCATTTACTAAGCATTAGCATCTAGTGAATTCATTATTTGTTAAGCATTAACTCTACATTATTAAACATTAGTAAGCAGTTTATAACTGCAGCTACAAATGCTCTATTCTTGACTTATAACCACATTCATAATGTGCTTAATACTTGTACTTTCATACTTTGTTAATGATTTATTTTTCATTACTAAATTAAGTATTGCATTATTTACAAACCATTTGTATTTAAGAGTATTTGGAGGTTTTTAAGATCATTCAGAATGAGTTAGTAAATGATTAATAAACTATTGAAATCAACGTTTATAAATCCTATTATTCACGCATATAATAATGGTTACTATGTATGTTAATAAATGCTTTATTAACTCAACTTCATCCAGTTTTGTGACCTAATCTAAAGTGAGGACTATTTATGCTTTATAAATCCCTTATAAATGACATATAAAGGCTCAGTATCAAATGACCAATAATCTTTACAATCTTATCTAAAAAGTAAAATTTGTAAAGTTTAAACGTTGCTGAATAACAGGAGTCTCAAAATACAACAAAATTGGAAAAAAACAACAACAATATAATAATTTAACAATATAATAGGATGCAATGATTAAAATGTACAGTAATTTTATATTAGATAAGCTTGCAAAGATTTATTTTTCATTTGATACAGTTTGATGTGTATCTTTAAACGAATAGGAATGAATAATGTCGTTTATGTTCTTTTTTTCCTGTTTAGAATTTAACTGAGCCTTTGATTGTCATTTAAAAAGGATTTATAAAGCATAAATAGTCCTCACTTTAGATTAGGCCACAAAACTGGATGAAGTTGAGTTAATAAAGCATTTATTAACATATAAATTAACTATTATTATATGGCTGATTAATAAGAATTATAAATGTAAATTTTAATAGTTTATTAATCATTTACTAACTCATTCTGAATGATCTTAAAAAACAACTAACTATGCTTAAATTACTGGTTTGTAAATGATGCAATACTTAATTTAGTAATGAAAAATAAATCATTAGTAAAGTATGAAAGTACAATTATTAAGCACATTATAAATGTGGTTATAAGTCAAGAATACAGCATTTGTAGCTGCAGTTATAAACTGCTTACTAACGCTTATTATTGTAGAGTTAGTGCTTAACAGATAATGAATTCACTATTTGCTAATGCTTAATAAATGGTTCATAGTGTGTAGTTATTATAAAGTGTTACCCTATTGTTCAGTTGATACTGAGCCTTTAATTGTCATTTATTAGTGATTTATAAAGCATAAATTGTCCTCACTTTAGATTAGGTCAGAAAACGGCATGAAGTTGAGTTAATAAAGCATCTATTAACATACATAGTAACCATTACTATATGCCTGAATAATGAGATATATAAACACTGATTTCAATATTTTTTAATCATTTATTAATTGTATTTACTACTGAATGATCTAAAAAACCAGAAACTACTCTTAAACACAAATGGTTTGTAAATAATGTAATACTTAAATTAGTCATGAAAAATGAATCAGTCACAAATAATGAAAGTATAATTATTAAGCACATTTTAAATGTGCTTATAAGTCAAGAATACAGCATTTGTAGCTGCAGTTATAAACTTTTTACTAACGTCTATTATTGTAGAGTTAATGCTTAACAAATAAAAAAGTCACTATATGCTAATGCTTAATAAATGATTCATAGTGTGTAGTTATTATAAAGTGTTACCAACATGTCTTTTATAATTTTATATAAGATAAAATGAATGGCACTATATGAAAATAAGTGGCTGATAATAAAGATAAAATCACTCTCACAATAATTGCTTATTATTAAGAGCTGTTTTTGTGGCGACGCAGTGGCGCAGGTAGTGCTGTCGCCTCACAGCAAGAAGGTCGCTGGTTCGAGCCTCGGCTGGGTCAGTTGGCGTTTCTGTGTGGAGTTTGCATGTTCTCCTTGCATTCGCGTGGGTTTCCTCCGGGTGCTCCGGTTTCCCCCACAGTCCAAAGACATGCGATACAGGTGAATTCGGTAGGCTAAATTGCCTGTAGTGTACAGTATGTGTGTGAATGAGTGTGTATGGATGTTTCCCAGACATGGGTTGCACCTAAAAGGGCATCCGCTGCGTAAAACATGTGCTGGATAAGTTGGTGGTTCATTCCGCTGTGGTGACCCCGGATTAATAAAAGGACTAAGCCGAAAAGAAAATGAATGAATAAGAGCTGTTTTTGTTCAATTTTGCTATGGTCACACCATAAGATGCTTTTTAAGGCACATTTCAGTAACAAACAGACAAACAATAGAACTAGTAAATCTAATTGGTACAAATTAGTACGATTTGCTCATCACCCAATGACGGTTGGGGTTAAAGGTGGGGTTGGGTGCCACGCCTCCTTTTTAAAATCGTACATTTTCGTACGACTTAACTCTAAACTGCCACTAAACTGACAAAACGTAAAATACTTACGTTTCCTTGTGAGATCCGACTGATTTTCTCAAATATCATACTTTAAACTATAGAAATATATATTTAAAAAAAATCTTCACAAATTGTGTTTTGAAAAAAAAAACAAAAAAAAAAAAACTGATATTTTGCATTTTTTTTTTAATGAACTACCCATATACTGTTTACCTAACTGATAAACATAGCTAATATGTAGAAATATTCGTAATGTTATTGAGGGAAATCGAATATAAAAATGTTACATTGCTATTTTACAAATAAATATGGTCACACTTACTTTGATGGTCCGTTTGTTGAATTGAAGTTACATTGCATCTACATGCCAACTAATTCTCATTAGATTATGAGTAGACTGTTAGGTTGGGGTTAGGGTTAGTGTAAGTTGACGTACATGCAAAGCTTCTTTTAGTCAGTTAAATGTCTGTTGAAGGAGCAGTAAAAACAGATATTAAGCAGACAGTCTACTAATACTCAAATGGACCATCAAAATAAAGTGTTACCAGAAATATTAAGATTTTTTTTAATGTTTAACAAATGTTAAAACATTTAAAAACTATATATTCTAAATATATTTCTTTCTAAAATGACAATGTAACATTTTTATATTCTCTTTCCCTCAATAACATTATGAATAAAGAGAAAATCTGTGGTTAAGAGGTCAGTCTCATAACTATATGTCATCAGCATCTTACTGAAATCCTAACATAATCAGTAATCCTGCCTTGTGTAGGAAAAAATCACGATCATCAGAGTTGATATTATTTATATTATTTTGCAGTGTACAAGCTCAGATTTCATAGTTATTGCCACAGAAAATAGTGTGTTTATATATGTGTAGCAGTGTTTTTGTGCAAGTTAAAGTACATCGACATTATGGGGCAATATAAACAGAATCATGATTAGGTAGAAATAGATCATGATTAGGTGGACATGGTGTGTATTTCAAAGCTGTACAGGAGTAAGGGTGCTTTTTTTTTACTTGATGATCTGCAATGAATAACTTAATGGACTCATTGATTAGTGTTTGAATTGCTCCCAGACATTTCTTAATTACACAGAACAAAACATCCGTTTTGCTTTCATTGCATAATAGACGCAAGCTGAAATCTGGCCTATTATTCTTAAGAGGCAGTCGCATTAATGGAGTTTCAGCAAATTTGTGCATGGAAAGAAGCTCCATTGATCATTGTCAATAGCTTAATGATGTATAATGCATATGCTTGCATACTGTAGAAGTTGCTGTTGTTTGGTACGGTAAATTCACATGACAAACTTCAACTAATTGATTAAAGGTTGCATGGATTTCTTTTGGATCGACTGATTGATTAATTGATTGATGCATAGCCCTCCTTGTGAAATGATTATTTTTCAAATATTTCCCAAGTAATGTTTAACAAAGCAAGGGGATTTTCACAGTATATCCTAGAATATCTGTATCTTGATTAAAATTTACTTTCTATTAGTTTGGCTTGAATTAAAAAACATTCATTCATTCATTTTCTTGTCGGCTTTGTCCCTTGCGGGGTCGCCACAGCGGAATGAACCGCCAACTTATCCAGCACGATTTTACGCAGCGGATGCCCTTCCAGCCGCAACCCATCTCTGGGAACTTCCACACACACATTCACACTCATACACTATGGACAATTTAGCTTACCCAATTCACCTGTACTGCATGTCTTTAGACTGTGGGGGAAACCGGAGCACCCGGAGGAAACCCACGCGAACCCAGGGAGAACATGCAAACTCCACACAGAAACGCCAACTGACCCAGCCCAGCCGAGGTTCGAACCTACGACCCAGCGACGTTCTTGCTGTGAGGCAACAGCACTACCTACTGCGCCACTGGGTTGCCCGAATAAAAAAACTGAATTTTTTTTTTTTTTTTTAATAATTGAAAGTCAATATAATTAGCTTTTCTTAAGATTTTTTTTCTCGATTGGCTACATAACAAACCACTGATGTTCAATGACTTTCCTAATAAACCAAAATTGCCTAGTTAAATAAATTAACCTAATTGACCCTTCGCTAAGCCACACTCGAAAACCGCCACACACCGATCATGGCTTAGCAACCGTAGCTACGTGCAGGAGTCAAGCTGTCAAGCTTTCGAGCGAGGGAAACAAACCAAAGAGTTGTGCATAAAAAACTTGCGCGCTTGTGTCTGTATCCAGAAGTATCGCTGTAAGCCGAGAGGAGAGGAAAAGTCACGCCAGCCGGTCAAATGGGCCACAGTGTGAGAGAGAGAGAAATGGAGTTTACTTTCATTCTCTCAATCGCAGTGAAGGGGCTTCTACTGTAAGTGTCAGTGAAAGACTGTCCAGCAAACACACATGCAGTCAAATTTTGCAGAGTTTCTGCGTTTTTAAGTAGTTGGAGCGTTGTAAACACTCGCGCTCACCTCCCTCGCCATAGTAAGCTACGGCGACATAGCGCATATGAGATAAATGACGTCAGTACATAATAACCGGTTATGATTATTACTGAACCGATACCGAATTGTCCGCGTCTGCATCGCGGTGCACAGAAGGAACAGTTAATTTTGACACCCCTAATAAACGGAATATTTTCTCAATTCAAATGAGTAGCGGCTTAGACCCGAAAACAGTACTCCACACATAGCGACTTAACACTTGTAAGCTATAGCTTCAATCTTTATGTTGTTTTAATTTATGCTAATATCTTAAATATTTCACTTAATGAACTCTATATCTGCTTTTGTCTGAAATCATAATGTAATTTGTACAGAAATTATTCACTATTTCCCTAGGGAGTGCACACATCGATAGGGGAGGGCCGTAGCCTGGTAGTGAAAGCTTGTTGAACAGTAAAAAGGGCGGAGGGTCTTTGCGAAGGGTGAATTTAAAAAAAGATTGTGATCACTTTCCTTTTGAGGTATTGAACTGATCATGAGTCAGATGTGATGATAAAGCCAATGATGTAGAAACGGCTTTTAAGAGCTGATTTCTGACAAAGGCAGACAGTAACTGGAGCAATGGCACCTCAGGGACGGTGAATGGAAAGGAGCTAGGCCATGCCCTGCAGCCACACACTGAATTAGAGACCCCTCCAGGGACTCGGGGGAGCAGTTCTCATCTCACCGTGAAATATAAGAACATCATTACTCCCACCCACGATCAGAGGCTTCTAAAGAGAGATGAAGCATTTGTGCTCACGTTCAGGAATGGGAAGAAGTCAGGTTTATTACTTCATCTCTACATTACTCTATCATATACTGTAAAAGGCCCCTCAGGCACATGCGATTTGCATAACTAATCTTAATATTGTACTGTATTACATTGTTTAGTGTAAGCATTGTTAATAGTGTTTCAGTGTTAAAATTGCTGTGTGCATACTGTACATTTCCACTTTTCCGAAAGACAACATGGGATTAAAATAGTGCCTATACTAGAGTATGCCAGGAAGCGGCTATGCGTTTGCTAATGTGTTGATATGGTATTGGGTTAAAACTAGAGGTGGGCAAAGCAAGGCTTCATCGAAGCTTCGAAACATTTCGAAAACCTATCTCTACAGTGACACCTGCATACCTGTCAACATTGAGATGTAAAAATAAGGGATACTTACACCCCCCCTAAAAAAATAAAAAAATAAAAATAAATATGTTCATTTGCAGCTGTTTCATTGTAAATAAACTTCTGAAACAATCAGAAATACGTTTTTATTATTATTTACAAAGGATATAATAATTAGTATACATTGGAAAAAATTGCAAATAAATTAGCAAAGAGTTCAGCTCATTAAAACTAATAGCTATTATAAGAAAATAGAATCAAGTTATCAAATCTCATCTTTTTTTCACTGTATAATTTAAACATCCTGATTAAAGAGCAGCGAATGAATCTCTCATTTAGATTGTTTTTGGTTTGATTACATTAAATAACAGAGCTGTCACTTTAAAACTGCACAGCTCTATATTGAAAGCATTTGACTGTTTTCCTAACTGTTTCTGCTCATTTAAGACAAACTTTGTTGTGTTTAAAAGAAAACCCAACAAGATCGACATGTCTAGATGATGTTGTTATTATTATTATTCATTCATTCATTCATTTTCTTTTCGGCTTAGTCCCTTTATTAATCTGGGGTCGCCACAGCGGAATGAACTGCTATTACTATTATTATTATCATTATGATGATGATGATGTGTATATGTCTGTTCAAACACGCACCCAAAACCCAGTGTCCACTTCAGCTCAGCATCAAATCACGTACGTACAGAATCCGCTTGGGAAGCAGCGTCTATTGTCACTATGGAGAGCATCAGCTGACAGTCATGCATCTTTATATGAACTGACTGTTTTGAGGATTGCATAGGGGCAATTGCGCTTGTAATGAAAAGGAAATGAATCGCGCTGTTTTTATGTTTATTTCATAGTGTTTCCATCAGGTTTCCATGCCTAAATAAAATGAAACCACAGAACTGGTTCACATTTAAGAGCAAGGGCGGCCCCTGGTGGTTCGGCGGTATGGGTTGCATATAGGGAGGATCAGCTCTTCTCGGAAAGATAAAAAGTACGGGAGAAATACGGGAAAATACCTTTACTGGATGATAGCGGGATAGAACTGTAAAATACGGGAGAATCCCGGGAAAAACGGGAGGGTTGACAGGTATGGACACCTGGTGATATTTTTTTTATACGTATTTCTCTAATACACCTTCAGCAAAGACAGTAACGCAAATTGAGATATTAAACCTCACGTTGTAGAGTTTAAAGTGATTTAGTGAAGCGGTGAGAGTTCCTGACTAGCATGCTGAGATGATCCAGGGTGATGCAGTTATAGATGGTTTTTAATTCTCTGTTCTTGTGACGTGTTTAACATTGGTCTGACATTCGAATGAACACTTTGTGAATAAATACATCTTGTTTTGGTCATAAAAAGTAACATTATTAAAATACACGTCAAGTCATCATTTCAGAGTATTTGTACAAGTCGGGATTCGGCCATTTTAAGCACAGTTACTGTACTCTGTGCACACAAGTTTTTAGGTGCGTTCGACATGAAGCACAGCTGCAGCCGGTGATCATCGAGATTAGCCGTGCGCAGGCGGGGGCGGAGTTGAAAACAGAGCTGTTAAGCCGGACACTTTGGGGCTCAAAGTTGCTGCTGTCATGATGACCGATCACATGGCGTGATCATTTATATAGTTGTTTATTCATTGCAATAACAACAAGAGATTTACAGTACAAAGTTGTATTTATTTATTTTTTAATTCATGAATTACATTTAAGTAGTTTATATCTAATCAAATCAAATCAAATCACTTTTATTGTCACATCATCAGCAGCACGTGTGCTATGATGAGTGAAAAGCTTAGGTGCTGGCTCCAGACAGTGCAAAATACAGACAGTGTAAATACAACGACAGTGCGAAATACAGACAGTGCAAAATACAGACAGTGCAATATACAGACAGTGCAGGATACAGACAGTGCAATATCCAACAACATACTCACAAAAAAACAAGACAATGTAAAATTGGCAATATAACAAACGCATGAGAAATAAGGGGAAAATAAGAGAGCACATAAAAAGGAAATAAATATCCACGAATAGGCCTATTAAACAAAACAATAAGCACAAATTCTTTAAAAGTTTAAACCACTCTTTGGGCTACTAGATGTTGAATGGTGTGTCAGTACTGTTTCAGTGCTTGTTTGAATATGCTAAAAAGGGGTTTACATTTATTAATGTTTATAGATATAAAACTTTCCAATATATACTAATGTAAAACCCAAAACAAGGTGTTTTGATTAAGTCTTAAACAATGATTAAGATTATTTTGTATAATAAAAGCATTTTTTAAAAAGCACTTTAATCCAAAGAGATTGAACAAAAGGAGCAAAATAAATGAGCTACACGTTAAGTAGAAAATACCCAGAAAGAGCAGGTACATCAATGTCACTTTTAACATTTCTGCATGAACGGCTTAACAGGAAATAAAATATTTTATAATCATATATTTTTTATATTTAATAAAATATGTTTTTACTTAATTTTTTAAGAAATCTTCATAGGGGTGTCAGGATCAATGATGATAATTATTTTATTATAAGTCTGTAAGACATATTCGAGTTAATATTTGGTTATTTACTAAAATCTATAATACAGTAGTCTGTATAAAAAAGGCAGAATAAACCTATTCAAACAATCTAGACATTATGAACAAATTATTTAACAAAAGATGATGATACTGCAGTAAAATATTTGTAGTCTTTTAAAAAGCATGATGTGTACAAGATAGAGAGGGTAGGAAAAATTAATTGTTTGTTTTGAAATTTGTGAATCGGAATTTGTCCAATAATAAATCCGAAACACACGTGGTTGTTGTCATGCTGTGAACTCGGCCAATCGTGTAACATCAGTGTCGTCATCGCAGTTGCAGAAATCACTCTTCAGATGCCGCACCGGCTGAATCAGTCGTCTGATCTCAGAGCGCTGTTGCGGTACTTTGATGCCACATGTGACAGTCACATGGCATCAGCACAGCATCAATCCGGACAACATTTCTAACTGGCATGCACTGCTTTAAGACAGATTTTGATCGATCTGCATGAAGTTGAACGCACCTTTTATTTTCCGACCCTGTCAGTCAAACGCTTCTGAAATGACCAATGCTTTGAATCGCTTTAGTCATGTGACCTGGTGTTTCAAAACAATTTAGTCATGTGACCTGGGTGTTTTAGATCATGCTTCGGCGCAGTGTTTAAAAACACTTGCGCTTCGGGATCGCGACACTGCGTCAAAACATTAGTTTCACGTCAACCATCCCTAGTTAAAAGGAGAATTTACCCCACATTGAAATTTTACTCACTAGGTGCGTTCGACTTGAACCATGGCAACCGGCATGCAGCCGGTGATCAATGAGATTAGCCGAGTGCAGGCGGGGGCGGAGTTGAAAACAGAGCCAGACACTTCGAGGCTTAAAGATGCGCCAGTCATGATGACCGATCACATGGCATCATCATAATTTTTTTTATTTACAACAACAAAAAATTTAGAGTACAAATAAAACAGAAAACAGTCTCTACAAACTATAGTTAATTTTTCAACAATAAGTGAATTAAATATAAAACAAACGCATGAGAGATATAAGGGGAAACGAGAGGGTAATATAAACATAAAAATGAATAGGCCTATTAAATACAAAGGAACAAGCACAAATTCTAGGAGTTTAAACATCACTCTTTGAGCTAATACTTGTTTGAATATGCTAAAAAGGGGTTTGCATTTATTTACATTTATAGACATAAAACTTTCCAATATATATTAGTGTAAACCCCAAAACAAGGTGTTTTGATTAAGTCTTAAACGATGATTAAGATTATTTTGGATAATGAAAGCATTTTAATCCACTTTAATCCAAAAAAAGTTACCAAAAAGACATTCCTAAAATAAGTGAGCTATAGCTTTAAGTAGAAATTTCCCAGAAAGAGCAAGGTACATCGATGTCACTTTTAAAACTTGTGCATAAATGGCTAGACAGGAAACAAATATATATTTTAAAATCATATAAATCATTTTATAATTATTTAATAAAATAAATCTTTAACTTAATTTGTTAAGAAACCTTTAGGATGGCAGGATCAATGATGATAAATGTTTTATTTCAAGTCTGTAAGACTTATTTGAGTTAATATTTAGGTTATTCCAGCCTGATCTCACGAGGAAACGCAAGTATTTTGCGTTTTGTCAGTTTAGTGGCTAATTCGTACCAATTCGTATGAGTTGAGTTGTACGAAAATGTATGATTTGAAAAAGGAGGCGTGGCACCCAACCCCACCCCTAACCCCAACCGTTATTGGGTGATGAGCGAATCATACTAATTTGTACGAATTAGATTGTACGAATTCATACGAATTAGCCCCAAAATCAAAAAGTTACGAATTGCCGTGAGATTGCGTTGACACTAAAATATATGATTTAAATTGTTGATGGAGCTGAATGCAGTAAATAGTCTGTATAAAAAAGGTCGAAAATAAACCTATGCAAACAATCTAGCCTTTATAAACAAATTATTTAACAAAAGATGATACTGGCGTAAAATATTTGTAGTCTTTTAATAAGCATGATGTGTATCCATGATACACATCGCGTACCAAATCGCGTAATACCGATGTCGTCATCGTAGCTCGAGCAGTCACTCTTCAGATGCTGCACCGGCTGAATCAGTCGTCTGATCTCGGAGCACTGTCGCGGTCTTTTGATGCCACGTGTGACAGTCATGTGGCGTCCATGCAGCGTCAATCCGGACAAAATTTCTAACCAGCATGCACCGCTTTAAGACAGATTTCGATCGATCTGCGCAGTGCTGCATGAAGTCGAACGCATCTACTATTTACTAGGGATGTCCAGATCTGATCATGTGATCATAAATTAAGCCGGATCACGCAGTTTCAGATGTCAGACAGATGGGAATCGGATGTTACCTCCCGATCAGGACTTGAATATATATATGCATATATAGATTCTCATTATGTTTTAACACATCTATAGTTATGCGGTGGCACAGAGTTAGACCTCTAATTTGACTTCACACGGAAACAGCAGCGCGTGCGACATGACATCCCTTTGTTGCAGAGATGCTATTGGTTAAATGCTGGCAAAGTAGAACATGGAAGCAGCTTGAAGCGAAAGTGCGAGTATGTCTGCAGTCTGGAGGTGTTATAAAGTTGATGACGCCATAGAAAACTATGAGATATTTAAACGGGATTGCAAGAGGTGGAAAGAAATTAAATAAAAAATAAGAAACATCCTGGATCTGTTTCTTTGCTCTTCTTTCTTTATTTTTTTTATGTATTATAGAAGTATCGGATCAGGTTTTGGTATCGGTAAATACCCAAAATCAAATGACTCAGACTCAGACTCAAGGGTAAAAAAAACCTGATCGGGACATCCCTACTAATTACTCACCCTCAAGTGGTTATTTACTGTTTTGAATTTCTTTCTTCTGTTGAAAACAAAAGAAAATATTTGGAATAAAGCTGAAAACCTACAACTATTGACTTCCACAGTGGGAAAACCAATCACATAATCACAAATGAGTATGTTCAATGAAATAATGAAACTCAAACATGTTTGGAACATAGTAGCAGAGTAAATGATGACAGAATTTACATTTTGGGTGGAATACCTGGCAGCATATGGGTTAGTTTGTCAACAAATGTATGCATTTTTGGAAGCTTGATTTGATTTGATTTATTTTGAACAAAAAAATCATAGACAAAACTATTTTTTAAACACAATACATTTCAACATGGGAAAATGGAGCGGGATGAAGCACAAGCTTATTATTTTCCCCACATTATCACACACATCATTCATTTATTACTTCAACCTATTTCTTCTTTTACGCATCTCTTCTTTTTACATGAGACATATGAGCTTTACATGAGACATATTTCATCATTTTGGCATCTTAGACATTTGATTCCACTTGTACATTTACGTTTTATAACATAGACCCAAAAATACATAGTATTGCACATACTATAACAGCCATTAATTGAAATTTCATCAGACCTTTCTCATTTTATTCATTTTCAATCACCTCTATTAATCATTGCATTCCTTTAATAATATTTATTTATACAACAATTTAAATTGATTAATATCCTGACATTTTCCATAATTACATAATTCCACACCACATACAGACATACACAATTTTTTTAAAAGCTGTCCTTGTTTTTAACCTCCTAAAATGTTGTTCTTCTCTCAGATTATATCTCCCTTGTCTTTCAGAAAAAAAAAAAAACTTTTGTATGCATTTCGGAAGTAATTTTTTCCTAGCTTTAAACATAAATTGTGCTGTTTTAAATTTAAACAAATCATTGACTTTTAAGTATCTTCAATTAAAAAAAATAAAGGATTTGTATGCTCCTAATACCCCACATTTTCTATCCGTCTAATTACTAAGCTTTATAATTAATCCACTTGAAATGTATTATTTCAAAGCTTCAAAATAAAAGCCAATTGTGTTTGTCAGACAAAAAAAAAAACTGTAACTGGACTGTGCATTTACACCGTGGCCATATTCATCTATGTAAACACAAGAAAACAACATTAGCGTTATACCAGACACTGTAAAAAGCTAATTCCAAGCCACTAGAAATTTCTGACAGGTGATTCGTATGTCATCGAGTGTCAGTGAAAGTATGTTGTGGGACTGCTATAACTTACAGGAGTTATTATTATGGATTATAGGTTTTTAATTTTTTGGCGTTTTTTTTTAAGCATGATGGTATAACATGAACGACGTTATCAATATATTAAAACAAATGCTTGTTTGTCGTAAAAATTCGTAATAATGACAAAAAAATACTAATTTGCGCATCTCCTGACTTCCAAGTGCAGCTATGCTGCCGTTATAGCTGGTGTATTCTGGGAAATTTTCTTACATTTTGGTTTTGAGTGTGGTCCTGAAAAATCTCCCTTTCGAGGGGTATCTAGCCCTTCCCCTTAGCCCTACGCCTTCAAGCTAAAGAGAATTGGGAAGAGGAAGGGCTAAGGTGTAGAATTGGGATTGAAGTCTAATGCTGTGTTCACACCAGATGTGGAAAAAGTGTCAAGCGCGAGTGATTTACATGTTAAATCAATGATTGTTGTCATTGTCGTGCGTGATTGTGACGTAGCACCTGTTGTTGACAACACAGACAACAGTTCATCAAACTGGGCTTGGCTCAGTCAGAAGCACCGCTGAAAGCCTCCGTCATCCAAGTTAAGTTTCTGGAGGAGTTTATGAGCTCACAGAGATGGGTGCACCTCTAAAAGTATCTAGTGGACTCAGACACGGCTCCAAACATATCGACGCTGTTTTTCAGCCTTCCTAAAGCACATAAACAGTTATTTTCTCAATAAAATCCATGTTAGACATTTAGCAATGAAGCTACAGTCACCGGGCTGACAGAAGCCCTGCCCATCACGCAAATCCGCGTCTGTTCTGAAGTGGATTTGACAAACGAATGAAGCGGATTTTGATGCGCGAATGAAGCGAGTAATCTCAAATGTTTACGTGTCTATTTACGCGCGAATAGCGTGATTTATCCACACGTTCCGCGTCTGGTGTGAACACAGCACATTGAGTATGTGGTAGTGTATTTTTATGTGGTTAAAGAGTGTTTTGTAAGGTTGTTAAATTGTTATTTGTTTATTATTGATTTATGGAAAATATATTGAGGTTTGTGCAAGTTTTAGACTTAGGGCATTATACTGTTAGAATTCAATTATCAACAATTAGTTAATAAGCCTGTTAATTTGGTAAAATGTAGATTTTTTAAGAATTTGCCACCATTTTTGTATTTTAAACCTGATGTATTTAGAACATGATGCATTTACTATTAAGTTTTAGTTTGACTTGATTTGTTTTAGTTCAAGAGTTCACACTTCGATATTGCTTGATAATAATAGCAGGTTTGGCATGCTGCCCCAGTAAAAGAACCCTGAGCTCAGAGATAATTGAGCCAAGGGCTCCCGCCTGGTCAATGAGCAAGTAAGGGGGTACGAGATCAGGTTGTTCTTGAGAGTTCCCCCTGGTACAGAAGGAAAGGGGGTGATGGGGTGGATTGTGGGGATTCTTCAAAAAAAGAAGATAAGGGAGTAATGCTAGTCAGGCTATTTATAGTGAGTTTAGAATGATTCGATTGGCTTACTAATGATTACAGATGAGAGACCAGCCGTAATCAATCATATCACGTGCTCCTCTTGAAATTATGCTGTGGTCACACGCGAGTTTGAACATACAAAATTCTGTAGTACGGTGCTGTGAAAAGGGGCGGGATTAAACATGATGATTAGACGTTTTAAAAAGTGAGCAACGTGGTCCATATGTTAAATTTCTGTCCAGAAAGGTCATGTTTTGATCTTCGATTGGTCTTACGCAGTCACAAAATGCGATTTTGCAGGTCAGAGTTCACCAAGCTTGAACTTTGCTTCACATGACGCATTGGCGTGCATATGAATGGAAGTCTATGGGGACAAAAGTCCAGTGTGACCGCGGTTTTAGTGAAACGTCACATAGTTTAGTTCAGTTAGCAACTCTCATCCATTAGCATAAATAGCCCTAAGTGAGAAGCAGCTGTCTGCCATTAGACCACTATGCTGACACTCTTTTAAAAAGAGGGCTGGGAGCACAAGCTCATTTGAGTTTAAAGCAACAGTCACCAAAATGCCACAATTTGGTTCAAAGCATAAAAGGGACTGTTTCAAAGAGTTATAAAAAAACATGTGTGTGCTATTTTGAGCTTATTTTACATCTTGTACGAAGGGGTATAATAGGTCCTCTTTAATTAATTAATTTATTTATTTTGAATTTTTTGTTCTAAAGTAAACAAGTACAAAAAAGACAGGGTTTTAAATGCAATCTGTGTGGCTGCAAACTTCATGCGTTTATGGGAAGCCCTATTCCCTTGTTATGTTCCCTGAGGGATCCCCTTGTATACTCATGCTTGAGTTCATAATGTCCAGAAAAGCCACTGTACTGCAATTCACCAGGGTTTAACAGCACATAAACGATCCCACTAAAAAGAAACAGAAAGTTTGTACAGGAGGTCAGTGTATCATATGAGGTTTTAGCATCAAGCCTTGGGCGATTGGATCCAGTCACATTTAACATCCATTTTTAGATTTGTATCAGAGCAGAACTATGATATGTACGGTAAAGACATTAGATGTTTTTGGACACTGCCTTTCTCTGGTGTCACATTTCAAGGAATTAATGGAAGGGGGGGAGAGAAGGGGGGGCTATAGACCCTCAGATAATTGTTTAAACAGGCCGAAAATGGAGAGCTACTTGTAGAGTGGCTGGGCGATAACATTCAGTCTCAGCTGGGTACATTTGCACTGTGAGGCTGTAATTTAGAAAGGATCCCAAGCTTATCACTAGGCATCCTGGTGTTGGCGAGAGAGAAAAAAACCTACAGGGATGAGTCACTCTGAGAGGAAAACATAGCTAACAACATACACTTGCTCAGTTCTAAAACCTTGTGAGCTCAACTGCTGCATTTATAAGGTAGCATAGCATGTAAATGTGATTGAACCAGCCTGATCTCACAAGGAAACGTTACGATTTTACATCTTGTCAGTTTAGTGACTAATTAGAATGAATTCATAGTTCAGTCGTATAAAAATGTACTATTTTTAAAAGTAGGTGTGGCACCAAACTCCACCCCTAAACTAAACCGTCATTGGGTTATAAACAAAGGCACAGTTTCACAAACAGGGCTTAGATTAAGCCAGGACTAGGCCTTAGTTAAATTAGGCTATTTAAGCCACATTTATAAAAATGGTCTTAGAAAAATATATTACTGGTGTGCACCTGGAGAAAAAAAATTACACTGATTTATTTTTTGGCCTTTATTAAGTGGATAGGACAGTATTTCAGACAGGAAGTGAAGTGGGAGAGAGAGAGGGGCTAGGGACGGGAAATGTCCTTGAGCAGGGATTCGAACTCTAGACGCCCTGAAGTGCTACTGCACCATATGTCAGCGTGCTAACCACTAGGCTATTGCGCCAACACACTGATGTATTTTAAGACATCTAACTGCAAGTTATTTTGAGTTGAGACAGCTCAAACAAGCAATGTAATCTTGACTAGCCTTAAACCTTGTTTGTGAAACCGGGGGAAATGTGTTAAATTATATGAATGAGATTGTACAAATTCATACGAATTAGCCACTAAATCAAAAAAAGGTTACCAATTGCCATGAGATAGCATTGGATTGAACCTGATTTAACAATCAACTATTAGTATTCACAAGACATGGGTGGAAAACTCTACTGACCATTGTTTTCAATAGAGTTCACCATCAGCATGCAGCTAAGCTAAAATGTAAATATAGTAACTATATCACTACCTATTCAACTATATACTGTATGTTATAGGACTGTTTCGTCTACCGATTTTTATTATTTAAAGGGCATTTTACATTTTTTTCAAGATTTAAGTCTCCAGAATGTATTTGTAAAGTTTTAGTTCAAAACACTCATCAGATTATTTATTAGACCTTTCAGAAGTTAATAATTTTCAGCTCTTAGCATCTTGCAGCTGTTTTTGTTGCCTGTGCCTTTAAAGCCAAGTTCTCCCCGCCCACGTTCTCACCTGCCTGTCAGATTGTGCCTCAATCTCCACCTCGGCTGCGTCAGATAAACAGCACAGTGACAGACATGAAAGAAGCAGATCTCCCATATTGTTTGTGAGAAATACTACAGTAAGAAGTTTCCCAATGATTATTTGATGTATTTGTTGTGGAGTTTATTCAAGCCTTTCGATGAGTCACACACAATGTCGTTACAAAGTTCACAGAAACACACACAAACGGAGAGCACTTTTAACTTTGCACTGTTTTTGCACGGCAAATGTGACAGGATACATGTTAATATCCACTGCTGCATGGATATCCGTTATGTTAATGTACAAAATAAACCTGATTTAACGTCCACAATCTGGTATTGACGTGTCCATTTTATATATGTACTGACATACAGCTGTGGTGATAAAGACGGTAAAATCACTGTAATTCGACTGTTTTAAAAACATTTTAAACTTGTAAAACTCATTTTTGATAACCTTTGATTATGATTGATAATCACAGTGAGCTGAACAGATCTTTTAATCCCAGTTGTTTTGGGCACGTCCTGTCTTGTTGATATGATTCTATGCGTTACTATGGAGACATGTTAATACGTGGCTGTCTATCAATTCAGTGGGCGGGGAAACTGCACTCCTACATCACATCGTGGTGGGCCTTAAAATGGGAGAGATTTGGATCCTATTTTAACATCAGGACATTTTTAAAAAAGAGACTTATTGTGTTTATATCACACCAATATGACTGTGGACACACTATAACTACACACATTTCTGTCCAAACAGCTTACGAAAGAAGATTTTCATCATAGGTGCCCTTAATGCAGTTTTTATGCAATATATGCTTTATGAAAACACCAAGATGCACTGGTAATGCACATTAAAATGTGCAATAAAAATGCTAATGCACACAACTGAGTAGGGTGAATTTATCTGATAAGAATTATTTATTTATTTATTTTTTAAATAAAGTACAATGGAAACATTTTGACAATTTAACAGATCATGTGATAACAAAAATGGTTCTGATTGGATAACTTTAATGGACAAGCCAGCAGACCGACCACATTGATGAACTGTTGTTTTTGTCACGGTTGTGATCTATCTGTTCTTCTTGCATGTGTGTGTCTGTGGGAAGTGGGTGTGTTTGTTTGGGTTTTCACCGCGTGGTGTGTGTGTATGTGTGTGTTTACATTCATCAGCTGGGTTGTCATGTGTCTCGTTACCACTCATACATCTCAGCTGTTAATCATTTAGCCACAGCTGCAGCGCGTTACCGCGCCTTTAAATGTTCAGTGTTTTGTATCTCGTGTCATCAGTCCGTTGTTTGTTCACTTCTGTGTCTGCTCTCTGTTAGACTCTCTCGCTCAATTTGGTGGAAGCTCTCCGATATAACCTGCTTCATTTGGACCTTATGCTCGTCTCCATTTCTTTGATGTTGTTACTACTGCCTGCACTGAAGACAACATTATCTGTAAGAGACTTCACCCCAAATCCGCTTCTCTAATGACAGATCTGTCACAAAGGTATACACAGGAGACCCAAATGAAAGTAAAAACAAGATGATTTATTAAAAGAGTCACAACTGGTATAGATCTCATCAGATATACAACACGCCAATAGTGGTAAAGGTTCGTCCGTGAACCAACATCGTATAGCAGCCTCTCATAGATATCTTACCAGATATCGAGGGAAGGGAATGGTAGCGCTATGGAGCAGCTCTCAAGGAAATCGTCGAGTTTACCCACGGTAAAGTTCATTAGAGAAGCGGATTTGGGGTGAAGTCTCTCACAGATAATGTTGTCTTCAGTGCAGGCAGTAGTAACAACTAGGGATGGCTGACGTGAAACTGACGTTTCGACACAGTGTCGAGATCCCGAAGCGCAAGTGTTTCGAAACACTGCACCGAAGCATGATCCGAAACACACAGGTCACGTGACTAAAGTGTTTCGAAACACCTGGTCACGTGACTAAAACGATTCAAAGCATCGATCAGTTCAGAAGCATTTCGAGGCCTGGCGAATCTGCATTTAACTGACAGGGTCAGAGAGAACTAGCTGTCTCAAATGGACCGTACGTGTGCACGTTAATACTGTGCTTCAAATGATTTTTGGGTTCGAATCCCGACTTGTGCAAATACACCGAAATCATGATTTTTATGTATTTTAATAATGTTACTGTTTTATGGTGTAGTATAGATAGGATACAGCTGCGGATACGTTATCAATTTAGCATCATTTTTGTAACACTGTAAAACAATAATGAATATTTTTACAGTACTGTGATGGTTGGGTTTAGGTTTTGGGTAGACATTAATGAAATAGAATAAATGGGAAATTTAATGAGTAATATAAATAATTCTTGTTACCTTCTGGCCACAACCACGTCTGAACTAGCAACAACCCTGTTTTATGACCAAAACAAGACATTTTTATTCACAAAGTGTTTATTCGGATGTCAGACCAATGTTGAAACAGAACGATACAAGAACAGAGCAATTCAAACTGATATTAAAGCATTTCAAAATAGCTGTTTCGGTCTGGATTCGATCCCACTATCCCCACATGGAAGTCAGGAACCCTAACCGCTCCACTAATTCACTTGCAGGTTGGCGCCTGGAAAGTGGGGTTTAATACCTCAGTTTGCTCAACTGTTCTTTGCTGAAGTTGTTCCAGTGCAATACATAAAAAATGACCACTAGGTGTCACCGCAGAGTGAGGTTTCGAAACGTTTCGAAGCTTCGACACATTTGCTTCGACTGGTTCAGTGTTTCATGAAGCCTCGCTTTGCCCACCACTAGTAACAACATGAAAGAAATGGAGACGAGCATAAGGTCCAAATGAAGCAGGTTATATCGGAGAGCTTCCACCAAATTGAGCGAGAGAGTCTAACAGAGCGCAGACACAGAAGTGGACAAACAACGAACCGATGACATGAGATACAAAATACTGAACATTTAAAGGCGCGGTAACGCACTGCAGCTGTGGCTTAATGATTAACAGCTGAGATGTATGAGTGGTAACAAGACACGTGACAACCCAGCTGATGAATGTAAACACACACGTACGCACACACCACGCGGTGAAAACCTAACAAACACAGCCACACACACACACACATGCAAGAAGAACAGATAGATCACAACCGTGACAGTTTTGTCATTCTAAAATGCCTCAGCTAAAGTCTATTGTCAAGTTGTAGAATCTTTATACCTGTTATTATCTGTCTTTGGTGCCAGTTTATCAAAAAGTGACAAGTTTATTCTCTTTGACTCATTGGATGAGTTTTATGCTAATGTTTTATGCAATAATTCAGTTTTGTGAATAAGTTTCATTTGCATCTTTAGATGGAAACATAGCTACAAAACCATAAAGAAACAGAGGAACTGTATTATTTAAAAAGCATTGATTTACGACATTTTACTTTGACACTTGAAAGTAATGTTAGGATGAACTTTACCCATAGTTGTTTTGCAAATGTACATAGCATTAATTAAAAACATTTAAGCCTCTAAAACTCTAACATTACATGTAAGCATCACACTAAAACACTAACAATACCCATATGTTAAAAATGATTCAGATAAAACCATATCCAAAAAATGAGACATTTATGTGCTAGCAGGGGTCAAACCCTGCTGAAAAATCCAGCTTAAACCAGCCTAAGCTGGTTGGCTGGTTTTAGCTGGTCGACCAGCCTGGTTTTAAAGGGGTTTTGGCCATTTCCAGGCTGGTTTCCAGCCATTTCCAGCCTGGTCTTAGCTGGTCAGGCTGGAAAATGACCAGCTAAAATTAGCTTGACCAGCCAAAACCAGCTATGTCCAGCGTAAACCAGGCTGGTCAAGCTGGTTTTGGCTGGTTTAAGCTGGTCATTTTCCAGCCTGACCAGCTAAGACCAGGCTGGAAATGGCTGAAAACCAGCCTGGAAATGGCCAAAACCCCTCTAAAACCAGGCTGGTCGACCAGCTAAAACCAGCCAACCAGCTTAAGCTTGTTTAAGCTGGATTTTTCAGCAGAGAATTTACTCACTAATTAATTCATGTATTTATGCGGTGCTAATGCTTGAACTTTGTACATTACTAGGCAATGACTTTTACTCAATGTATTAGTGGTTGTCATAAATAAATGAAATAGAGATTGAGGTATTTGAAGCTCAAAATAATGGAGAGTCCTATAGTGGGGATATAAGTGATGTGTCCATCTGGGTAGCCTGACAGCTCATCTGACAGCTAATCCAGAGCCTCTGAGATTCAAAGTAAATTCAAATGTAGATGTTTAAGCCAACTCATGAATGTTCAAGTTTTACTGGTGTTCTTTTGTTTAAACACTACACAAATTAATTAGGTGAAGCTTGAATTTGTCATTGCATCGTACATCTTGTGCAATGTGGTAAATTATTATTGTCATAAAAACTATTTTAGTCATTTAAATTACATCTTAACATAAAGTATGATTAATGACATTGCATTATAATATTAAGCCACCCATATATGCAATTACTTACTTCTGATTCTTGTTGTCAGTGCAGACTTGTTTAGCTTATAGCCTACTTTTCTAAAAGGGATTAGTTGAGCCTGCAGAACAAAAGAGTTGGACTACAATAGCAGGACAAGAATATAGTTGATGACTAGACATTATCATTTCATGACTCTTTGTTAACACAGTTGCAGATTAAAGTGAAATAATTTGTTTTTTTAGCAATTTCCAAACAGCATTCATGTGTAAAAATGACTTACAGAGGTGGTTTTAGGTATACAGTCTTAAGTACCAATTCTCACTATTAACTACTGGCTTATTACCTGTGTATTATTAAGATATTGGCTGTTTATTAGTACATACAAAATATGATCTATATCTCTAATCTACCCAATACCTAAACCCAATTGCTACCCTAACTATAAATAAGCATCAAATTAGTAGTCTATTGAGCTAAAAGTCATAGTTAATGGTTTGTTAATAGCAAAAAATGCACTATAAAATAAAGTATGTGGACGGGTTAAATGTTTAGTTCCTGTTCACTTTAAAGTTTACTACTTTAGTCAGCTTTGGACTTTGTGATTTTGTGTTTTTAATAAAGCATTCTTTAATAATGCTTTGATTGTAACTTGGCTGCACAGTGGCACAGTGGATAGCACGCCTCACAGCAAGAAGGTCGCTGGTTCGAGCCTGTGCTGGGTCAGTTGACTTTTGTGTGTGGAGTTTGCATGTTCTCCCCGTGTTTGCGTGGGTTTCCTCCGGTTGCTTCGGTTTCCCCCACAGTCCAAAGACATGTGGTATAGGTGAATTGGATAGGCTAAATTGTCCATAGTGTATGAGTGTGAATGAGTGTGTATGGATTTTTCCCAGTGATGGGTTGCACCTGGAAGGGCATCCGCTGCATAAAACATATGCTGGATAAGTTGGGGGTTCATCCCGCTGTGGCGACCCCAGATTAATAGAGGGACTAAACCGAAAAGAAAATTAATCAATGAATGATTGTAGCTTGTCAGACTGTACGAACATAATCTTCATGTTACACAGTTAGATCTCAACAGACTGTATTACAAATCAAGACACAAGCACAAAGACTCATCCGGAGATTTACATTATAGTTAAAACTAAATGAAAGTTGAAATGAAAGTTGAAATGAAGTTGAATGTCTTACCAATTGCATTACATTTAAAGTAATCAGTGTAGAACAACTACCTATGTTGTAGAACAAGGTAACCCAATTGAAATTTGTATTTCCCAACCCAGGCTCATTCTGATTACGTACCCCATATATATTTCTGGACAGTGAATTACGTCCTAGGAGCTATGTTTTTTTGCAGTTTTTGAGAATCCACTAGAGGCCGCTGTGCTTTTTGAGATCTCAAATTTCTCCCGCGAGTGCCATTCACACCTGCTGTTCTCACGTAAATCTGCTGTCGACTACTGACTGACTGACCAACCGATCAATACCCCCACCCACCTCCTTCCTTAAACCCAACCGATAGTGTTTTAAAAAGCACCAATTGACCAGCGCCCACCCACCTCCATAAACCCAACTGGCAATGTTTTCAAAAGCAATCCTGAAAAAGAAAAGGCCTCGTGGCCGCCTGATTTTTACCATGTTTTTAGATTTTACCACATTCTCCCTGTTATTTTATTTTTTGCCTTTTGTTTTTGTTTTAACTGCTTTCTGGAACCATTCTTCACTGGACTTGAACCCCGCCATCACGGTCAACTCCTCTCTGGGTCTCAAATCCTCTGACATATGCGGCAAGCCACTGGACAAACTGGTAACAGCGGGAAAGCCATCCATACGGATGTAAGCAGTCAGCTGGTAAGCGCGAAAAGGACTGGCGTCATGCCCCGTAGTGTTCGTTCAGTAGGTAGTGCTGTCGCCTCACAGCAAGAAGGTTGCTGGTTCGAGCCACGGCTGGGTCAGTTGGCGTTTCTGTGTGGAGTTTGCATGTTCTCCCTGCGTTTGCGTGGGTTTCCTCCGGGTGCTTCGGTTTCCCCCACAGTCCAAAGACATGCGGTACAGGTGAATTGGGTAGGCTAAATTGTCCGTAGTGTATGAGTGTGTGTGGATGTTTCCCAGAGATGGGTTGTGGCTGAAAGGGCATCCGCTGCGTAAAAACGTGTTGGATAAGTTGGCGGTTCATTCCGCTGCGGCGACCCCGGATTAATAAAGGGACTAAGCCGAAAAGAAAATGAATGAATGAATAATATATAAGATTATATACAGCACCGGATAACTCAAAACAGCAACAACACGTCTCTCTCTTCTATCTTTAAAAGTCTCTTTATTAATCAGCGGTCGCCACAGCGGAATGAACCACCAACTTATCCAGCATATGTTTTACATAGCAGATGCTCTTCCAGCTGCAACCCATCACTAGGAAACACCCATACACACACATACCTACACTATGGACAATTTAGCTTACCCAATTCACCTATAGCACATGTCTATGGTCTTGTGGGGGAAACCAGAGCACCCGGAGGAAACCCACGACAACATGGGGAGAACATGTAAACTCCACACAGAAATGCCAACTGACCCAGCCGAGGTTCGAACCAGCAACCTTCTTCTGTGAAGCGGCAGTGCTACCTACTGCGCCACCGCTCCACCCCTCATTAGTTAATTTCATTACGTGAAACTGTCAGCAACTCCATTATTTAAGTATCATCAGTTTATTTCAGTTCCCCTTTGTGTTCAGTTCATTAGTTGCTTTTTGATGTTTGTTTGTTTTTTTTTATCTCATTTTTGATTATTTGGATTACATTAAGCTTACACCTACAAAAACAGCATTTCACTTCCATGTTGTTTTCATGCCTTTAAAGATGTATAATTAAAGCAATAATTGTTTGACTTCATTACAGTGATGCTTTCAAAACACTCTCCGATGCATTCTCACATCATTGTAATTGCTTATTAAAGATAAACAACACTTGTGTTCTCACTAGGCCTTGGAAAAGAGATATCATTTTATCTGTGGGGTTTACGTCTACCATCTCTTGGAGAAGGTCTTGGTGTGCTTCTTTGGTCCACTTTTGGTGTGCACCAGAGTATGGCCCCATTTACACTTTTTTTAAAACACATAACTTTTGCTATGATTACACCTTCCGTCCACACTACCCCAGAGTTTTCGAGCCCTGAAAATAGAGCATATTGTAAATGCTGAAGATGCCTTTTTCTCCGTGTCAGTGTGGATGGGGGAAAATGGAGACATCTGAAAATGGAGGCATGGCTGCAGACATTAGCTATACCCGACTGGGGCTTTTTCTCAATATCAAGTACACAAAGTTCAGACTTAAATCCTTGCCTTGTAAGTTCAGACTTCGCAAGTTTGATATGGAAAACAAACCCAAAGGAGACCGTGTACTTTATATAGTCATTCACATCACCCTGGCTACATGGTTTTACTATCTTAACAATGAAATGAAAACATGATATAAGGAAATAGCTGTTTTCATTTTGTTTCATTGTGTAGCTACATATTTATATAACCGTCATCTTCATTGTGTGCATATTTATAACAAAATGGAGTAAATAACATAACGGCCTCCTTTCAATTTCATTGAAAAATATTAAACATACCTTGTCTCTTTCGCTGAATATCAGTTTTAATAATCAAAAATGGCCATTATTCAATTCAATTCAATTTGTTTATTGTCATGTGCGCAGTAAGGAAACACGTTTTCCTGTACAATGAAATTGTTACTTTGCCGTCCACAGTGAAGTCAAACACACATACACATCATACACAACATACACATATATACACAGAAGTGACAGAAGTATAATTATGAAATGTATGTATATATATATATGTATATGTGTGTGTGTGTGTGTGTGTGTGTGTGTGTGTATGTATGTATATATATATATATATATATATATATATATATATATATATATATATATATATATATTAGGGGTGTCAAAATTAATTGTTTCTTCGGTGCACCGCGGACAATTCGGTATCGGTTCAGTAATAATCATAACCGGTTATTATGTACTGACGTCATTTATCTCGCGGTAGCTTACTGTGACGAGGGAGGCGAGCGCGAGTCTTTACAATGCTTCGCCTACTTGACGCACAAACTGTGCACAATTTCACTGCGTGTGTGTTTTCTGGACACTCTTTCACTGACACTTACAGCAGAAGCCCCTATTTCACTGCGATTGATAGAATGAAAGTAAACTCCATTACTCTCTCTCTCTCTCGCTGTGGCCCATTTGACCTGCTGGCGTGACTTGTTCTCAGCTCTCGGCTGATACGGCGATACTTCTGGATAGAGGTCTGCATTCCCGCGGGTGTAAGGCGGGAGGCGCTGGACCAGACCAGATTTCTTGCGACGCGGAAATAAATTTCCGAATAAAGCGCGGGAGCGGTCGGTAACTCTGGTGTAAGTTGAACGGGAGCGGCCGGTCTAACAATATCGCTCCCGAGCAAGCACGTGTGTGTGTTTATGTGTGTGAATGAGAGAGAGCGATGCTGTGTGTTGCTGTCTATGTTTGTGTGTGCGTGTATGTGTGTGAATGAGAGGGCGTGATGCTCTGTGTCGCTTGCTTGGTGCTGTGTGTCTATGTGTGTGTGTGTGTGCTTATACAGACAGCCCAAAATATAAACTGTGTTTGGGGAAAGCATCGACAATGCACCGTGATGCACCAAGATATCGAATTGAACCGAATCGATGGCATGATAATCGTAACCGAACCGAACCGTGAGACCAGTGTAGGTTCACACCTCTAATATATATATATATATATATATATATATATATATATATATATATATATATATATATATATATATATATATATATATATATATCAATGAATGTAAATAATATATAATACTGATTGTGGAGTGATGTAGACAGATGTAAACTATGTTTAGTAGTTCTTAAATTTGTGCTTATTATGCAAAAAAAGAAAGAAAAAAAAGAAAAAGTGCCTAGTGCAATTGGCTTATGTGCAAACAAGAGTATAATGGCCGGAGCAGAATGAGTGCAATTGTATGCATGTAATTATAAAAGTATAACATACAATAAGTTTATACAATATACGAAATTAAGCAATCAGTCAAATGTGTAGAAGCAGTGTACGTGGTTACATAAATTACTATATTAACTTATCTTTGCGCTCAGCCAAAACATGTTACCTGAGAACAAGTAATAGATTGAAAAGACCAAAATCGGGGAATATATTGTTAATATCACTTTAACAACAACAGTGAGATGAGATTCAGCCATAGATCCTTGATGAATTTTCCGACGTGTGCTGCTCTCACTTGGGTAGGTGGGCTCAAAGCACCCGCTGACTGTGTGGTCACTAGATGTATGTTTTCAGAGGTGTAGTGTGGATGGAGAGCTTTTCAAAAATGCTAGATGAAATGTTGGTGTGAACGTGGATCTTTTTCATTCTAAAACGCCATTTTAAAACTAAAACATCAGTGTAAACGGGGCCCAAGATTGCCACTTTCACACCTTCCCAAATGAATCACAATAAAAAAAGGCTAATTAACTGGTATGTTTTAACTGAACTAAATGAGGCAGGTGTGAAAGTTCCACCGTTCTTTAGTCTGTGGTCACGCTTTATTTCGATGGTCCGTTTGTTGAATTTAAGTTACATTGCATCTACATGCCAACTAATACTCATTGGATTATAAGTAGACTGTTAGGTTGGGGTTAGCATTGGGGTTAGTGTAAGTTGACATGTATTTGCGAAGTTTCTTATAGTCAGTTAAATGTCTGTTGAAGGAGAAGTATTACCAGATATTAAGCAGACAGTCTACTAATACTCGAATGGACCATCAAAATAAAGTGTTACCTAGTCTGTTACCATAGATATATACACTAGATATCGCATAGGGACCCTGAGCATGCGTCAATAGCGCCGCCACATTGGTACAGTGCTTCTAGGACAAACGTCATTCAACCGCACTAGTCAAGACAGTGTGCCAATGTGAAGATGCTGGACTTTAGCGCTGTGTTTGCGTTGTAGTAACGAGCAAACAAAGAAAACAAAACACAAAGGCAGAACATTTCATAGGTAAGATTTTGTTTTTTATGTTTTTGTATGTTATGAACTTTTGTGCTTAAAAAGTAATGCTATTGATGATAATACAGTCTCTTGCTGCATTCACCATAAGGCAAAGTAGCACCAACTCGCACTAAATTCTAGACTTATGCTAGTTTTGTTGAATAAAATAAGCAAACTATGTTATGAAATATGACAAGAAGATGCTGCCATGCTAGAAACTTGTATTATTGTCAGCTAAGTGAACGAGTCGTTCATAACGGAGATTCATTCACAAACGGATCGCTCCCTCCGTCAGAATGAGAAGTGAAAGCAGGAGAGGGGGTGTGTTTCAGGACATGGATTAGATCAAATTAAACAGGGAAGGAGGGTAATGCATTTCCATGCACACAAACACTCACTTTTTGTCAGGAATGCCCGTGCGGTCACATCCATCAATGTAGAAAAGTGATGTAAAATTATAATATTTCGTAATTGAAAAAAATATTTGCATACTGACCACCAGGGAAAACTCCCGATCATAGATATATGTGTATATGTGCATTTCTCTGGCTTTGGATGGCCACAATCCTCCGCTTCACCTTGGTCCCGCATTCATTTCAAAGGAGCGCTACCCTGTACTAAAATGGCGGCTCTATTGACGCATTCGTTCTAATAGACAATAGCAGGGTAGGCGACATCTAGTGTATATATCTATGGTCTGTTACTAACTTGACATGTCGAATGTGGTAATACAGAAACTAGGGTTGGGTACCAAAACCCGGTGCCATAATGGCATAATGGTACCTTTGTAACCAGTATGCACTAGACTAGACCGAATTCATTCATTCATTTTCTTTTCGGCTTAGTCCCTTTATTAATCTGGGGTCACCACAGCGGAACGATCCACAAACTTATCCAGCATATGTTTTACACAGCGGATGCCCTTCCAGCCGCAACCCATCACTGGGAAACCAGACCGAATCAGCATTGGAATTTCAGTACCTAATTTCGGTGCCACTGGTGCTGCGCCAAGGACGTAAGAAGCATCAAGGGCTACATCAAAGGCACACACAGGTACGCATTGTGTCACACCATCTTTAAACATTCAATTCTAAACAACTTTGAGGGATACAGACACCATCAGCGGTTATCCTTGTTGCTTGGGGGATGCACACACATCAACAGGCACAATTGTGTTCATCAAATTGGCTTAAACTAAGCGTTCTAAAGTATAGCTATATTTTACAAGCAAGGATTCTGACACAGCAACATGAAGCTTTACAAAAGTTGCATGTAAGGGGGGAAACACGTCAAATTTAATGAAGCATTTGAGGGCGCATGGAATCACATTAAAGGCAAGGAATGCACTGTCTTTGACAACTTTGCCGGTTGCCCAGCATCCTCTATAAACAAACTTCAGCTAGTGCAAAATGCAGCTGCCAGAGTTCTTACCAGATCTAGAAAATATGATCATATCACCCCAATTTTATCCTCCTTACACTGGCTGCCTGTTAAGTTTCGTATTGAATTTAAAATATTACTCCTTACCTATAAAGCTTTAAATAATCTAGCTCCTGTTTATCTAACCAACCTCCTGTCTCGCTACAACCCAACCCGCTCTTTACGATCTCAAAACTCAGGGCTTCTGGTAGTACCTAGAATATCGAAGTCGAGTAAAGGAGGTCGAGCCTTCTCATTTATGGCCCCTAAACTCTGGAATAGCCTTCCTGATAATGTCCGAGGCTCAGACACACTCTCGCTCTTCAAAACTAGATTAAAGACCTATCTTTTTAGCAAAGCATACACTCAGTCCAGTACATAACGGTATGACGCATGATGTGCTACACACATGTTTTTGCCTTTTGTGGTATGATTTTGATTTTGTGGTATGAACAGCAGCTACGCTAATTATTCTCCTTATTCTGTATTTCCACCTGGGGGTACTCATCTCGAGGCCCTCATACTATGCAGTGCCACTGACGCAATCCGAGACCAGCGACGAGATGATCCCAAGGTTTTCTGGACCAGGCCGTATCCTGAGCAGCTGCTGTGGTGGTCATCGTGGAGTGAGAGCATGAGACTGATTCCTGTGATGCTCCAAGGACAGACGAGTCTTCGTTGAGGTCCAGCTTCCTGCGCCTAGACTGCAGCTCTGCACAAAACGTTTGGCCATAGGGGAAATGGTCGTGCCCAACTGAGCCTGGTTTCTCTCGAGGTTTTTTAAAATCTTTGCTTTCGCCAATTGGTGAAGTTTTTTCCTCGCCGCTGTTGCCACTGGCTTGCATGGTTCGGGATCTGTAGAGCTGCGCATCGATGGATTTGCTCTTCAGTGTTTGGACTCTCAGTAGTGATTATTAACCCACACTGAACTGAGCTAAACTGAACTGAACTTATTCTCTGAAAACTGAACTGACTCTGTTTCAATTCACTATAATCTTCCATGTGAAGCTGCTTTGACACAATCTACATTGTATAAGCGCTATACAAATAAAGATGAATTGAATTGAATTGAACTTGCTACATCATGTGGCACTTTCACTGAGTACGTTTACATGTACATCTACTATGTAAACAGAGATTTTGATTACCTTAAAGGACCACAGACACCCACATCACAAAATGCGGAGGCTTTTTCTTTCCATTCGGCTTATCAAATTTCATTAAAACAACACTCTTCAACCAGTCCTTACTTCATATTTTCATTCAATACCTACCGTTTTAAAAGTATCAATTCAGCATCGGTATCAAAATAACCCCAAACAATACCCAACCACAGAAACAATAAAATCTAAAGCCAATAATTTTGAAATAAAACAAGCTAAATCAGTTTATTACCCAAATGAACATATTATGGCAATCATAAGAATCAATTCAAATATGATCAGTTACTCAAAGATAAAGCTAAGAGTTAGAGATGGATAGAATATAGTCCAAAATGTACTGGATATATAAGGACACAAGATATCTTAAACCCTGCACTGCTGTGGATGCGGCAAAGGGTCAATGGAGTGACGTGAGGGTTGCATGTAGGGAGCAGGAAGATAATTCTCTGCTCAAGGACACAGACAGAAACATCTCAATTTATTTTCATGTCAAGAGCCTCTGGGTGTTGTCTGCTCTGAAAAACACAGAGATGCTCTATCCTGCATGCTGAGCCTCAGCAAAGCAAACCAGCTCTCCGGAGACCAAGTTCTGTCATCGTCCTCCAAGTTTGAGGAGAGCTCAATTGAGTAAGTGGGCACACTGATTAACTCTTTACACCGTATAATGAGGTGAGCGTTTTTTTGAAAAATCCGAAACACCGTTAGTAAAACAGCTGTTTGAATGTCTCCAGAGTTGGCCCTGAGCTGCTTAAGAACAATCTGATCTGAATATATTTTGGTAGAGCAATTTGGGTTATGTGCACCATTCAAGAATACACTGCTGGCAGGCAGAGGAGGGTAAAAATACTGGCGTCCCTAGACACCCTGCCTGGGAATGAAACCAGTAACTTGACACCTTCCAACAAAACAAAACATTTTTTTTTTCATATACTGTATATCCTTCAGGATTCTTTTGTAATTTGAAAATGCAATATAAAACTATTGCGACTCTTCAATAACGCAATACTATTTTTATACTGTGGGGCTGTAATGGATTATCCATCTTCTTTGTCTAAACCTGCACAGAGAATACAGAAGATCAATATATCTAAGAAACTTTGCTGAGGTTTACAGTTTGCTGTCATACAGTAGTGACCCACATTTGAGTCACATGATGTGTCTTGCGCATTTGAGAGCAGCACTGTTAATCAAGAAAGAAAAGGAGAACAATACTGAAAAGTCCAATTACAGTCACATAACTATTTTAATCTGGCTAGAGTATAATTTGCAGTTACTGTATTGCTGCTATTGAGACCACTAGGCTGCTTCTGAATGACCCTTAAAGACTACAAAAGGTATTTAATTGATACATTGTGATGCATTTTAGATTGAGTTGGGTTATTTCCCTGCTGAAAAAAACAGCTTAAAGCAGCCTAAGCTGGTTGTCTGGTATTAGCTGGTTGACAAGCCTGGTTTTAGAGAGGTTTGTCCATTTTCAGGCTGGTTTCTAGCCATTACCAGCCTGGTCTTAGCTGGTCAGGCTGGAAATAGACCAGCTAAAACCAGCTTGACCAGGGGTGCATTTCCCAAACAACAACGTATCTCGCGGATGAACTATCATAGTGCAATGCATCATTTGGGAAAAGAACGATGTAGTGACGAGTGTTTCCCAAAACCCATAGTTTCTCTGTCACAGATCCATCGCTTAAACCACGTTCGTTATAACGTAAAACGCCCATAATGATGCTCTAAACAGGGTGGAGTAACAACTTCTTTAGAGAAGAACCACATAATTTCTTTGTGCAAATTATATTGTTTTAAACAAACACGCTTTTAAAATAAAATCCAATATTAGTTTTGGTAAAAACATGCACTCGTTTTCCATATTAATTGAAATATATGTAAATGGCACATATAGGGCCTGTGTTTCCTTTACTAATATTATTGAGAACATTACATGTTCTAAACATAAAATCACTTACAAAAGCTAACACTATTCTAATATCATATATAAATCATATAAATATATAAATAATGAGGCGATTTATTATAAATATATTTACTTTAATAATAATATTAATAATGATGATGATTATTATTATTATTATTTAGTAGGATATTGTTTATTTATTTATTAATTAATTTTTTTTTTTTTTGAAAAGTCTACTTTTTACAAAATGACACATGTAAACCACAGCAGAAAGTTCTAACCAACAGGCCCATGTCATATACAGTACAGATACTTAATAAATAACCCACTATAAAATAAAATAATTAATGTATGATATGTTTTTTTTGTTTTCACAAGCTTTGGAGATGTAACATAAATTCCGCTTTTAAATAATAGGTCACCTATAGCTTTCGCCATGAGGCTGTGTTCAAAATGACATCAATGTTTTCAAAGTGCACTGCGAAAGGAGTACAATTGTAAACATGGAGATCGCTAAAACTGAACTTTAAAAGTACTTTGAAAGCAAATTACACCTAAGAGAGATGACCTTAATGCTTTTTTATTTTTAATAATTCCAACTTTGAATGTTAGAATGTTCTAAATGGATAGGCAATAGGGGGGATAAGTGGGAATAGAACACAGCCAGGAACTATGTTTCTAACTAGAGCTCCAGAGGTGTAGTTTCAAGTGCTCAAGTTTGCGACGCAGTTTGCGAATGTTCGTTGGAGCAATGGATTTGGGAAACGGCAAATCAACAAACTATGTTTGTAACGATGGAACTTGTGACCTTAGTTGGCTAACAATGGTTTTGGGAAACGCACCCCAGCCTGGTTTCAGCTGGACATAGCTGGTTTTGGCTTGGCTCCCAGCCTGGATAGGCTGGTCAAGCTGGTTTTAGCTGGTCATCTCCCAGCCTGACCAGCTAAAACCAGGCTGGAAATGGCTGCCAACCAGCCTGGAAATGTCTCTAAAACCAGGCTGGTCGACCAGCTAAAACCAGCCAACCAGCCTAGGCTGGTTTAAGTTGTTTTTTTTCAGCAGGGGTATTGTAAAAATTATGGATTTAGTTTACATTTTCCATTATAAGTTGATGGGTGAAGGGAAAGTCTTGTTTCTAAAAGTTAATAGATTCTTGATGTCATCATTAGGTAAAAAAAGTGAGTAAAGTGCAAATATTTTTAAATAGTTTTTTTTTCTTATTTCAAATATAGCATTATTTATAAAACATTACACATTTAACTGTATATCAAAACTTTAACATGTTTTATTTTTGCATTTCAGTTCAATTTATTGATCTAATATTTAGCTGCAAAGTCACTGCTGCACTTGATTGCATCAAGCAAACAAATTCCTTGTATCCTGAAAGGTATTGCATTCCATTATGAACAAACTACATTCAATAGTTCCTGTGAATATTTGTGATTTGCTTTAGAAACTCAATTTTAATGTCACCAAGTTTTCAATTGGGTTGAGTTCAGGGAATTGAGATGGCCACTCTATTATCTCTGTCCTTTTTATCTGAATCCAAGTTGTTGTTCGACTTACAAGTATGTTTGGTGCCATTTTCTTGTTGAAAAACAAGGCATTTAATCTTTGGCACAGGGCAACATAGTAACTTAAAGTATTTAGATGTATTTGAAGTGATCCATACAATATAGGCTCATTCTGAAAATGTGCCCATATTTACATTTCTGGAGAATTATGTAGCCAGAGAAACATATGGCTGTATTTTGTCTTTAAAACGAATGATACAGGGCGGTATGATGCCGTTCCTTTTTGTGCTTACCAGCTGACTCATTTCCTCCATGTGGACGGCTTTTCCTCTGTTACCAGTTGGTCCAGTGGCTCTCTGTGTATGTTGGAGGATTTGACCGTGATAACAGGGTTTGAGTCTGGTGAAGAATGGTTTCAGAAAGCACATAAGACAAAAACAAAAGGCAAAACATAAAATAAACAATTAAATAACAGGGTATGTAGTAAAATTTGAAGACGTGGTAAAATTCAGGCTGCCGTTAGGGTTTTTCTTTTTCTGTAATGCTTTTGAAAACACTGTCGTTTGGGTTTTTGGGAAGTGGGTGGGCACTGGTCAATCAGTGGTTTTTAAAACACTATCGGATGGGTTTAAGGGAAAAAGGAGGGTGGGGGGATTGGTTGGCCTCTACTGGCCTCTAGTCTAATATATAACAGTGGCCTCTAGTGGATTTACACGAGAAGAGCAGGTGCGAATGGCACTTGCGAGAGAAATTTGAGATCTCAAAAAGTGTCCCTCTGCTGGATTCGCAAAAATAAAAAGGGCAAAAAAGTAGCTCCTTGGACATATTTGGCACTTTCGAGAAATGGATATAGGGGTACATAGTTAGAATGAGCCTGGGTTGGATCCATGACACCTGGTAAACGATAGATAACACCACAGTATGAGAAATATCACACCATGATTTTTGCGCCACCATGCTTCACAGATTTTCACAGAGGGGCTTCATTTCAGAACCTGGGGGTTGTCTGTTATACTGTTGATGAAACAGTAAACAGGAAATTGACTTTTCCTGCATATGAATGCGAATGATTCAGCCTTGCCTGTACTGTTTATCTAATTTTCCAGCATTTCACATCTGCCTCCATATCAATAGGCAAAGCTATTCTCGCTATTCAATCAACAATAGATTAATACTGTAGAATCCAGTCCCACATAGTATTAACAACTTATTAACACAACACTGCTTCATACATTTAGAGAGGACATAGATGAGTAGAACTCATAAGACTCCCAGCAGAGACAGTCCTCTACATACAGTTGCAATCAGAATTATTCAACCCCCTGATTTATTAGCCCCCCTGTTTATTTTTTTTCCCCAATTTCAGTTTAACGGAGATAATTTTTTTTCAACACATTTCTAAACATAATAGTTTTAATAACTCATCTCTAATAACTGATTTATTTTATCTTTGCCATGATGACAGTAAATAATATTTGACTAGATATTTTTCAAGACACTTCTATACAACTTAAAGTGACATTTAAAGGCTTAACTAGGTTAATTAGGTTAACTAGGCAGGATAGGGTAATTAGGCAAGTTATTGTATAATGATGGTTTGTTCTGTGTACTATTGAAAAAATATATAGCTTAAAGGGGCTAATAATTTTGACCTTAAAATGGGTTTTAAAAAATTAAAAACTGCTTTTATTCTAGCCGAAATAAAACAAATAAGACTTTCTCCTGAAGAAAAAATATTATCAGACATACTGTGAAAATTTCCTTGTTCTGTTAAACATCATTTGGGAAATATTTAAAAAAGAAAAAAAAATTCAAAGGGGGTTGAATAATTCTGATTGCAACTGTAGATCTCTTTGGCTAATCCAGTGTTTCTCAATCCCAGACTGATACTGGTGTAGTTCTAGTAAGATTAAAAAGGACTCTGTTCATTTTAATGTGCATGACTGGTCAGACTTGTCAAAAGGGATCAGTGTTGAGACTCGTCTGTCACTGAGACTTTCTTGTGTTCCTGACACATCGATGTCCTCTCTAACTGTGGGTCTGTGTTGAGGTTGTCCTTTGTGTATGACAACCATCTGCTCTCTGAATCCAAGATTCGGGAGTACGAATTTGAGGACTGGTAAGGACACTGCACATTACATCACAACACATTGGGACACACTAGCTAGGTTTCCATAAACCTATTTTTATGCGCATTTTGGATATGCGCATAAAAAAAATGGTTGATCGAAACAGAAAGATGCGCATACATTTTGAAAATGCACATAATAAACATATGCACATAACTGGATAAACTTTTTATCTGATAAGAAAAGATAAACTACGATGGAAACACTTTTACCAAACAAATTCCAGTATGTGCATTAAAAAAGTCATGTGATTTTGCATTAAAAATGTGTGTGAATGGACAAACCAGCAGGCTGAGCACACTGTAAAGCATCTGAAATGTTGTTTAGGTCATTTTAAAATGTTGTAACCAATGCAGTATTAGTGTTATTATGTTATTAATGACCTCCAGAATCAAAAGCGTCTGTGCTCCGCATCTCACGCCTTCAAATGCCACCGCGCGAGCATTGCATCTCAGCATCGTCTTCTGAGGCGCAAGTAATTTATTAAATAAAGAAAAGATTCAAGCAGCTTCTCCTACCATAGCAAATTCCGTTTTTGCTGTAGATATTTGGCGCCAGTTAATCAGGAAGTGACGATTTTGTTCTCTTTTGACTCAATGGTTTGATTCGCACATCTTTTATGTGATATTCTAGTTTTGCGCATAAAGTTAATTCGCATTTTTAGATGGAAACATAGCTACTGATTGTGGCATGAGTAAACTGGAGTTTATAAACAACAGCATAACTAATAATTTTCCTATATTATTTTTTACTAAAAGTACATTATAGCTATTTAATTGTTTCATATACCAGCAACATTTCAACCATTAAACAATTAGAAATGTTGCTAGATTTTTCCCAACCTATCTGGTTATGTTCATTCATGTTAAAAACAAATAAATAATGGTTAATGTTCTCTCGTTTGTCATAACGAAGATACATTTTCGTTAACAACGCATAGTTGTGCCATGTTTGTCATGGTGTATAGTGAGATTTTTCAGGGTTAAAACATTTCCAACACAGGCTCATTGTGAAAACGTACCCCCGTATACATTTCTGGAGAGCACAAATTATGTAGCCAGAGCTGTAGTTTGTGTTTAAAAAGAACACTACGATGCTGTATGATGCCGCCGATGGCTTCTGTTTATTTTTACACTACCAGTTGACCACTTACCCCCATGTGGGTGGCCTTTCCGCAGTTACCACTAGGGGTGTAATGAATCACAGTTGACAATTCACGGTTCGGAACACACATGACTCACGAATGAATAACTTTTTTGAACTTGTAGGTTAACCAAAAATGTATAACAATTGCAGAGACATGCCTCCCACATCATTCAAATCACATGTATGAAATCATTATGGCTTCCCCGTAAAATATAATGATTACGGAAAAAGTTGTGGTGGGAAATAAATGCTTTTTTAGGCTATTAATTAAAGGTGTTTTCTGCCACTGTTTGTTTAGCCTGCATTAATGCATTCAGTGTAAAGCTGCATGACTAAACAGTAAAAGATCGTGATTTCAGTTCAAACCTGTGTAACATGAACGATAAATGACAATAATGATTTGCATATGTTTATTAATCCTTCTAAGCGCTGCATTCAAATCTGCGTTTGATCGAGAGAGATTCAGTTTTTACACTTTTTCAGTTCGTTACAAACACGTAAATAACACAGAAGAACTCGGAGAACAGTTTATAGTTCAAATATAAACACTGATGTTTATGGTAAAGATTTAAATCACCGTTTAATGTAACTTGACGCTGGTGAAAAAAATTACATTGTGTAACCAACAGGTGGCGACAAACAACCATCAAAAATATTTCAGTGAATAGGTTTTCAGAAATGATACGCCTACAGTATAATGAAACATGACATTTTATGTATGAATTGTTGAACCATCATTAAAAATAAATATGTTGTACAAGATGTTAGATTTTATGTTTAGCGTTATCAGCAGTGGTAGCAAAGATCATATTTCGTATTGAATACTTTTCTTTTTTCAGCTGGATCTTTCTTGATTTGTATTTTTATTCAAATTACAGGTTCTAAGTTCTGTTTGTTAAAACCAATGGTTTTTGCAGTAATATTTTTGTATAAATGGAAAGCAAATGACATTTATCTCCTACCTTTTTTGCTGATCCAAAAAATGGTCCGATCCGTGACTCAAAAATCGTAGTGTGATCCGAACTGTGAGATTTGTAATTCGTTACACCACAAGTTACCACTTTGCCCCAGTAGCTCACCATGTACATCAGCGGACTTGAGATTGAGAGAGGAGTTGACCGCGGTGACGGTGTTCGAGTCTTGTGAAGAACTAGAGGTGTGAACCTACACTGGTCTCACGGTTCGGTTCGGTTACGATTATCATGCCATCGATTCGGTTCAATTCGATATCTCGGTGCATCACGGTGCATTGACGATTCTTTCCATACACAGTTTTATATTTTCTTCACAGCACAACAATTCTTGTATTAAAATGTATAAATATACTTATATGCTATTTGTAAAACAATTTTGTCCTTTAATGCAAACAGTCAGATATATAAACTGTACCTTTAAACAACACGAGCATTTATAGACAATTTCGAAGGATGTAAACAAAAACAATGGTCCTAACGTATCCTGTTTTACATTTTTAATTTCCATTGCTTCTGAGAATCCAAAAAGGTCCACATATTGATAAATAGTTATGACGGCTGATTTAAAATCAAGTTATGATTTAATTGCCTCTTGTTACAGTTAGGAAATAGTTTAAAGTCAAGCAGGAAGTGTTCATGGGCCAATGACATGACCACATTGAAATGGTCTATAGCAAATAAACAAATATAAATATCCCGCTCGCTTTCTGCCTTGTCTACCAAGTTATTACTCCCCTTTGATTGGACACGCGCTCAACAGAAAGGGCTGCGATTGGCTCTTACACGCTGGTGCTCTTCAGAGATGCACTCATGGGCCACAGTGAGACAGAGAGAGAGAAATAGAGATTACTTTCATTCTCTTAATCGCCGTGAAATAGGGGCTTTTGCTGTAAGTTTCAGTGAAACAGTGTTCAGCAAACACACACGCAGGGAAATTGTGCACATTGTGTGTTTTTCGTAGTTAGAGCGTTGCAAATAATCGCGCTCGCAGCTCGGCTCCCTCGCCATAGTAAGGTACGGCGACATAGCGCATGTGAGATGACGTCAGTAAATGACGTCAGTATAATAACCGGTTATGATTATTACTGAACCGATACCGAATTGTCCGCGTCTGCATCGCGGTGCACCGAAGAAACAATTCATTTTGACACCCCTATGAAGAACGGTTCCTGAAAGCAGTTAAAACAAAAACAAAAGGCAAAAAATAAATTAAACAAGTAAATAACAAGGTGAGAATGTGGTAAGATATAAAAACATGGTAAAAATTAGGCGCCCGTGAGGATTTTTCTTTTTCTGGATTGCTTTTGAAAACACTGTCGGTTGGATTTAATGAAGGGGCTGATCAGGTCAACTGATGCTTTTAAATACACTATACGTTGGGTTTAGTGTGGTGATTTGGTATGGGGGGATCGGTCGGTTGGTCAGTCAGTCAGTCGACAGTGGCCTCTGCTGGATTTACGCGAGAACAGCAGCCACAAATAGCACTCGTGAGAGAAATGTGAGATCATAAAAAGCGTACACTGTGGATGCGGGAAAACAAAAACTGCAAAAAATAAACTTACCTCCTGGGACGTATTTTGCAATCTTCAGAAATCTAGGGGTATGTATCAATAATGAGCCTGGGTTTAACGTTTCAGTGCACTTGAAGAATTTTGCGATTGAGACAGCACTGAAAATGGCTGGCAACCTGATCAGCGCACTGACTACTGAACAAGGAGGCTGATTGAGATGCACCCTATGTGAACCTTAGTATCAGAAGAAACAACATCAGCATAGGCACCATTCTGATCAAAGTGGTTTTTTAGGGTGTTCCCGGTTCCAGTTGCCCTGACTAATTCTGTAATGAAGGGTCACTGGATTCAGTAAGGATCCTTTTGCAGCTTTATTAAACCAATCACAATCCAGACAAAGCCAGCAGACAGAGATATCAGAGAACAGGCAGGCTTATACAAGCCCTCTAGCATTTCCTTTCAATTGCTGTGAGGTCATGATAGCATGAATGAGTCTTTCCACATTAGACATCGATAACATGTTGTCCTTGAAGTGATGTTTGAAGTGTGACCTTCAAATGACCAGTTGCTATCAAATATCACCTCAGTTATTGACTGAAGACCAGGACTTAACTGAACATCCAAGATAAGTCCTAAGTCCAACATGTAAGCTTGTTATAAATAAATATGACCTCAAGTTGTGTCAATCACATTTCCAGAATGCCTCAAAACTTTCCTGTCATAAAATTAGATTGGGTAGACATTTCTTTCTTTGTTTTTCATATCTGTATGTATTTTTATAGGTGGTTTGACAATTCAATACCATCATACACTTAAAAACCTAAATCCAGAATGCTGCCAATGGTTGAGAACCACTGCTGTTGTCTATAGAGTAGAGGAACTATGACGTCAATTTGTATGCAAAAACCCAGAAGCGAGTTAGCATTTTAGCAGTTCCGGTTCCCTCGTCCGAAAGTCAATGGGTTTTTTGAATGGGATTTCAGTTAAATCGCTTAAATAAGGTTCGTGGCTAACACAAACTCAAAATACTTTCACGTTTTATCCTACGACATAAAACACATCAGTTACAGCACACTCTTGATTTTTTAAATCGGTTACGCTTCTTTAAAAAGACGGTTGCTATCAATGTGCTAAATGGGACTACAGGCGGTGTCGGAGACATTATACGTCATCGAGCAGAACTGGTCTGGAGCGCAGCCCGCTTGCAATGAGCATTTGGATTTGTCAGTGATTAAAGTATTTTCAGGAGTAGTTTTTTATAGTTTGTAGTATTTTGTCTAATTGGGAATTAATATTGTGTGTAGATGATGCCTTAAAGACTGCCAAGACAGATTATTTTGTTGATTATTTATTTTAATTAAACAATATTATGAAGATACTGCTTACCAGTGCAGCCTGTCTCTTTCCTGCTCTCAGTAATGCAAACGCATGAATGAATGTATAAAAATACACACATGTTAATTGTCATTTTATTGTGATCAATTGATTTTTCATCGGTTTTTTCTTCATCTGAACACATTTAACTCTGTCATCACTGCAATATTTAAACTCCTAAAAATGTACAGCATATGTGACTGTATGAGCTGCTTTTCGCTGTACTCGGTGACAAAAAAAAGAATATTGAATGTCGTTCTGTGTACATGATGGAACTTGCAGGCATATAACATTAGACTTGTCCCTCTCGCCTCATCTCCTCATTTCTGTCGTCTGTTACTAAGGTAAGCAGGCTGTATGCACATGAGCGATACACTTATTTAAACATGTCTTATGATAATTCTATGTAGGCACATTTATACATACAGTTTTAAAACTTTTACAACAACCGTAAAGCAAACAAAATGTGTTTCCCCCGTAAAAACTATCCAAAAGGTACATAGGTCTAAGTGATTTTGCGTATTTATTTGTTTATAATACATAGAGTGGATTATAATGTAATAAACCGAGAGAGTAAATCTTTGTCATGGATCATATTTCTAAGCTTAAAGCGTTGTCTGTAGCAGGGTGGTGCTGACGTCACAGGCGAGCGCCCCGAAGGCTGTAGTCCGTTTATAGCCTAATGTTAGCTTATTAGTTCTTGCGTTTACATTTAGGGTTCAAAAGTGCTAAAAGTTGTATTTTCGTGTTAGGATTATCCGACTGGACAAAACGTGTACGTTTAATGAACAGTGTTTGAACACAGAGCTTATTATTTGCAATCTTCGAAAAAGCCTATGGGAAAATCCTATAGAGATTTTATCGAGGGAACCAGTTTTATGCTAGCAGCCGATTGGCCTACAAGGTGACGTCATTGTTCCACCACTCTATAGTATGCTGGTTTTAATGCTGCACACATTTCCCATGCCGCAGTTTGGTTTGTGTGTTATGTGAGTACATACTTTTGACATACTGCCAGTCTCTGTTTAAGATTTGTTGACAGAAATGTGTGTTATGTGGATGTAGTATAACAAGTAAATTATCAAAATGCCACTTATTTCCTGAAATTAACTTTGAATTTCAGGATAATTCCGCACAGCACTTATAATAAGGACATGGAACTATCCTTCCTCTCTGTGCATTGGTTTGAATGGGCACATTTCCTCTTTCTTTTTTTTTTGAAGAGGAGAACAAAGCATCACTGCTGACACAGAAAGTGCTATTTTTTTTGCAAGAAATTAATTAAATGTGCATATTAGGATCGTTAAGATACAAATACAAAAAAAACTGCATACACAAATCCAAACTGCCTTTACTACAGAGCCTTGGAATGCCCAGATCATACACTGCTGCCTATAGCATTTCGTACTATTGTCTCCTGCTGAGCATGTTGCTGCAGATTTTCAGCTACACTTATGTTGCACATTTGTCTCCATCAGACGTCGTAGTCACAAATGTGCGCTTGTCAACTTAGCAATTTCAATGCTGTGGTTTCTTGACTTCTTCTGTGAAAACAAAGATAATGAGTTTCAACAGTATAAATCTGCTGTAATGACACTGTTTATCTAAAATCATTGTGACAATGTAGAATTGATGCACTTTTTTGTTGTTCAATACGTTATATACTATATATATAGGTGTGCTTTGGCACAAGGCCGCAGGGCAAGTGACTTAGTGTTCCGCCATATACAGGTACAGCCATACACACTGCTACTTGTGTGATATTGTGTTTATACAACAGTTTGTGTACATAATCGTGTATATAAAAAAGTAAATCAAACATAGAAAGTCTTCTGTATGAGGAACTTCGGCCATTCCTTCACATCTGCAGCTGTCGTCAGAACAGCAGAATCCGTTACTAATTTACCAACGTCACTTTAGAGCTAGTATTTAAATGATTCTCTAGCGTAATGTCTGAAGTCATGACAAAACAGGTGATTTTGCTGACATTTTAAGATTATAAGTCTAAACAGCATGAAATGCCATCAGTCTACAGACATTTCCCAGTATTTCTCTGTTGCAATTGGGATATCACAATAATTAACCCTGAAAAATCCAAAGCAACACAATCACTACGAGATTACTGTTGTGTTTGCGATAAGGAAAAATGCTAAACACATGCTGGTATTTCTTCTTTCTTTCCAGACATCCTAAGTTTGGAAAAGTCATTCCCGGGTCATCGATAATTAGGGTTGCCACCCGTCCCTTAAAATACGGAATTGGGGGTTTTGTCCCGTATTTTTTGATACGTTTTTAAAAGTAGCTTCCCCTGCAAATTGTCCCACACTCATTTTATGAAGATGCCTCATTTCCTACATTTGATTGGGTAATACTTGACGTCATCGTTAGTTTGATTGGTCTTTTTAACTGTCCAGTGAGGTGGGCGGGTCTTTTAAGCAGAGAACGTTCTCCGTGGCTCATGGTGGTCTGTCAGACGTGCGATAACATGCGTCCGGAGAGCACCATTCCCGCAATGACAAAGCTCACAAAAATCAAAGCACAGTCAGACAGTTATTCGTACCCCAAGTCTCTCCTGAAGCAGACATGGTAATGACAGTGTAATTATTATCAACAATATTTAGGTTAGTTGCTAAATAATGTTAAAAATGTGACCTAGACTGTGAAAACCTAGCTGGAGTCATTTTTTTTTAAATGTACTGTTTTCTACATGACATAAAAAACAGTCTGTGAAAATAATAAAAATATATGTATTTAATATTAACTGAGTAAAACCATGTGAACAACTGGCTAATATAAAACTTTATCTCAGAATTAGATTTGGCCTGGTTTTCACACCGGGTCACAAATTGTGATTTGTACAAATTCTGTTAATACAATGTTAGTGGATCACATTCCCATGTAATATTATTCATTTGTTAAGGTTAAGTCAGACACATAATCATTAACTTATTACATGAAACATTACATTTAATACATTAATAAACAACATATAGCCCATGTATATATACATGGAGTGCAGATTTATTAGGCAGATGAGTATTTTGACCACATCATCCTCTTTATGCATGTTGTCTTACTCCAAGCTGTATAGGCTCGAAAGCCTACTACCAATTAAGCATATTAGGTGGTGTGCATCTCTGTAATGAGAAGGGGTGTGGTCTAATGACATCAACACCCTATATCAGGTGTGCATAATTATTAGGCAACTTCCTTTCCTTTGGCAAAATGGGTCAAAAGAAGGACTTGACAGGCTCCGAAAAGTCAAAAATAGTGAGATATCTTGCAGAGGGATGCAGCACTCTTAAAATTGCCAAGCTTCTGAAGCGTGATCATCGAACAATAAAGCGTTTCATTCAAAATAGTCAACAGGGTCGCAAGAAGCGTGTGAAAAAACCAAGTCGCAAAATAAACTGCCAATGAACTGAGAAAAGTCAAGCGTGCAGCTGCCAAGATGCCACTTGCCACCAGTTTTGCCATATTTTAGAGCTGCAACATCACTGGAGTGCCCAAAAGCACAAGGTGTGCAATACTTAGAGACATGGCCAAGGTAAGAAAGGCTGAAAAACGACCACCACTGAACAAGACACACAAGCTGAAACGTCAAGACTGGGCCAAGAAATATCTCAAGACTAAGTTTTCTAAGGTTTTATGGACTGATGAAATGAGAGTGAGTCTTGATGGGCCAGATGGATGGGCCCGTGGCTGGATCGGTAAAAGGCAGAGAGCTCCAGTCCGACTCAGACGCCAGCAAGGTGGAGGTGAAGTACTGGTTTAGGCTGGTATCATCAAAGATGAGCTTGTGAGGCCTTTACGGGTTGAGGATGGAGTCAAGCTCAACTCCCAGTCCTACTGCCAGTTTCTGGAAGACACCTTCTTCAAGCAGTGGTACAGGAAGAAGTCTGCATCCATCAAGAAAAACATGATTTTCATGCAGGACAATGCTTCATCACACGCGTCCAAGTACTCCACAGCGTGGCTGGCAAGAAAGGGTGTAAAAGAAGAAAAACTAATGACATGGCCTCCTTGTTCACCTGAGCTGAACCCCATAGAGAACCTGTGGTCCATCATCAAATGTGAGATTTACAAGGAGGGAAAACAGTACAAACAGTACAAAACAGTGTCTGGGAGGCTGTGGTTGCTGCTGCACGCAATGTTGATGGTGAACAGATCAAAACACTGACAGAATCCATGGATGGCAGGCTTTTGAGTGTCCTTGCAAAGAAAGGTGGCTATATTGGTCACTGATTTGTTTTTGTTTTGTTTTTGAATGTCAGAAATGTATATTTGTCAATGTTGAGATGTTATATTGGTTTCACTGGTGAAAATAAATAATTGAAATGGGTATATATTTGTTTTTTGTTAAGTTGCCTAATAATTCTGCACAGTAATAGTCACCTGCACACACAGATATCCTCCTAAAATAGCTAAAACTAAAAACAAACTAAAAACTACTTCCAAAAAATATTCAGCTTTAAAATGAGTTTTGGGGTTCATTGAGAACATGTTGTTCAATAATAAAATTAATCCTCAAAAATACAACTTGCCTAATAATTCTGCACTCCCTGTACATATAGCCCATTATGTGCTGTTTCCATGTTTGGATAGGTGTTACTGCAAAAATTGGTCATTCAAGTTTTTGTAGTTACTGTCACACTTTGTTTAACCTATTTTGGCCTATGGTAATTATTGTCAGCTATGCCTATGTGTTCAGCTACGATTATGATCATTAGAGAAGTCTGTTGAGTTGTAAAAGAGAAAGACTGACTGCATCTATTTACACAGATTTCAATAAAAGACCATTTATTTTAATGTCCAAGTGTTCATACTTGCGATTTACCACCACTGGCATGCTATTGGGCCTGTGATCACCCCAAGGCCCCCAAGGGACGTGGCCCCCTCTGCAGTATGCGTTCCTTATTTTTTTGTATTAAAAGTGGTAACCCTATCGATGATTTGCGTGAGGTTGCGGGAGTTGGCTGGGGGGTGCAACGTATCTAAAGTGGTGTGGTGACCCCTGACAAACAAGGGACTAAGTCGAAGGAAATAAGTGACCATAGCAACTAAATAGTGGTGGGGGGAAATCAAATGAAACAAGATCTAGAGGACATACAGATTCCCTCTACATGTACAATGCAATGTCCAAACATAATGTTTCCTATGTCATTTTTTTAGATGCCTTAAATATCTCGGTATAGTAGATGATGTTTAATATCTTTGTTGCTGCCTGTCACATCAGTATAGTTAGCTAGATCATTGGTTTTTAGTCCTGGTCATGCGACCCACTGCTCTGCACAATTTGCATGTCTTATTTTTTTTGTATAACACATCAGATTCAGATCATCAGCAGAAAAAACACGAACAGAGCTGCATGTGTCACATATGAAAGACATATTAAATGTGCAAAGCGACATATCCCGGTACCAAGTTTGAAAACTCTGAGCTAGATAGCTTTGTCCCTAGATGGGAGATTTCACGTTACATATTTTTAGACGTCTTGCGTCAGCAAAGCAACTGCCGTTGAGATCACTGGGAATCCTAAAATATGAGTAGACAAGGCTTATCTTGAGAAATGACAGGTTACACGCCACACCTCTGACAGATAGTATTCTTCAACAGAAGTGTAATTGCTTTCCAAAAGCAGCTTTGGCATCGTGGTTAAATGTTACACTTTAAGCAGACAGCACTGATTAATAAACCAGTGTTACTGATTTAAATTAAAGCTTAACGAGGATTACTTGTCAAAGCATGATTTGTAGTATCATATTCATTAGTGCTGTGTGCAGTAGGCAGCCAAGTACTTTTATTTAAGTGCACTAGTGTGTTAAAGGAGCACTTCACTTTTTTTGGAAACAGACTCCTTTGGAAATAGACTCCTTTTACAAGAGACAGTTGAGTTTTTAACCATTTTTAAATTAATTTAGTCAATCTCTGGACCAGAAAACTTTTTTGAGCAATATGCTAATGGTCTAATCCAGGGGTGTCCAAACTCCGTCCTAGAGGGCCGATGTCCTGCACAGTTTAGCTCCAACTTCCTTCGACACACCTGTCTGGAAGTTTCTAGTACACCCAGAAAGAGCTTGATTAGGTGGTTCATGTGTGTTTAATAGGGGTTGGAACTAAAATATGCAGGACATATAACCCTAACCGGCCCTCCAGGATCGAGCTTGGACACCCCTGGTCTAATCCAATTCAATGATCTATGTTAAGCTGAGCTAAAAGTTCCAGACCCAGAGATCATCTGAATGCATAAAGATGGTTAAACCCAACTAGGGGACTTGAGAAATTAGCCTGTTATGGGTTATGGCTATTATGGGTTTTTGAAAATGAGCTTCCATGCAGTGTGTAACACAGCTCTAAGTGAATGAAAACATCCAGCTAAGGTTTAAATCTAAAAGTGCACCGTGTTGAAAACTATTAATTCTTTAGCGAAATATTTGACTCCGAGTCGAATAAACGAATTGAGTTGGGTTCGGCTTTTTGTTTGATCGCATCAACGTCGATAAGGTACATCACCAAATATGGAGTTCCAGTTCCGGTAAAATGTGAACGCGCTTTCACTTCAGACTCTAGCGGAGGCGCGTGGGATGACGAGACTGATCATGACGCGAAGATGACGATCACTGACAGATGGAAATTCGGCTGCGGGGAATAAAGGGTTAAAGTTTATTTTCACAACAACACCAGAGTATAGCCGACCTAGTGCTGTGTTTGTTCCTGTCATTTTTCTGATTTTTGATACTATAACCGACGCTGCAACCCAGGATTCGTCGGCCGTTTACTATTGAAGGAGCAGCAGAGACTATGGGACTTTGTCAAACTTTGACAGGGACTTTGTCAGTAACTTTTACAGTTCAAATGGACCAGTTTCTTTTTCCTCCGGATCATCTAAGGGCTTACTCACACTATGCTATCCGAACCGTGCCCAGGCCCGTTTCCCGGATCGTTTGAGAAGTGTGAGTGCTCTGAATCACTTGGGTGGCCCTGGCCCGGTTGGAAGAGGTGGGCCAGAGCGCGGTTCACTTGGGCTCAGGCGCGGTACGATTACAGTGTGAGTGCAAGCGTGCTTAAGCCCGAAACTGAAAGCGAGACGTGACTTTTAAGGGACTGTTATATGGATTAATTAATCATTCGTACTGTTCAATGAACGCAAACTGTCGTAGATTATTAAAGAGGCAAACCCCTTACTGCACGTCAGCTGCGCCTTCAGCAAACTTAATTCCTGCAGCACGAGGACTTTATGATTGTTTATGAGCGTCAAATGTGGCTGATCTGTTTGGCGAAATATTAGACTGCGTGTCACCGCATATCAAACGACTTAAACGATATAATCAAAGAAATCTCCACTGTGCTGAGCGAGAGCGCTTACTGAGCAGCGCGTCATCGATGACGGAAGCGTGCCCAGGCCCGAATGTAATGTGAGTGCGGGCCGTCGGGGGAGACGGGAGGGGGGACAAGCGTGCTTTGGCCCGATTCAAGGCAACTGTGCATAGTGTGAGTACGGCCTAAGTGTCATAAAAATTGTTGCCTCGTTTTGTGTAGTTTGCAAAATATGTGTTTAATTGCGTGTTATAAGTTGTAATCGTCCCACGCGACTTGTAATCTCATATTGATTATAGATCAGTGCTTGTACTGTATCTCTTAGGTTAAATCTGTATGGGGCTGTTCTCATGTCGCGTCCAAAACCACATTAAAAGCGTGACACGTGCTTCTTCATTTACCGATTTAAATGCGTTTCTGAACTGGTGATCCTCTGCTGTTTGTCTTTGCTATAGCCACCATCAGCTGTTTCTCACACGCACGGCGCAGTAAATTTTCAAAATTGTTCAGCTTTTGCCACTGTGTGGATTAATACTGAATGTGTGTCGTTGTTGTTACTTGCGGTTAGGGTTAAGAGTAGAGCATATGCTGGTGTTTAACTGCATTACTTAATTGCAATCCTGCATTGGGCTCTCATACTTTCTGCTACTTCATACTGTAGTTGTGGTGGGCTTTTCTCTCTGTCTCGTGCTGAATGCAGTCGACCAATCACAACAGTCTGGGTCATCGGACCAATCACTGCAGATTAGCTTTGCGCCAAGGAGGGGTTTGGGAACAAATAAATCGCTGAACGATTCATATGAGAGTCGCTGGGATAATTAGGTAAAAAAAATGCATATTATCAGACAATGTGAGTGTTTTTTGCCTTGCACGACCTTGTTGTTGGAGACCCCTAAAACCAAAATATGACCTTTTTTTAATGCAAAATAAGGGCTCTTTAACGGTGCTTTCACACTTGGTTCAATTGCCTGGACCGTACCCAAGTTCGATTGTCCCCCCTTGCCACCTTCTCAGTTGGTTTGTGTTCACACTGTCTTTTTTCCTTCTGAACCCCGATATGCTTGCGTCATCGAGCTGCTGTTTTGTTTACGGCTGTTGCTAGGTGACGGTCACGAAAGCAAAGCATCAAAATGGAGACTTCCGCACATCGCGGTCGATTTGCTTTTGCTGAATCTTTCAGTTTTGGACATACAGAAAGCGACTCGCGTCCATCTGCCGCAAAAATATTATAAACATTCAGAACATCACAGTGTCTGCAGAAGCTGTTTCTGGAGGAGACAAGCAGACATCACTGTGTATCACTGTGCTTGGCTCAGTCCCGCTTGTCACCAAGGTAAAATACGTGGCGCACACACACACACACACACGGACACACACACACACACGAAAGAATGTTATGAAAACGATAGTTTGTTGTACTGTTGGCCGTTCACTTCCGCTGTTTAGTACGATTGCATTCATACTAGTAGTGAACCGTACCAGACTTCGCATTAACCGTTCCCCAGACCACCTTTTTCAGGCGGACTCGGGTACGGTTCCCGGGTGCGCACCCGAGTTCAGAAGACACGTTCACGTACCATACTATGACGTCAAAAAACGAACCCGGGTGCGGACCAAAAGTGCTAGTGTGAAAGCACCCTAATATGCACATTCATCTCAATGTCGCTCTTTGTTATTTAGAAAGTGTGTTCACATGACCATTCTGATTACAATAAAAAAAACACCAACAATGATTTAGAGCAAATGGCATTAACAAAGAGTTGCTAGTACAGCATCTATTAACAAACTCACCCAACCAATCTATGCAACTCAACAGTCTCTGACAACAATTGTTGCCAGTGTCAAGGCACTGTGCATTTTTTAATAATCCTTTACAATTATAACTTGTTAAGGCTGATTTATACTTCTGCGTCGAGTGATCAGCATGACCCATGGGTATGTCTTGCGCAAAGTCGTGAATTTATACTTCTGCTTGCTGTTTGTGTTGCTCTGCAATAACACTTCCAAAACACTAGCTGGCAGTAGGTTTTTATGTTCTTCTGTGTCGAGTTTCTTTGCAGGCGTTTTGTTTTTTTCTGAAAGCTACCTTAATGTAGAAGTAGCTAAAACTCGCTCATTCACAGGTGGAAACTGGCGGACGTTCAAAAACTTTAATCATAAGGTAAACACAAAACAAAGGTTTCCATCTGGAGCTCCTTCACAGGACTCGACACATGTAAACACTCGCTCCTTCAGGCTCGCTGCTCTCTGCATTGCACACATTCGTCACCGCTACCAAGCCGACCAATCACAGAGCTTGCGCTACATGTCGTCGTGACGTGTAGTTACATTTTTTGAGAGGTGCACGTCAGCATCGGCGTCAGCATCGGCGTCAGCCATGGCAACCATGTAAAAGCTGCGCCAGACCATACGCGTGCACTTGACGCAGAAGTATGAATAAGCTTTTAGACTTCATGGACATGATCCACATGTCACATTGTAAGATTGCAGTTGGATCAATCCATAATGCGTTCTGTAACCCACATTCTGAAATATCTCACAGTAAACATAAACAATCTGTAGCGTTAATATTACCCATAACGTGCCTTGATAACTTTTTCAACATTACCTTGAGGTGCTTTTAATGAACAAATTCCAGTATGCGCATTAAAAAAAGATCACGTGATTTCCTGAAGATAAATACCAAAACTGAAACGCAACTGAAATAACTACAGCAGTCGCCATCATCTGATCTCATATGATGCAAGAGATCGCGATGACAAATGATGACATGTGCAGGTGTTGAAGTGCTGTCCCAATTCTTAGGGGTAAGTTTTGAAGCCCTTCCCCTTAACCCTCGGTTGTAAGGGCCAAGGGGAAGGGGTAGGGGCACAAAAATAGAATTGGGATTGGGCCCAAATATACTTTAAAAGCAGACACTCACGGATTAGAATGCCATCATCAATGACTAAATCGACAAGGATATTCCACAAGATAGTTGATGTTTTTAACTGACTGAAAAACTGCTGCGGGTTTACAGTTTGTAATCTAGTTTTTTTATTCAGTTGATATGTGATCCAAATATTTGTTCATTTGGTTCTTGGTTTGACACTCTTTGTAATAGACGTTACTTCAGGAATGTGACAGAATGTCCTCAAAGTTAAATTTGATCGCAAAAACTACTAATTGGTTGTCATTGAACTTGTCAAACTTACAATCAAAGACCACACATTTTAGGCTAGGATAGGAATATTTTAGTATTTCCAAATTTTGACAAATTGTGACCAAAATCACACAGTGTGCGCCAGGCTTTATTCACGAACATGGTAGGCATGTGACAACAAAGACTAGCTCTTTTGTATTCTTCTGCCATCTAGCATGTGTCTCATCTCAAAATTGCAATTCTTTGCCTGCATGCTCTATAGCCACTCATCTGAACGTAGCATGAGCCCTGTTGAGATGTCAGTCATGCGACAGAGATGGCAAACAAGCTCAAGGACTTGAGTGCCACTTCAGTGATCGCTGATGGCTGACAGTCCATCACTGCTACCACACCAGACCCTTTGCGACTGATCGATTCAGTTGGACAAACTGTTACACAGCTTCCTGACAAAAACTGAAGAAAACTCAAGAGAGAGATTTTCAATTGGGCTATTATATGATGTGCGCTGAGGTTTGGTCTCGGAGGCCCGGTCGCAACAACCACAAATACTATAAAGATAAATGTAGAGTTCTAAAAATCATTAAAAATGTAAAAACAACAGCAGAGTTCAGACCGCAGCTATAACTATGAAGATGCTAAGAAACGATGTCATCCTGATAACATCTTTTCATATACTCTCACCGGCCACTTTATTAGGTACACCTCACTAGTACCGGGTTGGAGCCCCTTTTGCCGTCAGAACTGCCGTAATCCTTCATGGCATAGATTCAACAAGGTACTGGAAATAATCCTCAGAGATTGTGGTCCATATTGACATGATAGCATCACGCAGAAGCTGCTGGCTAGTTTGTCGGCTGCACATCCATGATGTGAATCTCCCATTCCACCAAATCCCAAAGGGGCTCTATTGGATTGAGATCTGGATCCTGCTGGAAGTAGACATCAGAAGATGGGTACACTGGGTGGTCATAAATGGACAGATATGGTCAGTAACAAACTCAGGTAGGCTGTGGCACTGACATGATGCCCAATTGGAACTAATTGGCCCAAAGGATGGCATGAAAATATCCCCCACACCATTACACCACCACCACCAGGCTGAACTGTTGATACAAAGCAGGATGTATCCATGCTTTCATGTTGTTGATGCCAAATTCTGACCCTATCATCCGACGGTCGCAGCAGAAATTGAGACTCATCAGACCAGGCAATGCCTGTGTGAATTGTAGCCTCAGTTTCCTGTTCTTAGCTGACAGGAGTTGCACCCACTGTGGTCTTCTGCTTCTGTAACCCATCCACTTCAAAGGTTGGCAGTGTTGTGCGTTCAGAGACGCTCTTCTGCTTACCTCGGTAATAATGAGTGGTTATTTGAGTTATTTTTGCTTTTCTATTAGCTATTTCTATTAGAACCAGTCTGGCCATTCTCCTCTGACCTCTGGCATCAACAAGGCATTTGCACCCACAGAACTGCCGCTCACTGGATATTTTCATTTTTTCAGACCATTCTCTGTAAACCTCAGAGATGGTTGTGCGTGAAAATTACAGTAGATCAGCAGTTTCTGAAATACTCAGACCAGCTTGTCTGGCACCAAAAACCATGCCACGTTTAAAGTCATTTAAATCCCCTTTCTTCCCCATTCTGATGCTCGATTTGAACTGCAGCAGATCGTCTTGACCATGACCATGTGAGTGTATGATAAAACTCTGATGGCAAGTCAGAATCCATTAGAATTATGTCTTATGTCAAAGTAATTGTACAGTCTTAGATTAAGTGTACAGTTTATAGTAATAGTATAGGATTTATAGTAAATGTATAGTTAGTAGTTAGTACAGTTAGATTACCGCTCCTGTATGTTCATGAGAAATAATGATAAAAAAAAACATACAGGCCAGTAGCCAGGGGTGGTTCGGAAGACCCTCCCCTTACTGACAAAGGTCCAGAATTTGTCCCATAATGAGCTCATTTGTCCTATTTTGACTGCTATGCTATCATAAATAGTGAAAATAACCCATCGAAAAAGGCTTTAAGACCAAGCGGAATCCTCTGTTGGCTGTCTCTTCGGTGTGACTTCGGGTAATTAGTTTTGGCCAATGCTAACAAATATTTTTCATCAGTCCAACATCCAGCTGTGCAAGAAAACACACAATCTGACGTAAGAGAAGTCTTCTTTTGCTACGGTATTGTTTTTAAATAGAGACTTTTTTTTACAAGTAACTTTTATTCTAAATCTTTTATTTATTTTTTTTATTAAAATGGCCAAATTCTGACTGAGGAAAGTTAAATGTGCTGGCCAGTTTGTTATTTGAATAATAAGTGACAATAGGTTACAGTTTTAAAATTTAAAACTTTAACATATTACCATTGTTTTTTTTGTATTTTTCTAATGATATATGGTGTAATTAATTTGTACTTTAAAAGTAATTTTTATTGTAAATCTTTAGGAAATATTTGGTACATCAAAACGTGTAGTTATGATGACCATCCAGCAAGCCAATTCAGCTTAAATAGTGCTTAAAATGTCACTAAAATGCAGTAATTAAATCTCATAACTAAATAGAAAATGAGGCAAATAACTGCAAAAAGGTCCACTTCTTTGAGAAAAAAGAACCAGCCCTTTTACCAGGCTGGCTACGGGCCTGACATGGAAGTTATGCAAGCCAGACTTGCAAATTGAAGCATATCCAGCGCTAGCTTTGGCATCTTTGTGCAGCCTGCTTTAAAAAATTCTGTGGAAAATAATTTGTGTTTTTGTTTGTGATAGCTAAATAACTGTCTGATTAGATTGATTAAACATCACAAGTTGGATTCACTGGTCAGATGTGCTAATATCCCTGCTGGTCACAAGGGGTAATGCCAGATGTCAGTGTGGAAGCAAATTCATTGTCCGATAAGGTTTTACCCAAGCTTTTTGCCGTCATCACAGCCATATCATTGTGTGATGGATAATGAAATCAAATTTGTGTAAAAATTGTAATCAAGATTGTTTAAAACAATTATCAGTGCCACCCCCGGCCCTCCCTCATAAATATACAGTTAAGGTCAGAATTATTTGCCCCCCTGTTTATTTTATCCCCCAATTTCTGTTTAATGGAGAGAGAAAAAATTCAACACATTTCTAAACATAATAGTTTTAATAACTCATTTCTAATAACTGATTTATTGTATCTTTGTCATGATGATTGTAAATAATATTTGACTAGATATTTTTCAAGACACTTCTATACAGCTTAAAGTGACATTTAAAGGCATAACTAGGTTAATTAAGTTAACTAGGCAGGTTAGGGTAATTAGGCATGTTATTGTATAATGATGGTTTGCTCCGTAGACTATAGGCAGGGCAAGTTTATTTATATAGCACATTTCATACACAGTGGCAATTCTAAGTGCTTTACATAAACAGGAATAAAAGAGACAAGTATAAATAAAACAGAAACAAAGAATATAAAAACAAATAAAAACAGTTTTTCCGTATTCCACAACCGTATTCCAGTCTGTCATATTTTACTCTGAGACACAGACATTCCCCATTATGGTGATCACCCCCCCACCCCTCTGTGGACTTTTTCGGTACCTATTAATCTATTGGATGTCTCCAACAGATTTGATTATAGAAAAAATAAAGCTTAAAAGGGCTAATAATTTTGACCTTAAAATGTTTTTTTTAATTAAAAGCTGCTTTTCTTCTAGCCGAAATAAAACAAATAAGACTTTCTCTAGAAGAAAAAAATAATATCAGACATACTTTGAAAATTTCCTTGCTCAAACATCATTTGGGAAATATTTAAAAACGAAAAAAAATTCAAAGGGGGCTAACAATTCTGACATATATTCTCCTATATTTTAAATGTGTGATTAATCTAGATTAATCAGAGACTAGGCGACGTGGTGGCGCAGTGGGTAGCACGTTCGCCTCACAGCAAGAAAGTCACTGGTTCGAGCCTCGGCTGGGTCGGAGTTTGCAAGTCCTCCCCGTGTTCATGTGGGTGCTCTGGTTTCCCCCACAAGTCCAAAGACATTTGGTACAGGCGAATTGGGTATGCTAAAATTGACCGTAGTGTGTGTGTGTGTGAATGAGTCTGTATGGGAGTTTCCCAGTGATGGAAGGGCATCCGCTGCGTGAAACATATGCTGGATAAGTTGGCGGTTCATTCCGCTGTGGCGATCCCCGATTAATAAAGGGACTAAGCCGAAAAGAAAATGAATGAATAATCAGAGACTGTGATTGTGTAAGCTGGCAGCCTAATTTATATTTGAACAGTAATAATTTATATATGCCTCTAAAAGGCTTCAAAAATGACTGTTTTTATCAGGTTCCTGTGTGTAGGTTCAGTAATTTCAAGTTTATGGCAAAGAATACACTCATTTAAAGGTCTTTAAAATGAAATAACTCAACATAAACATAGGAGTCTGAGAAAAATGCTCATTTTCGATGGAAATTTCCAGCCTGATCTCACGAGGAAACGTAAGTATTTTACGTTTTGTCAGTTTAGTGGCTAATTTGTACGAATTCGTTTGAGTTCAGTCGTACAAAAATGTAGATTTTTAAAAAGGAGGCGTGGCACCTAACCCCAACCGGCATTGGGTGATGACCAAATCGTACAAATTTGTGCAAATTAGATTGAACGAATTCATACAAATTAGCCACTAAATCAAAAAGTTACGAACTGCGTGAGATTGCGTTGGAAATTTCAGATGGTGTTTAGAGATTTTTGCATTTGAACTCTTCATTTATAGTTATCGTGCTTGGTGTAAATGGACTTTGAGTTGTGTTGAGTTGCCCACATATAAATACCACTTTGTGTCAGCCTGTTGTGTCTCTGAGAAATACTAAAAGGCTCAAGCTGCCTTCACCCAAATTTACAGCTTTCTCCTCCTTTTATGGGAGCGTTTATAAGGATTGCGTGTCCCAGTTGGGTTCCTTGCCGTCTAACTTTGTCACCAACGGCAGAGGTGTCGTCTGTAATATCGAATGGAGTTTTGAAGTCGTTCTCATCATCTTTGACATTCAAAGGGATTTTAATTCAAGCTAATGCATCTTTTAACATCTCCCACAACTGGCATTATCAATTATGAAATAATCGTGTTATCAATTTCAAAGGGATGAAAATAGAGAGCGCAGATTTTCATGCTCCCCTCTAAGCGAGAGGCGCTCTCGTGTGATGTCGAGTGATTTATTTCTCATTAGCGTCTCTTTCAAAAGGATGCTCTGTATTCAGTAGTGTGATTCTTCTGGCGAGGTGCCACACCCCTACGGCAAAACCAATTAGTTGGAAAAACAGCTCTAGAACTTCCTGCTACAAAGCTAACTAGTAATCATATTCACTATATCATGTCTGGCATACAATTTGGGGTAAATTCTACAATGAAAGCATACATCTATTTCATGGTGACATGGCTTTCTCTGCATTTTATTTTTTTAACATAGCAAACATTGATGATAGCTAGTTCGTCACCTTGGCATTATAAGGTTCTGTCTGCGTTCTAAATGATTTTGAGACATTGAGCTTCAAAGTTTTTGCATTCCATATAGCAAACAATATGTGTGTAGCAGTTCTCTTTCACACATTAACATGACAGAGACCCTAAATGTACTCTAAATGTAAATTATCAAAGTTCTCTTAGATTTGCAAATTGGAGTAAAAAAAAAAACACGGTAAATGCAGAAAGAACCTTCTAATTCTGAAAAGTCGTTTTCCACTTGGAATTATAAGGTTCTATCTGGCAGATCATCCATTGAAGCATTACTTTTCAAGAAATACAATCAAAAAATATATAATTTGGTGTTGTAAAAATATGTTGATGCTTGAGAAAGTTAAATGTTTGCTTTCTATAACATTTATTTCATGTTTTAGGATGAATGTTTATTCTTGTTCAAATTAAACATACAAGGCTGTGCTAAATATTTTGTCTGGTAATTTTATCTAATTAATATGGTCATATTTATAAAATGTTATGCTTTATATGAATTATTGAATTATATTTATTGAATTATATGCCCTATGAATTAAATTAAGTATTTGCCCTTCAAGGCTTAATATTAAATTTAAAGACTTTAAAAGAAAACAGACAATGAGCAAATGAGTTTAATAAACACTGGAAAATGTTTCACTGGCTATACATACACAAATAAAAATATTTCACATTTAATATAGATTTTTTTTATATTTGTTTCTTTTTCAACAATGTAAAATTTGAACATTTCATCTCAATGTCAAAAAATGCTTCTAAATCATCACATTTACACACATCTCAATTTTGTGTGGTGCAGCAATACTTAGTCGACTCTGATTTTGTCTCTGGTCTTTCCTGCTGTCAATGGAGCAAGTCCAGCGAAATGACAAAGAAAGCTGACTCTGATTGGTCCTCGTGCGTGCATTAAAAATTCTGATTGGCTCACAGAAAGAACCATATAGAGCCAAGATAGAGTTCGATTTTGCAGATAAACTGTTTTTGTTTTTTTAAATAAAAAGTCTTAAAATGTAAAGAACTTGTACAAAAACAACACACAATGTAAATAAGTTGTCATTTAATAAGAATATGTGAATAACTCAATTTTGACAAAAATGTCAGATAGAACCTTATAATTCTAAGGTGACGAGTTGTTGTTGATCGCTATATACAGTTAAAGTCAAAATTATTAGTCCTCATGTGATTTTTTTTTTGTTCTTTTTCAAATATTTCCCAAACAATGTTAATCAGAGAAATACATTTTTCACAGTATCTCCTATAATATTTTTTTTCTTCTAGAGAAAGTCTTATTTGTTTTATTTCAGCTAGAATAAAGACAGTTTTTATTTAAAAAAAAAACATTTTAAAGGGCCATGAAACCCCCTGTCTCAGCAGGGTGTTTTCACACCTCTAGTTTGAAAAAAGTCAGGAAAAGTGGGCGTGTCCAGCTCTGTTTAGGTGGGAGTGTCAGGGGAGGGAAAGAGGGAAGGATATGCAAATATGGGAGTTTCTGTTTGGGCACGCAGACGCAGGGGAGAAAGACAGTAACTGTGTTTACATGCCAAATTATTAATTTGTCTACTTTAACTTTTGCCAAATTATTAATTTGTCGACTTTAACTGCAGTTTGGCATTTTCACTTTTTATTCAGGAACATTTCCTGCATGTTGCCTGTGACAAACAAGATATTGAAAGCAAGGAACTGCTGGAGAATGGAGTTTTAATCCAATGTTTGATACCGCACGACGAATGGGAGAAAAAAAAATCCTCCGCATTTCTCGGTAACATGGATGACTCGGTAGGTAGCGTCAGAAAGCCGTGTGTATATAGACTATATCCTGTCACAAAATGCGGCGAAAATCCTGCACGACGGGAAAAGTTTAATCATGTTTACATTTGGAGAGCAGCATTTACAGCGGATCTTTCAGTCTATAAAATTGGACTATAATATTGCAGTGATATTAATACTGTAAACTTGGTAACTAAATCATTTTGACTGAGGTATGTCTTTAAAAACACAAAGAGCTCTGCTGACCACGAACTAACTTTGCAATCTGGGTAAAACAAAGGGCACTGCACTGCAAACACACTTACCAAATCTGTAGACAGACAATCAAACTGGAGCTGTGTCTTTTTATTAAAAGGAGACGAGCGGCAAATCCGGATTTCACCATTTCCAGATGCGAAAAGCTCTTGGGTAAAAAATGTTCCTTACAAACGCGTGTCTGTCGCGTGTCGCGTTCACTGTAATCCACACGTGAGTCCAGCAGCTCTCTCATAGAGGGAAAATGAAAACAAAACCTTGTTGCAGCACACCGACGACCCATGTCTCCAAATTCTTGTTCTTTCACTTGTTTTAGCAACACAACGTGGCGTCTCTCTGCCGTCTGTACAGTGTATACAGTCTCCGGAGCTATCATGCATATTAATGAAGTTTCACGTCATACACAATAGAGCGCGCTGATTGGTTTGAAGCACGTCTTCTCATGAATTAATGCCGCACACTCAGATGCGTCAGAACGTCCTCAAAAAGACAGTCAGCCACTCTCCTGGCTGGATTTACCCCTATGTATCTCATGGCCATGACGTAGCTTCAAAAATTCGTTTCAAACCGGAAGAATGAATTTGTTCAAAATAACGCAAAAACAACCAATTTTCACTTTTTAGTGCAATATATGTGTCCTAATAGTGTTTATAGCAGCGTGGGACACATATATGACTGTCAACAGCTCAAAAAAGTGTTTTGGTGTTTCGTGGCCCTTTAAGGTCAATATTATTAGAAACCCACCCCCCACCCTCCCCTTTTTTTTTTGATTGTCTGAACAAATCACTGTTATACAATGACTTGCCTAATTACTTCAAATTGTTAACCTAATTAGCCTAGTTAAGTCTTTAAATTGCACTTTAATCTGAATACTAGTATCTTGAAAATTATCTAATAAAATATTATGTATTGTCATCATCGCAAAGATAAAATAAATCAGTCATTAGAAATTATTTATTAGCACTATTATGTTAGAGGTCTGTTGAAAATCCTCTTTCTGTTAAACAGAAACTGTGGAAAAAATATACATGGGGCTAATAATGACTAATGGCTAATGACTTCAACTATATATATCAATTTTGAATCAATTTGTTTGTATCAACTGTTATTTATCTCAAAATAAAATTCATATTTTTAAATGCTGTAAAATGTATGCGGTTTGTACAAAGACAAGCTGTAAAAAAGTTTCAGTAAAAACCTGAAAGCAAAATTATATAAAAGTCCTGTAAAGTGCTTTGAAATGTGCATTTTTATTTGATGTTTGACGTAATCTCAACTGAAACACTGAAACTAGTGTAGCTCCTCCCCTTTAAAAAAAAACAGCCAATAGCATATTTTTATCACCGCTCTGCCAGTAGCTATGTTTCCATCCACCTATTTTTCTAAATTCTAAAATGCGCATGAAAAATCGGTTGATGGAAATGCCAAGATGCGTACAAATTTTGAAATTTCTATGATGAAAACACTTTTATCGAACAAATTCCAATATGCACATTAAAAAAAGTTATGTGATTTTGTTATAAGAGATCATGTGATGATGAAAATGTGTGTGAATGGACAAACCAGCAGGCTGAGCACACTGTAAAGCATCTGAAATGTTGTTTTGGTTATTGTAAAAGTAGATTGTAGATTTTAGTGGTGGCGGGTAAGACAGACACTCCCACTAGCCACTTTGGCTGGTTGAAAATAATTTTCCCGGATAATAATTCATAAAAACTGGGTTAGACAATAAGGATAGTCCAATATGCATCCAAAGGTGATCTTAGAATTGAGAAGCAACACGACTGACAAAAATATTTAGTTCGCGTGAGCAATAAAAAAGCAGATGCATACCGAATGAGAGGATGATCACTTGCGCTAACAGCTGAGGTGATGCGCGCGAATGTTTAAAACGTGCGTGCGCTCCCGTTTCCATGTGTGAAGCAACTGTGTCTAGAACCACAGCTGATGTGATCAGTTCTCTTTCAAATAGACTAGACAAATAGTGATGAACATGCACCCACAGTCTTTCAAGAGCTCCAGATTTGTATTTTTGTAAGCAGCACCAGTTGCTTTCACTTTAACCATTATTTGAACAGATTATCTATGGGTCTAACGTTGACCGTGTGCATTATAATCCTTTCAATATCTAAAAATCATTATCTAAAATTTTGAGTTAGTGCACAATCATCTTTGGAAATTAGTAAAAGTAAGTTTTTATGTGACATTCTAGGAGATTATATCTTTTTTTTTCCATATCAGTGATAAAAATGTTTTAAATAATGTAAACAATTCACAAATTATAAAAATGTCCTTCTTTCTCAGAAATAAAGATCCAAAATTTGTCACTGGGGCAGTACCTTTTCAAAACGTACATTTTTTGTTTTAGAATTTGTAACTTGAAGGTTCATATTAGTACCTAAAAACTTTGAATTAGTGCATAATCATCTGTGGTAATTAGTAAAAGTAAGTTTTTATGTGACATTCTAGGAGTTTCCATCTTTTTTTTTCCATATCAGTGATAAAAATGTTTTAAATAATGTAAATAATTCACAAATTATAAAAATGTCTCAGAAATAAAGGTATACAATCTGTCACTGTACCATTTCAAAAGGTACATTTTTGTTCCTAAAGGGTCCATATTTGTAACTTGAAGGTACATATTAGTACCTAATAACTTTGAATTAGTGTGTAATCATCTGTGGAAATTAGTAAAAGTAAGTTTTTATGTGACATTCTAGGAGATTACATCTTTTTTTTTCTCCATATCAGTAATAAAAAAGTTTTAAATAATGTAAACAATTCACAAATTATAAAAATGTCTCAGAAATTAAGGACTAAAATCTGTCACTGGGACGGTATCTTTTTAAAAGGCACATTTTTATCTTTAAAATGTCCATATTTTTTACTTAAAGGTGCATATTAGTACCTAAAAGGTACAATAATGTTCCTTGTCATATTTTAAGTACTAATATGCAACTTTACGTTACCAATATGGACCCTTTAAATACAAAAATGTAACTTTTATAAAGGTATCGCCCCAGTGACCGCTGAGTGATCACATAATGGCACTTGTGACTTTTGTTTCTGTAAAATATTTACTTTCATTCATTTTTCTTCAGCTTAGTCCCTTATCTATCAGAGGTCACCACAACTGATTGAACTGCCAATTATTCCAGCATATGTTTTACACAACGGATGCCCTTCCAACCACAACCCAGAACTGGGAAACTGTCACATTCACACTCATGCACTATACGGCCAATTTTTGTTTACCCAATTCACCTATAGCGCATGTCTTTGGACTATTGGACACGCAAACATGGGGAGAACATGCAAACTCAGCCTGATCTCATGGGAAAACGTAAGTATTTTACGTTTTGTCAGTTTAGTGGCTCAGTCGGAGTTCAGTCGTACAAAATTGTACGATTTTAAAAAGGAGGCGTGGCACCTAACCCCACCCCTAAACCCAACAGTCATTGGGGGATGAGCAAATCGTACTAAATTGTACAAATTAGATCAAACGAATTAGTCACTAAATCAAAAAGTTACGAATTGCCGTGAGATTGTGTTGGCAAACTCTACACAGAAATGCCATCTGGCGCAGTCAGGACTCAAACTAGAGACCTTCTTTTATACTTTTTTATAGTTTGTGCTTACTTGATGCAATGAAGAACTGAAAAAAGTGAAAATGTTTCAAATATGATACTTCAGGCTATTGAGTAATATTTATTTGTATGCATACACACACATGCACACACACGCACACTACAGGGCTTTAATCATAAAACTAAGCATTTAATCAATAATTCATTGAGCCTCAATTAAGCATTTGCTCAGATGCGGAAGCTCTTAAATGATCACCAATTAAGTTGTAAGTTAAATTTTTTTCCGGAACAGTACAGCAACAAATTAATATTAGTCCCTGCTATGCTCACTTCAAACTTGATTTTCAGTATTAAAAGAGACTTTATAGAAGACTAATAACCATAAATGTTTTGGTTAGTTTAAGATCAATGTATTGTGATGTGAATTTGCATAATAATATGACTAGGGAATGTACATGTGTTTATTTAGCTGAGCTAGGACTCAGATCAACCTCTCTGCGATGCTAGAGCATACTTACTGTACAGCTGTCATCAAAACCATTCCTCTTGAAGTAATATGCCATAAGAAACCAAGCTTTAAAAAAATAATCATCGCAGGCTCCGAGGTTCAGTCTCATTAATATATACTGATCTCGTACTGGCAAAGAGCAGTCTCGGCACTCTTATTGTTTCAGATACATGTATTCCCAGAGCCGTGGGATGCTTTATTATTTATAGCTGTGATATCAGTGCTGGAGGCAGCAGTGGGCCAGTTCACTGGGAACCCGGCCAATGAATGAGATACATGTCAAAATCCAGCTGGGTCTCTGCAGTTTCCTGTGGTGCATTAACAAAGCTATATTCCACAAAGTACCATGGGCCAAAATAAAGTTACAATGAATGAATGAATGAAAGAGTATGTAATTACGAGTTCATTGATAGAGTGCTCAAATATACTTATTCATTTGAATTAATATGCAGTTTTTGTGTGTATGTATAAATGTTTCCCCTGTTTGTTTGTTATGGTTTGCTCCACTCATCATTGGACTGTTTTAAGTTATTTTGAAGGGGGTGACTTTGGCAAGAATTTAAAATGAAAGCAAGAGTGATGGAGCAACATATTTTATTTATTGTTAGTTTTCGTTTTATTGTGCAAGAACATGAAACAAAGACTGATTACTGATACCACAAAAATCATTAATAAATACCTCAGGTCTAATTTTAGTAATTCACGCTCATTTTTTCATTCATGTTTTTCTAAAAACAGGAACTTGATCAACTTTTTGTCAATGAAAACCATCTCCTTTGGTATTATGCTATATGCTAATATTAATTAGCTAATTCTATAGAAAACTGTAATTCAAGAGTTCACACTTAGCTGATGATTGATTATAAGCAAGTTTGGCATGCTGTCCCGGGAGAGAGCCCTGAGCTCAAAAGGTCCTTGAGCCCCGGGCTCCCTCCCGTTGCAGGGCGAGAGGGGAGCACTGAGCTCAGGTAGATCTCGAGAACTCCCCCGCCGTGGTAATTGAATATCAGATAGTGCTTCTCTTGAGATGGGTACTAAGTAGTGAGCAGGTCTATAAGTAGATTTTAGACAATGATTTGGATTGCGTGTTTTTTAATCGGTGGGAGGAAACCGGAGAACCCAGGGGAAACCCACGTGAGCACGGGGAGAACTGGCAAACTCCTCACAGAAATGCCTGCTAGTTTGGTAAAGCCCGAACCATGGACATTCTTGCTGTGAGGCCACAATGCTAGGCACTGGGCCACCGTGTCACCCATCTAGGAAGGAGGAGGAGTAGGGGTGGAAGGAGGGGGGGTTTCTTCAAAACGAAGATGACTGTGGTAAGAAACCCTGGCTCTTTATAGTGAGTCAGGGATCGTCTGATTGGATAATCATGAGTGGTTAACGTGTAACCAGCCGTGTTCAATCATAATCACGTGATCCTCTCGAAATTAGTTTATGACTAAACTCCACTTAGTTGAAGGACCACATTCGAGATCATGTGAGAGAAGCCCACTGTGAAGAAGATCATGAATTGCACCTGTTAAGTTTTTTTTTTTATATACATACTGTATTTAACTTGTTTGGAACCACTATATAATTATTAAGTTTTGCTGTCCTTTGGTGTCCGAAAACATCTGACAAGTCATGTATTAGACTAAATGTATTATAGAGTAAAAAAAAAATATTCATAAAAATAAATAACACTCTATAAAGATAAATATCCAATAATGAAGATAAATCTCACACTATTTGTGTCAGGATCACCAGCAATGTAGCATTTGCAGATTGCTGAAGAATTACAAATCTGTCACTTTAATGAACTACAGATCCCATCATTCACTTCACTCACACACCTGGCTCAGATTCCCCCTGACACACAGCTGAAGCTGTTCAGGACTAATCAAATGGACAACCCAGGCTTCTGAAAACGTACTGCTATATACATTTCTGTAGCGTGCCAAATATGTTCCAAGAACGTTTTTTTTTCAGTTTTTGATTTCACGAATGCACAAGAGGCCGCTATGTATGCTTTTTGAGATCTCAAATTTCTCTCGCGAGTGTCATTCGCGCCTGCTCTTCTTGCGTAAATCCAGTAGAGGCCTACCCTCCTCTTTTCCTAAACCCAACCAATAGTTTTTTCAAAAGCACTGATTGACCCACCCACCAACTTCCCTTAACCCAACTGACAGTTTTAAAAAGCAATCCAGAAAAAGAAAAGCCCTTGCTTGATTTTTACCACGATTTCAGATTTTACCACATTCTCACCCTGTTATTTACTTGTTTATTTTTTTTTATTTTTGGCTTCTGTTTTTGTCTAACCCGCTTTCTGGAACCGTTGTTCACTGGACTCGAACTCTGTCATCATGGTCAGCTCCTCTCTGCATCTCAAGTCCGCTGATGTACATGGCAAGCTAACTGGACAAACTAGTAACAGCCGGAAAGCCGTCTATATGGAGGTAAGTGGTCAGCTGCTAAGCGCGAAAAGGAACCGTGTCATAACGCCACATAGCGTTCGTTTTAAAGATGAAATGCAGCCATACGTACTTCTGGCTGCATAATTCACGATCTCCAGAAATGTATATAGGGCTACATTTTCAGTATGAGCCTAGGTTGCAAATGGACTATAAACACAGCACACACACACATTGTTGCTGAGTCTTGTTCACCTGTAACATTGCCAAGCATTATTCCTGTTTAGCCTTGCCATGCCTTTTGATTCTTGCTTTGTTTAATTGTTTATGCTGTTTGCCGCCTGCACCGACCTCTTTGTCTGTGACCACGACTATGCTTATGGATTACCCTTATGATACTGTTTGTACCTGTTGACCATTGCCTGCTTGACAAATCTTAATAAACTGCACGTGGATCCTCACCACCATTGTCAGTTCAGTGAAGGAATTGATAACATTAGTAACCCCTCATCTTTCTTAAACATTGATTGTTTTTAAACTTAATTTTTTTTTTTCTATAAAAATTATTATTATTATTATTTTCAAAAAGTACTGCCTAATTGCTCAAAATGTATATCTAAAATTCACTATACCATCTACCATCTCATATGAGCATTCCAAATGTGTTAGGAAGCTACTGTAGTATTTCTTTCAAGGAACTATATTTACTGTATTATTTATACATAAATGTAAATTGCAAATGCATTCTAGACATGAACATTATGGACACAAATACAGGCAGGCATATTTGCAAAAAATACCTTAGCGTATATTTTTTTTTTTATCAAATTATAGAGGTTATGCACCATGCAGTTGCTCTTATGAATGATTAAACCATGAATAGAGCTATATTCAGTTGGACACATTTGTATACCGTAGGATTTCACAGCTATGATTATTCTTATTTCACACAATCTTTCCCCTCAATGCTGATTTAAATAAACAGGCCTTTAACTTCTTTTAAAAGTGGTCGTGAAATGGTAAGGAAGATCGTGGAACAAATGCTAGGTCGTGAAGATCGTGGAACAAATGCTAGGTCGTGAAGATCGAGGAACAAATGCTTGCTTTACAAATCAGTTCAGTTTCAGAAACAGTAACATACATTTTATAGATACTGCTACTGTTTTAAAATGAATTAAATGGTTTCTGATGTTTTGTTTACCCGAGTTGTTACTCCCACTTAATTACAGATTATTCAAAGTCTAATAAATATAATAAAAAAATAAAGCTTTCTGTTTGTCAAAGAAAACACATATAAAAAAAGTAATACTTACAGTATAACCAGTTAAATTGTTGCAAAACCCAAATAGAAATAGTGTACAATTTGAGCTATTTATGCTCCCTTTGCATCTATTCTCAGAAACATGCGTCTACATGCATTGTGAATGAGTTTAGCTTTGTTGGCAATCAATTATTTAAAATGTTCACATTTCTATTTTTAATAAAGACATATTACAGATTTCCCTACCACCAAGGCCATCCATGGAATAATTAAATTAAGCATTCGTGTTTGTGCTGTGTCCGAATACGCTATTCTGATGGCTCCTTGCAGATAGCTTCAGTGTGGATATTTAGTCAATACACCAACAAATGCTTCACATTAGAGTATCCTCCAAATTATTTATTTGAATGTCAATAGACACACCAGTAAAGAATGTACCGGGACTTGGAGCTGCCTGAAACTGGCAACTCACTGTGACTAATCTTCATTTAGACTTATTTACACATAGACAAACATGCACAGACTGTGGGTGGGTGGGGGGGGACTACTACCAAAAAGTAATGTATGGATTTCTGGAATGTATATCTTGCCTATATATAATTTGCCCTTTTTTATGTGGCATACGTTAATTCTATTGTCAATAAATTTGTTTAATTTGCTGTCAAAACTTGCTCTCAGTTAAATTTAAAATGGCTACTATTCATTCATTTTCCTTCGGATTAATCCCTTATTTATCAGGGGTTGCCACAGTGGAATGAACCACCAAAATGGCTACTATAAAATATTTAAAACTCTTAAAGGGATAATTCACATGAAAATTTAAATTCCGTTATTTATTTATCCTTCACTTTTTCGAATCCTATTTGAGTTTCTTCTGTTAAACACAAAAGAAGACATTTTGAAAAATGCCAGTTGCTGAGACACAGGCTGCGTCCGAAACCGCTACTCAGTAGGTACTGCATTTGAATTTAAATGTACTACTCGGCCGTTAGAAAAGTACGTTCTATACAGTATGATTGTAAGAAGTATGAATGGAATTCAGACGTACTACATCCGCCATTTTGTCATGGTCACGTGACCTACCTGCGTCAGTTGCGTCGATTTACTTCCATTCATGAATTCTCTCGCGGAGCATCATGGGATGGCGCAGCATCCATGGGATGCACACTTCAGAATCTTGCCGGAAGTAGTAAGTCATCCAGGTACTTCTTGCATACTGATTTTCGAATTCTACGAATTCGGACATACTACTCTGCTCGCATACTGACTTTAGCGTACTGTATAGTATGGAAGTATGCGGTTTCGGACGCAGCCACAGTAGCCCCTTTCACACATACAGATCTTTCCAGGAAAATTACCGCCAATTTTCCAGAAAGGTCTGTATGTGTGAACAGGCCTTTTTTGAAAATACCGGTAAATTCAATCTGGCAATTTTCCGGAAAGAGAAGTTGTAACATTACCGGTAATTTGCCAGGATGCTGCGCTGTATGAATGCAGAAGAAAGATTGCCGGAAAGAGCGCGTTCACGTTTACAATGCGCTGACTTGAGACGTCTACTTTAGCCAATCAAAACACTCAGACGCATTCACGTCTGTGCGGTTTATGAAAATAAAAGCCTTCGAATATTTTTCCAGACACATTTAGCTGCTAGATGTTAGTCAGATAACGTTTCTATCTTCCTTCTTAATGCCAACTGTGTAAAAAAATTATCGATTAAATGCTTCTGATAAGCCGTTGTTTGTTTACCTTCAAGCTCTGACGCATGTGCATGTGAAGCAGCTGGTGAGCGCCAGCACACACACATATTATGTACATCTCGACATGCGAAAGTGTTTCTGTATATGTTTTCATCGAAGTTGTTCACAATACTTATCCATCCACTGAGTTTGTAATGTAGTCAAATGTTTACAAATGCAAGCGCAGCCATTTAGAGGTCATTTCTGGTTAATGATGTCAGAATTTACCGGTATTTTGGAATGGATGTGTGAATGGATTTTTCCGGAAAAAATCCATAACGTCTGTGCCAGTGTGAACAGTGCTTTTTTAAATTTACTGGTAAAGTCGTTCAGGAAATTTTCTGGATATTTACCGGTATCACTGCATGAAAGGGGCTATTGATGTCCTTAGTATTTTTCCCCCTAGTATGGAAATTGATGGGTCCCATCAGCAAGCATTCTTCTAAATACTGTATCTTCTTTTGTGTTCAACACAAGAAATAAACTCATAAATGTTTGAAACTGCATGAGGGCAGGGCCGGCGCGTTCATAGAGGCGACCTAGGCGGCCGCCTAGGGTGGCATAATTTAGAGGGCGGCAAACACGCCCCGCCGCCCAACCCAACGTGCTGACTTTTTGTACATTCACACCGAAAGCGGCGTCAAAGTAGCCGGAAGTCATTCATTTTCAACGGGAGCCGGCGACGATAAGCTGCGAGGAGCAGCGCGGCGCGTCTTCGCCGGTGTGGGTGTCGAGGAGAGTTGAAATCAAGTCAACTTTATGGTAATGAGCTGTGACGCGGTTCGGCGGTAAGCAATCAGAATGTAGAAGTCCACCGCTTGAGAGGAGTCAGAGAACACAGTCACTGTGAACTTTGGTTCAGACCACAGTTGCTCCCAAGGGTTTTAATATTACGGTCGCCGGATTTCCAATTGTTTGCAATGTTTTTCTTACAGTAACATACATTAAAAAAGTACTGGCGAGTTACTCATGTGCATCCATGTTACATATTTTTTTTCTTTAAAAAAGCGGGAATTTCATGCGACAATACAAAACAGTATTGCTGCTTCAGAATATTTCAGACATATGGACACATTGGATAATTAAGTGGAGCAGAGTCACACCACATGCAACTAGGTCTTCCGTAAGTAAATGAATTTGATAAGAAGTGTGCAACATCTTCATGCTAGAAAACATGTTTTATGCGGGAGTGTAACTGATTTGCTGATATGCTGCAATGGCTCCTTTAAATACAAGATCAATGTAGCGAATTTTGACAGCGTCGTCGCCAGGGCGGCCAGAGCGACCTTTGATGCTCTCCCTACTTTCAGTGTGAACGTACAGTTATCCGCAACATCAACACAACCCCCTCCCCACTTAATGAACTGGTCAGTTTCGTTTTCACTTTCGGGTTGAGGGCGGCATGATAGTCCTTTGCCTAGAGCGGCAGTTCGGCTTGCTCCGGCCCTACATGAGGATGAATAAATGATGAGGCTATTTTCATTTTTTGGGTGAACTATCCCTTTAAACATTTGCAGGAGAAGATCAATATGTGATGTTCATCCATTTTGCAGTAGCTCTAAATATATATAAAGATTTTTCCTCGTGTACATTAAATATTAGCGGAATCAATTGGATAAACCTCAGTGCTAAATATTTCAAGTGCTTTTTTCATCCACTGTGTCTCTACCTCTTGCCTCAAGATGCCAAAATGAAATCTCTTTAGAGATCTGTTGCTAAACAACACATATTTTGGTCACATCTTGTCACAATGCATCCTGTTTTATGTTTGTTTAACCCTGTGTGCTCTTGAGGACGTTTTCATCCACTCTGGTGTGACTTTGAGACCTAATTTGGCCTTGACAAATTTTATTTTGACACATTTCGAGAAAATGCTTTGACAACACTGGACAAATTTACCACCCTTTTGTTATGTTCGTGGCTGTTTTTGCCCCATTGACTTCCATTATAATCACGTTTTTGATTGTAAAGCAGTGACTGTATATAGTCATGCATTCTTGATTGTTGCTGGTTTTCTCTATTGGGAAAAGGCACCATTTATACACTATAATTTGCTGTTTTACTGTGTAGAACTCCATATAAATGTCAGAAACTTCTTTTGCACAGGTCTATCTAAAGAGTTAATGCTACCAACTGATGATCATCAGTAAAAATGATCCATTTTACCTCTTCTCAACAGGGAAAACTATCAACAATCATGAATGCATGATTATATGGTATCATGGCTTTGCAATCAGAAAACGTGATTATAATGAAAGTCAATGGGGCAAAAACAAGAGATGAACATAATGTAAGGGTAGTAAATGTGAACAGTACAGAAGGGTTACATTTATAGGGTCTGTGTTATGTTCATGTTACAGTAGAAATCCATCAGAGTTAGCTTGAAAGTGGAAAAAGACTCACATTTTAAGAGGGTTCAGTTGACTTACTGTATTTGGTGTGCATCTAGGGTTGGTTGGCAGCACTGGCACTAATTCAAATGAAGTACTAAAGCTGCTGTATTTGTAAATTAGGGGTGTCAAAATTAATTGTTTCTTCGGTGCACCGCGATGCAGACGCGGACAATTCGGTATCGGTTCAGTAATTATCATAACCGGTTATTATGTACTGACGTCATTTATCTCCTATGCGCTATGTCGCGGTAGCTTATATGGCGAGTGAGGCGAGCGCGAGTGTTTACAATGCTTTGCCTACTTGATGCACAAACTGTGCACAATTTCACTGCGTGTGTGTTTTCTGGACACTCTTTCACTGCCACTTACAGCAGAAGCCCCTATTTCACTGCGATTGAGAGAATGAAATTAAACTCCATTACTCTCTCTCTCTCTCTCTCTCTCGCTGTGGCCCATTTGACCTGCTGGCGTGACTTGTTCTCAGCTCTCGGCTGATACGGCGATACTTCTGGATAGAGGTCTGCATTCCCGCGGGTGTAAGGCGGGAGCCGCTGGACCAGACCAGATTTCTTGCAGGGGGGAAAATAAATTTCCGAATAAAACGCGGGAGCGGTCGGTAACTCTGGTGTAAGTTGAACGGGAGCGGGCGGTCTAACAATATCGCTCCCGAGCAAGCACGTGTGTGTGTGTGTGTCTATGTGTGTGAATGAGAGAGAGCGATGCTGTGTGTTGCTGTCTATGTTTGTGTGTGCGTGTATGTGTGTGAATGAGAGGGCATGATGCTCTGTGTCGCTTGCTTGGTGCTGTGTGTCTATGTGTGTGTGTGTGTTTATACAGACAGCCCCAAATATAAAACTGTGTTTGGGGAAAGCCTCGACAATGCACCGTGATGCACCGAGATATCGAATTGAACCGAATCGATGGCATGATAATCGTAACCGAACCGTGAGACCAGTGTAGGTTCACACCTCTAGTGTAAATGCACAGTAAATCTTAATACATTGAGTGTAAGTTACCCTGGATATTTTTGTTTATAATTTAGTGAATATGTGTGACCAATAATCAGACCCCCTAGTTTAGTTTTTCAGCGATCGCTGAATCCAATGCAAAATAAAAAAAAGTAGCAAGTTTTTGCGATCCTGCAAAATTCTTAATTAAATGCATAATAATCGTAAAACGATAGTTTAAATCAGGGGTCACCAATCTCGGTCCTAGAGGGCCGGTGTCCTTGCTGAGTTTAGCTCCAACTTGCCTCAACACACCTGCCTGGGTGTTTCAAGTACACCTAGTAAGACCTTGATTAGCTTGTTCAGGTGTGTTTGATTAGGGTTGGAGCTAAAATTTTAAGGACACCGGCCCTCCAGGAACAAGTTTGGTGACCCTTGGTTTAAATTATCTCATAAAACATCAAATTCCAAACCATATAATCAAAATATATTTATTTCAGTTTGCAATTAAATGTTTTACACGACTTATAGATGTTGCATACACAGCGCACGTGATGTATTTGAGTGTCTCTCAAAAAAATGACGTCTCACCAGCGCCCTCACAAGCATTGCATGGGGGAGGGAGTGTGTTTTGCAGCATTCGCAGTAAGCAGACGTGGATGAAGTGTGAGTAATTTAAATGTGAAGTCAATGCAAAGATGCGATTAGACGTTTGACATGCTTCAGACTGCAAAAAAAGGTGAGCAAACATCTAAAAAACGGAGCAATGGAACAGACAGAACAGCAGACAGCTTACAATGATGGAGATTGGTTCAAGGATGACGGCCGCTGGACTTGATCGAATTGAAAGACATTATATGTGCTTTACATGTATGGCTGGTATTATGATGAAATCGATAAATGTTTTTGTTTAACTCTTTCTCTGCAGTTAACAAGATAAAACTAAAACACTTCCCTGCGGCGAGTTTTACAGCAATCTGTGTTTTAGGTATATTATGGTAGGGGAAGCTCTAACGCATTTTCTGAGTGAGGTACACATGTCAGATTCTCCGGGGAGCGAAATCTGAGAGAGAGAAATGTAAGTTCGTTCATAAAAAATTATACAACCTTCCTTTGGGTTAATCCCTATCGTTTTAGATCTGTTTTAGATCTTGTCTTGACAAGAGACCAAAATAAAGAAGCTTTATTTTTATGATTTGTGTCCTTGTTGTCATTGTGTCAGATTGCACATCTAACATAGTAGGCTACCTAATATGGTAAATAAGATTTATGAATAAATAATGTTTTATATATATATACAGTTGAAGTCAGAATTATTAGCTCCCCTTTGATTTTTTTTTTCTTTTTTAAATATTTCCCAAATGATGTTTAACAGAGCAAGGAAATTTTCACAGTATGTTTGATAATATTTTTTCTTCAGGAGAAAGTCGTATTTATTTTATTTCGGCTAGAATAAAAGCAGTTATTAATTTCTTAAACACCATTTTAAGGTCAAAATTACAGTATTAGCTCCTTTAAGCTGTTTTTTTTTTCTGATAGTCTACAAAACAAACCATCGTTAAATATTAACTTGCCTAATTACCCTAACCTGCCTAGTTAACTTAATTAACCTAGTTAAACCTTTAAATGTCACTTTAAGCTGTATAGACGTGTCTTGAAAAACATCTAGTAAAATATTATTTACTGTCATCATGGCAAAGGTAAAATAAATCAGTTATTAGAAATGAGTTATTAAAACTATTATGTTTAAAAATGTGTTGAAGAAATCGTCTCTACGTTAAACAGAAATTGGGGGGAAAAAAATAAACAAGGGAGTGAATAATTTAGGGGGGCTAATAATTCTGACTTTAAGTGTGTGTATATATATATATATATATATATATATATATATATATATATATATATTAATTGCAAATTTCTGGGAATTACTGCCACAAAATCAGTAATTTTTATCATGAAAAATCACAAAAAAAAAAAAAAAGAAAAAAAAAAACGCAAAAAACTAGGGGGTCTGAGTAATAGCAACAATGTATTGTCTCAGTGGTGCAAGCAGTCAGTCTCAGCTCATCAAAACTAAATAATTATACCTGACCCTGCTAAGACTTTTGTTCAACTTTAAAACTCAAATTAAGTTTATTTAATTTCAGAGACTGCAGTCTGCGTATTGAAAATCACTAAGGCAGAACCTTACACGTTTATAAATGTCTTATAAATATAATAAGCATTGAGCAGGATAATCAAAGTTTTCTGAAAGTACCCAATTACATGATGAATAAATTTAATTTAGGCTCAATTCAAATGGTATCAATTCATAAACATGCTGAACGTTTCTGCACTGTGGCAGATGAGTAAATAATACAAAAAATATAATATTTTAGAACATTAAACCATCTCCTCATTATCATTATTACAGGCATTTCTACCATTGTCATTATTCAGGTTGCTGTAGTTGTAGTAGTAGTGATTGTAGTTGTTGAAGTAGTAGTTGTAATAGTAGATGTCGTTGGTATAGTGGTATCAGAAGTAGTAGAGGTGTTGTTGTTGTAGTAGTAGTTGTAGTAGTAGTCATTGTCGAGGTAGTAGTATCAGAAGCAGTAGATGTTGTAAATGTAGACGTTGTAGTAGCAGTCATTGCTGTAGTAGTAACAGCAGTAGTAGTAGTAGTAATAATAGTAGTAGATGTTGTTGTAGTATCAGTTGTAGTAGACGTTGTAGTAGTATTAGTAGTAGTAGATGTTGTTGTAGTATTATCAGTTGTAGTAGATGCTGTAGTAGTATCAGTAGTAGTAGTCGTTATAGTAGTAGCAGTAGTAGTAGTAGACATTGTAATAGTAGTAGTCGTGGTTGTGGCTGTTGTAGCAGCAGTAGTATTTGTAACATTAGTAATTTTCTGTAGTAGTAGTTGGTGTACTACTTGTGATTTAATATTACTGTTGTTCTCAGTTATTATTACTGTTGTCCTTTCTTTTTACTGTCATTATTACTATCCTAAATAGCATTGTTCTCACTCCTTACCACTGACTGGTTTCTTTTATATTTATGTTACTAGCTTCATATATTGATTGTTTTTGTCCGTTACAAATGTACTCTGACCTGTCCACCAAGTTACCTTTACACGCACACACACACACATATACACATGCACCTGCCAGTACCTAACTGTACTGTATTGTTGTTGTTTTTGTTGATGTTTTATTTTTATTTTCTTTGCTCTCAATGCTCTTGAATTATCCTCTAGGGCAATTGTATCTTAGGGGCATTCTTTAAGACTCAAAACCCTGATAAATACATCAAGTATACATGACATTGAAAACATGTATGCTATTTCTGCAAGGAGCAGATATATATGTTGCTATCTGCAAGGAGCCATCAGGATAACTTATTTGGACAAAACACGAATGCTATTTTTAATTCTCCCATGGATGGCCTCAGTGGTAGTGAAATCTTTATTAAAAATAGAAAGGTGGAGAATTTAAATAATTGATTGCTAATACATTTAAATTCATTAACAATACATGTAGACTCATGTTTCAGTAAAATCGAGGCAAAAGGACCATGAATACTGTAGCTCAGAAAAACACAGTTGTATACTTTCTATTTAGGTTTTGCAACCATTTAATTGGTTATAAGTAGGCCCACACGGAATCTGCGCGCGCAGAATTCCGCAGATTTTCCACAGAATTCCGCAGATTTTTAGCCCATCATTAATTCTGTTTTTTTACTTGAGTAAATGTGTGTAAATCTGTATTTATTCAGTTTTTAAATTACACATTTTTCACATATTAAGGTTTTAGTTATGAGACTCCCAAAGTAATTCTGCAGAAATCCGCAGATTTTTTACTAAAATTCTCCGCAGAAATTGCAAAAAACGTCCGCAGATTCCGTCTGGCCCTAGTTATAAGTATTACTACTCATTAATTGTTTTGGTATTTTACTTTGCCAAACATAAACCTTTATTTTATATTATTATTTTTTTTTATTATTATGTACGTTAGATTAGCTTTTTAATAATCAGTAATCAAATGGGAGTTACAACTCTGTAAACAAAACATCAGAAACCATTTATTTTAAAATAGTATAAATGTAAGTATCTACAAAATAAATGTTTATGGCATTCATTCAATGTTTTTAAAACTGAACTGATTTGTAAAGCATTTGTTCCCTGATCTTCTCAGCCATTTAGATTTTAAAATAAGTTAAAGGCTTTCCTGCTAAAAAAAAAAAAAACAGCTTAAACCAGCCTAAGCTGGTTGGCTGGTTTTAGCTGGTCGGCCAGCCTGAATTTAGAAGGGTTTGGCCATTTCTAGCCTGGTCGTAACTGGTTGAAGCTGGACATAGATGGTTTTGGCTGGGTTTCCAGTCTGGCTAGGCTGGTCAAGGTGGTTTTAGCTGGTCATCTCCCAGCCTGGCCAGCTAAGACCAGGCTGGAAATAGCTGTAAACCAGCCTGGAATGGTCAAAACCCCTCTAAAATCAGGTTGGTCGACCAGCTAAACCAGCCAACTAGCCTAGGCTGGTTTAAGCTGTTTTTTTCTCAGCAAAGTTGTTTATTTAGATCAATGTTGAGGGAGAAGGTGGTGTGAAAAGAGACACAAGAAAATATTCTTAACTGTGAATGTGTACAGTATACATATTTAGTGTTACATGTTGCTGTTGGTATGTCAACTTGGTACATAGAAGCTCGAGAGCAACTCTTACCGCTTGCCATTTATGTACGAGGTAAAAATGTGTTGTTCGCTGCACTTGCTGTTATGAACTGGACCTCTAGTCAGTTCTAATACATATCATTCATTCATTCATTCATTCATTTTCTTGTCTGCTTAGTCTCTTTATTAATCTGGGGTCGCCACAGCGGATTGAACCACCAACTTATCCAGCATATGATTTTGCGCAGCGGATGCCCTTCCAGCCGCAATCCATCACTGGGAAACATCCATACACACTCATTCACACACACTTATACACTACGGTCAAATTTTAGCATACCCAATTCACCTGTACCACATGTCTTTGGACTTGTGGGGGAAACCGGAGCATGCAAACCCCACACAGAAATGCCAACTGACCCAGCCGAGGCTCGAACCAGCGACCTTCTTGCTGTGAGGCGAACGTACTACCCACTGCGCCACCGCGTCACCCCTTCTAATATATACAGTTGAGGTCAGAATTATTAGCCCCCCTGAATTATTAATTTCTGTTGAACGGAGAGAAGATTTTTTTCAAAACATTTCTAAACATAATAGTTTTAATAAATCATTTCTAATAACTGATTTATTTTATCTTTGTCATGATGACAGTAAATAATATTTCACAAGATATTTTTCATGACACTTCTATACAGTTTAAAGTGACATTTAAGGTTATTGTATAATGGTAGTTTGTTCTATAAACTATCGATAAAAAATATAGCTTAAAGGAGCTAATAATTTTGACCTTAAAATGGATTTTAAAAATTTTTATTCTAGCCGAAATAAAATAAATAAAACTTTCTCCAGCAGAAAAAATATTATCAGACATACCGTGAAAATTTCCTGAATCTGTTAAACATAATTTGGGAAACATTTAAAAAAGAAAGAAAAAAATTCTAAGGGGGGCTAATAATTCTGACTTCAACTGTATGTGTAATGTAACGTGTATGTGTGTAATGTGTGTATTTATATAGCGCATTTATTGTGTATGGCTATACATCCAAAGCGCTTCACAATCATGAGGGGGGTCTCTCCAGACAACCACCAGTGTGCAGCATCTACTTGGATGATGCGACGGCAGCCACAGGACAACGGCGCCAGTGCGCTCACCACACACCAGCTATAGGGGGAGTGGAGAGACACTCCACTCCCCCTATGGGAGTGATTGGGAGGCCATGATAGATAAAGGGCGAGAGGGAATTTGGCCAGGACACCGGGGTTACATCCTTACTCTTTACGAGAAGTGCCATGGGATTTTTAATGACCACACAGAGTCAGGACCTCGGTTTATTGTCTCATCCGAAAGACGGCACCCACTGACAGTATAGCGTCCCCTTTACTATACTGGGCCATTAAGACTCACACAGACCACAGGTTGAGCGCCCTATGCTGGCCTCATATATACTGTAAAGGGTGTAGTGGTACACTGAAGTCACGGTTCGGTACATACCTTAGTTTTGGCGTCACGGTTTGATACAGGTATAGTACAATAATACTAATAACAAAACCCCAGTTCTTCATGTTTCTGTTGATTTTGAACAGGCAGACGTGTTTTGTCACAATAAACTGCAGAAACCATAATAGAAATAGAAAAGAGTTTTCCCCCTTAATGATCTTTCTGCATGATTTTCATACTTTAATGTTTCAGATCATAAAACAACATGTAAATATTAATCAAAGATGACACAAGTAAATGCATCACGCAGGTTTTAAAGGGTCTTTTATTATTAAGGGAAAAAATTTAAGCATGTGTAAAAAAAATTGATGATCTAAAGCACACAAGGTAGTCGTTTTATGCACAGGGAGTTCCAGTCAGCTTTGACCACAATTCAAAATAAATGAACCTCCCCCTAATATTAGTAGTAACCATAGCAACTCAGTGACAGATGGATCCATCATTCACCTGTATTATCTTGAGGACACAGATGTGTGCTTCACCAGGGAGCAGATGTTGAGCAATGAACGTAAAACTACTCTCCAAAATATTTCTAAAGATGTTATTGACTTTATTCCTTCATGTACGAGCAGTCAATGAAATTTTATTGTCTCCAGACTTAAATAAAGCTGCTTCATGTTACCAACTGGTATATTCTTGTTCCATTAGATTTATTTCTATGTATTGTAATAAAGCTGCTGTTTACTTTTACAACATGTCAGTAAGTAATATATACAGCTGAAATCAAAATGTATGATGATGTGATTTTCCCAAGTGATTTCTCAAATTATGTTTAACAGAAGAAGGAATTGTTCCACAGTACTTTCTATAATAACTATTCTTCTGAAGAATGTCTATCAGGGATTCAGCATGTACGTTTAATAATGGTAAAGAGGTTTAATATGTATTAATTAGCTTGTAAACCATTTTGTTGGAGTGCAGCAAGTGCACTATTCTGTGCTTCTGAATGGCTGTATTTAAATTTCTGTCATGTTGGGTCTGGTGCAAACAGTTAGTGGTGGTTCTAGTTTAAATGGCACCCTGTGCGAACCACCCCATATCCAACTCCCTGAAAAAAAAAAAAAAAAAAAATACTAGAACCACATGGAAACTATGTGGTTGACTTTTTATTACTCCCATTGGAACGCATGTAATTGTCTCAAACAAATAATTCAGACAGCATACAAACAAACTGAAATGCTACTAATATTTCACTACATCTGGACCTTTCTTGCCTTTTTTTGCTGCAGTTAAAGTCACCCCCAGGGGCGTTGCTAGACAATGGCCACGCCCCACTACCCAAAAACATATATTTTAATTATTTAATATAAAGAAATATAAATCTGATTATTATTATTATTATTATTTTAAATAAATAACATAAATCAATCCTAAATGTAACTGGAAAACAATGTAAAGACAAAACTGGAGTGAGAGGCTAAGATCTCTTAAGAAATCTTTGGCATGGATATTAAAGACAATTCTATAGAATAGGCTACAAAAAAATAGGTTTTATGTAATTATCTGTTGTCTTAGACCCGACTCATGGTCGAGAATTTGTCATTAAGTCTTACCTTCCCGACTCATTATCTCTCCTTTCTGCTTCATGCTTAGTCAAAATAAGATCATCACCATATGAAGAGTTCAGATGCAAAAGCCTCTAAATGCCATCTGAAATTTTCTCCTAAAATGAGTATTTTTCTCGGTCTCCTATGTTTATTTTCAGTTGTTTAAATTTAAAGACAATGAAAATAACTTTTTTGTCACTATAAAAGTAAAATTACTGAGCCGAAACACAGGAATCGTAGAAAAGTGCTAATTTTAAAAGAAAAGATCTAACGGCATTTAAAGGTTTTTGCATCGAAACTTTTCATATTATAAGTTTAGTTTTATCCACTTGCAAAACTCGCTGCGTGCCGACACCTCTGCGCATAAGTGGCATGTATTTTATCAGCGTGCATGTAAACCACCGGTATTCCAACGCTATCTCACGGCCAATTCGTAACTTTTTGATTAGTGGCTAATTCGTATGAATTCGTACGATCTAATTCGTACAAATTAGTACGATTTGCCCATCACCCAATAACGGTTGGGGTTAGGGGTGGGGTTAGGTGCCACTCCTCCTTTTTAAAATCGTACGACTGAACTCGTACGAATTAGCCACTAAACTGACAAAACTTAAAATACTTACGTTTCCTCGTGAGATCAGGCTGGGTATTCACACCGGGAGCAGAGCAGCGCATGTGAGGCACGAGGGAATGGTTTTATGCGCCCATGCGTCAGTTTGCTTTCACCAACGTTCTTTCGGTTTGCGCATGCAAAAGACACCAAATGTGAATAGACCCTAACGTCTTTTTTCTGGCATTACCACTCTAAATTAATACACATGCATAAAGTAAATCGCACCTCAAAAGCTTACTGGGGCTTGTTTTTTTTTTGCACCGTCTCCCTGTGCCACTCCCCAGCAAGATGCTGCCCTGGGCGATCGGCCATATTGCCCATGCCTAAATCCGCCACTGCAAACAGCTTATTGCTGCAAATCTGGTCACGTATTGTTAGGACACGGGGTTAAAATGTAACCTGCTGACCTAATGTTTAAGTTTGTAATGTTTATGTTTGTTAATTGCTAATTAACAACCACCTCATGTGGAACTTTGAATCCACGTCTCATTTCTGAGTCTGCTACTGTCCACCAGAGGTCGCATTTTCGGACTCGGACGCATATTTGAGAGCCTTCATGACTGAATGAATCAAATATGCGGTTTTCCAAAAAGGCAACTCAGGGTGCTGAAATATAATTTGCTAAACTGGCAATTGGTGGGCCAAAACAAAAACAGACGTTCCGGCACGGAACACACTTTCAAAGCAGAATATCTGACTGTTCACTTAGAATGTTTCTTAAATATCTGCAAACAAATTATGGTATTTTTATGCTTCAGAAGAGTCAAAACCTTTTATAAAAATAACCTTTAAGCAATATATTTTTTTTTTCAATTGGCTACAGAACAAACCATTGGTATACAATGACTTCCCTAATTACCCTAACTTGCCTAGTTAACTTAGTTTAACCTTTAAGTTGCACTTTAAGCTGAATACAGGTGTCTTGTAAAAAATATCTAGTAAAATATTATGTACTGTCATCATGGCGAAGATAAAAGAAATAAGTTATTAGAAATTAGTTATTAAAAGTATTATGTTTAAAAATGTGTTGAAAATCTTATTAAAATTTGGGAGGAGGGCTAATATTTCTACTTCAACTGTACATACAAAGAAAACAATTTTTTTTTTTTGTGTTTTTAATACTATTATATTTTTTATTTTTCAAAATGCTTGCTAAAGCATATACTGATACTGTTAACAAAATAAAACACTGGCTCTGTATTGCCTTGTGCCAATAGTGGGTAGTGTTAAACAGTAAATAAAAGCTGAGAACCTCTCAAAACAGCTGCAGCTTGAAAGGTGTCAAGGAGCCGTGTTGGAGGCACCATATGTTCCTGAAAGTCTTCTGGCAACCTTTCTGCTCCCTACCCGTATCCCCTCTGTTGTGTCCCTGAGAAGCAGACTGCACCTACGCACCTCATATCAGATACAATATGTGCCCCCCCCAGAGGAATTGCCTCCAACTGAACAGATTCCAGATCAGCAAGAATCGCGGCTGCATCATTAGCCGCGTTTCTTTTGCTTTCAAATTGCTGTCAACTGGCATAGCCTGACCCTGATTATCGCCTCTTGCCACTGCAGGTTTTAGCTGTTGGAATAAATAAATAAAACAAAAAGCTGGTATTATAGACAGTACTTATTTTTAGCCTTCTAGGAGAAAGAAGAAGATTTGGAGGGAGCATTTTTCTTGTCTCGAAATATGCAGTTTTTAAAGTATTTTAATAATGTAGTTTTGTATCTGCAGCTTTTTGTAAAACAAAGTGTGTTAAAAGATGCCCAAATGAACAGACTTATTGCAACAGAAAACAACAACAAAACTCTTTTCAAAAACCCATAATAGGGGCTCTCTAAGAAAATAAAACAACAATGCAGTTGTTGATCAGATTAATAAATAAATCATATTCATATATCAGTTGTCACTCTCTGTCCTTTATCTCCTAATAATCCAGAATGGTCAGTAAGCTTTTCTTTTAATAAAGCTTACCTAGAGGGAAGTTGCATGATTCGCCTGTACGTGTATAGGAGGTATCATGTGAACATAAGTAACTTATGCCAACTAACTCTCATTAGAGCATTAGTAGAGAATAAGGTTAAGGTTAACCCTCATTAGACTAACCTTACAGTATTGGTGGACTATTAGATTAGGGTTTGCAGATTAAGTTGATATAATTGCAAAGTTACCTAATGTCAGACCGATATCTGTTGGGTTCAAAATTCCACTAAGAGGCATGTATGCACTGTAAGGCAATTTTAGAGGCATTTAGATAGATCATTTTTCAGATAGATAATTTATTAATTTAATAAATAATACCCTATATCTACTCAATAAAATTAAGGTAACAGGTTACAAGCAATAGTATTATTTCAATTCAACAAATATGCATTTATTCATTCATTCATTTTCTTGTCGGCTTTGTCCCTTGCGGGGTCGCCACAGCGGAATGAACCGCCAACTTATCCAGCTCGATTTTACGCAGTGGATGCCCTTCCAGCCGCAACCCATCTCTGGGAACTTCCACACACACATTCACACTCATACACTATGGACAATTTACCCTACCCAATTCACCTGTACTGCATGTCTTTGGACTGTGGGGGAAACCGGAGCACCCGGAGGAAACCCACGCGAACGCAGGGAGAACATACAAACTCCAATATGCATTTAGTAACAATTAATTAAATTAGCTTATTTAAAATTAGTTATTTAAAATGAGTAACCGCAAACAGTACTTAAAAATAATAAGCAAAATATAAATTTGATAGAACAGAAAACCAGCACAATGTTAATGAAAACTAATCAATGTTTTTATTTTGATTTAACATAACATTTGTGGAGCCTGTTCACCAGCTCTAAAAATGAATACCCTATATCTACACAATAAAATTGAGGTAACAGATTACAAGCAATGTTATAAATTAAATTCAACAACTATGGATTGAGTAAAAATTAATTAAATTAGCCTTAAATTAGTGGAGCCTGTTCAGAAGTGTGTAGCCACAAAACAACAATCTCATAATAGACAATATGTCACAATAAAAAGTATACATTCAAACAAATTGATAATCTTAAGAAGGAATTTGATAATACATATATTTGATTTGATTTTTTTTTACCTTTTTTAAATATTTCCCAAATAATGTTTAACAGAGCAAAGAAATTTTCACAGTATGTCTGATAATATTTTTTCGGTCCCACTTTATTTTGTCGCTTATACCTGTGAACTTACATGGTAATTAGATGTGTAAGTAGTATGTAACTACAGTGTATGTACACACGTTTACATAGTATTTACTTTTGTATTACTGGTGTAACTACACTCATGTAACAACCCACTGAATAGTATGTGTAAGTACAAATGTGTAACAGGACATTGGTAACAACACTAGGAAAGTACACATCTGTAACAAGAATTATGTAAGTGCATTGTGTAACAACAATATGTACTTGCAGATGTTTTCCCACTTCCACACCTGTTTGCAGATCATGTACTTGTGAACACTGTATGGCAGAACTAATGCTGCATTAGAAGGTTTCACCTTGTGATACTAGTGTACTTACATGGTAACTCCACAGGAACTGTCCACTTAATATAAAGTGTAAAATGGTCACAAATTACTGTGTAACTTGTAGAAATATCTTCTATGCAACACTTTAATAACAGTGTAGTTACATGGTAACTCCACAGGAACAGTCCACAATATAAAGTTTAAAATAAAATTCATTTTCTTTTCGGTTTAGTCCCTTTATTAATCTGGGGTCGCCACAGCGGAATGAACCGCCAACTTATCCAGCATATGTTTTACACAGTGAATGCCATTCCAGCTGCAACCCATCTAAGCTGAAAAGAAAATGAATGAATGTATGAACAGTAATTTGTGACCATTTTACACTTTATATTGAGTGGATCCTGTGGATTTACCATGCAAGTACACTTGTATCACAAGGTGAAACCTTCTAATGCAGCCATACAGTGTTCACAAGTACATGATCTGCAAACAGGTGTAGAAGTGGGAAAACATCTGCAAGTACATATTGTTGTTACACAATGCACTTACATAATTCTTGTTACAGATGTGTACTTTCCTAGTGTTGTTACCAATGTCCTGTTACACATTTGTACTTACACATACTATTCAGTTGGTTGTTACATGAGTGTAGTTACACCAGTATACACAAGTAAATACTCTGTACCAGTGTGTACATACACTGTAGTTAAATACTACTTACACATCTAATTACCATGTAAGTTCACAGGTATAAGCGACAATATAAAGTGGGACCGTTTTTTCTTCTGGAGAAAGTCTTATTTGTTTTATTTTGGCTAGAATGAAAGCAGTTTTTAATTTTTTAAAAAACATTTTAAGGTCAAAATGATTAGCCCCTTTAAGCTATTTTTCCCCCCGATAGTCTACAGAACAAACCATCGTAATGCAATAACTTGCCTAATTACCATAACCTGCTTAGTTAAGCCTTTAAATGTCGCTTTAAGCTGTATAGAAGTGTCTTGAAAACTATTTAGTCAAATATTATTTACTGTCATCATGGCAAAGATAAAATAAATCAGTTATTAGAAATGAGTTATTAAAATTATGTTTAGAAATGTGTTGAAAAAATCTTCTCTTCGTTAAACAGAAATTGAGGAGAAAATAAACAGGGGGGCTAATAATTAAGGGGGGCTGATAATTCTGACTTTAACTGTATATATAAAAAAGAATACTACCCCTGTAATATTTTCCAGTGTACATTAGACAGTCACTTGTAAAATGCATAGATCAAACCCAGGAGGACACAAGCTCTGGTAATGTAGTCAAGAACCATGTTTCTACTCTCACGCCAACGTGAGCCAGGGCTAGTCGCATTTCCACAGTCATTTCAGGAGTCTGATCGGATACTTTGGGTCAAAGTGGGTCAGCTGGGGCTTTGGGGCGGAGTGAAAGCAAAAGCGGAGTCTGGTAAAGATAAGGTAGGTTAATGGGGGTAATGGCGGACGGTGATGGTGGAGTTGAAAACTCATACAATAATTGCTCTTAATGTATCATGAAATAAAGTTTTTACAGTTCATGTGAGAACGTAGTTGTTTAAAACTCAAATCTGTGGTTTATTGATAAAGATGGTGCGTAGGGGAGAGCGGTAACACTTTTTGGTTTTGGACAAATAATGAACAAAGTGATGGGGTTAGACAAACCATATTTTTTTACCAATAACACACAAGCCTCTCCTACAAATGAGCACTGGAATTATGATCGCCGGACCTGTGGTTTCTGTGCAGTATTGCCAAAAGTGCCAGGAGTAAAAATGTTACTATTTACCCCACCTGCGGAGCAAGTTGTAACAGACAGGGGGTTAGTTGTAACACATGCTTATAAAGGCAGATTTCACACAATTAATTTAAATTCAGTTTACTTTAAATAGTAGCTGTATTTCCTCAGTAATCGGCTCATTTCTTTTTTATTCTACATAGCACAGTATGTTTATTTATTTATTTTTGTTTATTGGATAAACACATTTGAGTCTATTTGCATTATTATCCATTTATTCATTATTATACAATGCATTTATTTGCATTATTAGCAAAAATATATATATTTTTTTCTATTAAAACAATATTTTCTATTAATATTTTTTTTATTTAAAAAGTTCTCAACATCACACTCAAAATTCAAAAAATTATTTTAGTTTAATTGGTGTACAACAGTGTGTGGCTTAATTGTAACACCCTGTTACAACCATAGACTGTAAAATATATGGACGTAGTATCCGTGACGTCACCCATAGGTTTATGAAGAACCCAAAAGAAGCTACTAGAAGGCGTGGCCGACCGTCGCCATTTTGTTCGCGTGTCATCGTACCAACCCCGGGCATACCATACAAGGGCAAAGAGGCGGAGCGTGAGCGGAGCTACAGAGGCATGCTGGCATTCTGCTTAGACGGGCTTTCCTAAGGGAGAAACGCTTGATACTGCATCACCTGCGACTCGTTTGTGTTCTGACCACATGTGGTTGGTTGTACACTTTATCAATAAAGTGTTTAGACTTTTAAAAACACTTTTTCATAAGCGCAATGCTTAGTGGCTCAATGCATTACACATTGAGCCACTAAGCATTGTGCTTATGATGTTTTTCAACAGGAAAGTGCGAATTACTTCCAAACACTTCCGATATAGTCTGTGTTAGTAAATGCAAGGCTAATTATGAAGTCCAGGCAGAACACTGTATGACAACGCTTCAGATGACTGTTCTAGAGCCTACAGCTAATAATCTGTCAGATTCTGGAGTGCATTACAGCTCTAAAGAACATTATAAATGATCTTAAATAAAAGAAATACATTCATAGAGATGGTATAATTTTACTCACCTGGCAAATGTAGGCCACGTGAATGGTTTGTGAGCACAATTAAGTGCACAAAGCATGCCATATCATCGGATAATTGTAGGAAATAATTCCAAAAGGCAGCGGACTGTGTATAGTCACATAAAACAACACAAAAATACGATAAATATGCCGAGATCACCGGCTAATCAGTCGTAATCAGCTGAGGTGAAGTGACGGCGACCAGCGAGACCTAGCTGTCACTCAAGTGGCCACGCCCTTAATTATGCAAACCTAATATAACCTAATATAAAGGAAACGGATGAGTTATAAAAAAAATTCACTCCCCTTACAGTTGTCACGAAGGGTAATATTAGCTATATGAACTAAAATCGTTCTTTGTACCAGGCTGTAAACACCTTTTTTTATGCTGTAAAGTTGGCCATTCTAACAGTGGGCTCAATAGAAATTTGCTCTATTATGGAGCCAGGACTAGCGGAATTTCGATGAATTGCAGTTTCAGTTACTTCCATATTGGCTTCCCGAGGGAGAGCGGGAGGTTGCCGCTTGGTTACAACTAACCCCGCTGTGTCATGTTTTACTCAAATCTGGCTAGCAGTCACTGTGTGTTTTCTACATCTTTCAAAATGGTTTCATCTTTTAGCCTAGAAGACGGTGATCACAACAAAATAAGATTTTACGTACATACTTTCACTCATTTTTTCAAAATAAAAAAATATCGACTGTAATAAAAAATACTTTTATGCTGCAAAAATGGTTTTTCCTGTGTATCTCATCCAAATTTCGCCGAAAATGTTCAATAATTGGCAGGAAGACATCTGCCGACACTGTGGGGGAAAACCTCGGAAGCATGCCATGATTAACCCTGAGCAAATACCTTAAAACTCCGTGTTACATTTAACCCCGCGTTACTTTGTGCCCCGCGCCCCCCTATTTTAAAATGTCCTCTGACAATTGCGGAGATGTCCACCTCCAGGTCATGATGGGCGCTCATCACTCGTTGGGATGAGCAGTATTTCTGATACATGTATTTCAAATACAAAATACCATTTTGTAATTTGTATTTGATGGGGTTTATGAAAATGGGTAACTATTTTGTATCAAAATACTTTAGTGTAGTTTAGTCAGTTGTATTTTAGTATTTTTAAAATGCTGTAAAATACTTTGTTAGAAGTCTACATTATGACATCATAACAATGCGGCCTCAGATTGATGCTTTCTCTAGGCTTGAGAAAATTGATTAAGAAACAAAAAATTGATTAAGAAGGTGGTCAATGCTTGGAGTATGGATTGAAATTATGCAACCCACATAAAAAAATAACAACAGACAAATGGCACCAAAATCAACAATTATTAAAAATAGTATACTGCACAATGCTAAGATCAGTAATGTATAATGGCAGGATAGTGTACAATTCAGCATCAGCACCTTTGCTTAAGAAATTAGATAAATATCAGTCTAAGCCAGAATATGGAAAAAAATATTAGTCCTTAAGAACAGGGTGTGAAGCCCTCAACACAATATCATTCTAGTCTCAGTGCTGAAGGTGGAAATGCAAAAGAACTTAAGAAATATAAAACACCTACAAACATTGTACTGATGTTAACTAAGGGGTTAAACTGAAACTCTTCCAGTTAAAGAAGAACTGAAAAAAAAAACGTGGGTGAATGAGCATACTGTACAAATAACAGTGGTGTTGGATGGATTGCTGATGTAGATGCCAAGAAAATTAGACAAACAACATACAAATAAATCCTACAGTGGCGATTCCTACTTCATTGCTTTCAAATGCCAGAAGATGATCTGCAGATGCAGTGCACAGTTAATGAAGAGATGTCAAAGTGGCACAAGGCAGTATATGAGACACAAATGTTTAATAATACTCCAGTCTATACAGACTAGGCATGGGACGATAACCGTTTTCAAGGTATACCGTGGTTTGGAAAAGTCAAGGTTTTCATACCGCCAAAATTTTCTCTAATACCGTTCCTAGGGTATGTCTAAGATTTTTTTTACATTTTATTTTAACAACAGCATCTCCAGCAGAAAAGATATCCAAAGATGCCATTTTAAATTGTAAATAAATCTGTGTTTTAAAATTAATAAAGACAGCAGACGTCAATGATTCATTTTCATTATTTGGCCTGGCACGTTTACTGCTCCAAAATATTATAAATGTTTCTCAAAAAAATATATATATTGTGTTCAAAGGGGAAACAACGTCGTTTTTTACACAGACATTTAAAAAAGAATATATTCTAGAGCAGTAATCACAATACTGTGATACCATGAACACCGTGATATTTTTATACAAGATTATCATACCGTCAGAATCTTATGCCTAATACAGACTGGTCAAAAACTTCAGACTCCCGTTACATGGGAGCAGCAGGATGTAGGATTTAGTATAGACTGAAGAGTTTATTTGAAAAAACAGATAACTACATTTTTTAGAGATATTATGTTTTGTTCTTTGAAGAGTACAATTGCAAAACACATTATTTATGAAAATTACTAAAAAACTAGCGATTTTAGTAGTTTTCAGAAATCATGTTTTTACATTAGGTATTGAAGATTTCTATTGCAAAAAACGGTCCCACTTTATATTGTCGCTTATACCTGTGAACTTACATGGTAATTAGATGTGTAAGTAGTATGTAACTACAGTGTATGTACACACTGGTACAGAGTATTTACTTGTGTATACTGGTGTAACTACACTCATGTAACAACCAACTGAATAGTATGTGTAAGTACAAATGTGTAACAGGACATTGGTAACAACACTAGGAAAGTACACATCTGTAACAAGAATTATGTAAGTGCATTGTGTAACAACAATATGTACTTGCAGATGTTTTCCCACTTCCACACCTGTTTGCAGATCATGTACTTGTGAACACTGTATGGCTGCATTAGAAGGTTTCACCTTGTGATACAAGTGTACTTGCATGGTAAATCCACAGGATCCACTCAATATAAAGTGTAAAATGGTCACAAATTACTGTTCATACATTCATTCATTTTCTTTTCGGCTTAGATGGGTTGCAGCTGGAAGGGCATTCACTGTGTAAAACATATGCTGGATAAGTTGGCGGTTCATTCCGCTGTGGCGACCCCAGATAAATAAAGGGACTAGGCCGAAACGAAAATGAATTTTATTTTAAACTTTATATTGTGGACTGTTCCTGTGGAGTTTCCATGTAACTACACTGTTATTAAAGTGTTGCATAGAAGATATTTCTACAAGTTACACAGTAATTTGTGACCATTTTACACTTTATATTAAGTGGACAGTTCCTGTGGAGTTACCATGTAAGTACACTAGTATCACAAGGTGAAACCTTCTAATGCAGCATTAGTTCTGCCATACAGTGTTCACAAGTACATGATCTGCAAACAGGTGTGGAAGTGGGAAAACATCTGCAAGTACATATTGTTGTTACACAATGCACTTACATAATTCTTGTTACAGATGTGTACTTTCCTACTGTTGTTACCAATGTCCTGTTACACATTTGTACTTACACATACTATTCAGTGGGTTGTTACATGAGTGTAGTTACACCAGTAATACAAAAGTAAATACTATGTAAACGTGTGTACATACACTGTAGTTACATACTACTTACACATCTAATTACCATGTAAGTTCACAGGTATAAGCGACAATATAAAGTGGGACCCAAAAAAACATTTATCGAACAAAAGAAACAACCTCTTCATGTACTGTATCATCCTTTTAAAATATAAGACTGTTTAGAGATTGTTGCAGTTACATGGTTTTTACGGTGATTAAGGAGATCATCTTCAAGACAGGACTTCTGTATAAAATTTGTACAAAAATGTATGCTAAAATGAAAGAGAAAGTCAGTTTAATGGTGAAGGGATTGATCGAATATGCCTATTGATGGAAGGTTTGCGAAGAAACTTTATGCTCCCTTGTAAAAGTTTTTGTAGTATTTTCAAAATACAAAATACAGTATTTTATTTTAATACATTTGTGGTTGCTGTATTTTGTAGTTTATTTTGATACACGTAAAACTGAGGTATTTGGTATTTTATTTTAAAATACATTTTAATGTATTTTTGCCCAACCCTGATCCCTCGTGTATCCAGCAAGGGCAGCCTTTCCTCTGCTAGACATACTGACATTTGCCCCTGACTTTGAACTCGTTTAGTGCTAATTTGAAAATGTTCATTTTAATCACGTTGGATTTAATCAATATTCTCTCTTTTTAAAATTACTCAAAAATAATGGCTAAAGTCATATAATAAAATTAATTTGATGTTATTACAGACATTTTTAAAAATAAATAAAAATGTCTAAAAATATCTAATGATCTAAAATCAGGAAATTAATTTGATTAAATAAAATGTGGGCGATGCAGTGGCGCAGTAGGTAGTGCTGTCGCCTCACAGCAAGAAGGTCGCTGGCGTTTCTGTGTGGAGTTTGCATGTTCTCCCTGTGTTCACGTGGCTTTCCTCTGGGGGCTCCGGTTTAAGCAGGCTAAATTGTCCGTAGTGTATGAGTGTGAATGAGAGTGTGTGGATGTTTCCCAGAGATGGGTTGCGGCTGGAAGGGCATTTGCTGCGTAAAAACGTGCTGGATAAGTTGGTGGTTCATTCCGCTGTGGCGACCCCAGGTTGATAAAGGGACTAAGCCGAAAAGAAAATGAATGAATGAATAAATAAAATGTACATATTAAATTGAATGAAATCTACAAGGCCACAGAATGACATTTAACACTGCAGTATAGAATATAATTCGATTAACATTTTTCTACGTATCTCTTAGAAACAATGGGTTTTAAAGCCGACGATAAACTTCCGGTGAAAGCTTAATGTGACGATTTTCAATTTCACAAGGTTGTTTTTACAGCATCAATAATGTAATTACAATATATTCAGTTAAATAGACTTTTAAATAGACCTCAGCATTCATTTAGTTTTTCAAACGTAAAACGAGATGAAAGACCGTTGTAACCACTAGCGCCGTCAGCAGCAACAGGCTAGCGCAGAAATTCCATTGAAAATACTGGTGTAAAATAAACTGACATATTTTAAAGACATGGCGGGGGGAAATGGAATTTGGAATGGAATGCGGTGCTTCTTGGCCGATCTGAGACCCACTTCATATCGAATATCTAAAAGGCAGTGAAGATCACTGATTTTTAAAGAAATCAGATCTTAAACATGACAATTTTTTAATGGAAAGACAGTTTACCGGAAGCCCTTGGGCTGCCTGGCTGAAAATTAAAAGTCTATGTGCATATAGCCCACTAAACTTTGTCTGAAATTAATTGAATCCATCAATGAATAAACTGTAATGAACTGTATACTGTGTTTCGGTAACACTTTATAATAACTACACACTATGAACCATTTATTAATGATTAGCATATAGTGAGTTCATTATCTGTTAATCATTAACTCTACATTAACAGACGTTAGTAAGCAGTTTATAACTGCAGCTACAAATGCTCTATTCTTGACTTACAACCACATTTATAATGTGCTTAATACTTGTACTTTCATACTTTGTTAATGATTTATTTTTCATTACTAAATTAAGTATTGCATTATTTACAAACCAGTTATTTAAGCATAGTCGGTGTTTTTTTATTTCATTCAGAATGAGTTAATAAATGATTAATAAACTATTAAAATTAGCATTTATAAATCTTATTATTCAGGCATTTACTAATAGCTAATTTGTATGTTAATAAATGCTTTATTAACTCAACTTCATCCAGTTTTGTGACCTAATCTAAAGTGAGGACTATTTATGCTTTATACATCCCTTATAAATGACAATTAAAGGCTCAGTTAAATTCTAAACAGGAAAAAAGAACACAAACAACATTATTCATTTCTATTCGTTTTAAGATACACAAATAAAACGGTATTTAAAAAGAATATATTTTTGCAACCTTATCTAAAATAAAATTACTGTACAGTTTAAACATTGCATCTTATTATATTGTTATATTGTTGTTATTTTATCCAATTTGATGTCGTATTTTGACACTCCTGTTATTCAGCAATGTTTAAACTTTACAGTAATTTTACTTTTTAGATAAGATTGCAATGATTATTGTTCCTACTGAGCCTTTAATTGTCATTTATAAGGGATTTATAAAGCATAAACAGTCCTCACTTTAGATTAGGTCACAAAACTGCATGAAGTTGAGTTAATAAAGCATTTATTAACATACAAATTAACTATTAATATATGCCTGAATAATAAGATATATAAACGTTGATTTCAATAGTTTATTAATCATTTACTAACTCATTCTGAATTATCTTAAAAAACATCGACTACTCTTAAATACAACTGGTTTGTTAATAATGCAATACTTAATTTAGTAATGAAAAGTAAATCAATAACAAAGTATGATTTGTGCAAGTATTAAGCACATTTTAAATGTGGTTGTAGGTCAAGAATAGATGATTTGTAGCTGCAGTTATAAACTGCTTACTAACGCTTATTAATGTAGAGTTAATGATTAACAGATAATGAATTCACTAGATGCTAATGCTTAGTAAATGAATGAAAGTGTGTAGTTATTATAAAGTGTTACCCTGTGTTTCTTGTTTATGTAAAACTGCATAAGGAATACATACAAAAAAATTATATACCAAAAAATATAAGCAAATAAAAAACATTCTAGAAGACAAAACATTCAACATAAAGGAATTGAAGCCACTTTTCCAGTAGATTTGTTCTCTGCGTTACGATATCAAACAAGCTCCACGCATTCAGTTTCTATAAAGGGCCAATTCACAAGAAATTCATAAATAAACACAATAGAGACCAAAAGCCGTATTTTCTCACTCGGTGACTTCCATGACATTTACAAAGCACGCAATGAAAAGAGGACTGGCACATTTGGTGGAGATAAATGCACTACTCAAATCGCAAAGACATCGCTCTTTAAAGGGGAAAGGAGGTGTTTTCTTTCTCAAGATGAAAAATGCCTCTATGGTTGTTGTGTAAATCAGAACTCTCAGTTTTGAGATTTTCCTAGCAGCGCACTGTAATTTTGGCTATTTCCTAAAATCGCTCTACAAAAAGACAAGGATGTATTAATGTTTCAAAATATGCTGTGATATTTAAAAACAAAACATCATTTTGCTGTTGAAATTTGAGACTATGGCACTGAGCAGCGAGCTTGTTTTTATTCCAATTTTACAGACCACTGCTAAAGCATCTCTTGAAAGCTCTTAAAAGCTTCAGTTCCTTGCAAACATATCATTATTGTGAACCCATGCAAGACTAACACAAACCGTGGATAGAAAGCGCAAACCTTTCAGATACTGTATAGTGTTTTGACAACTACCTGTGGCTAAATGTGGCACAAGTGCATATTTTCACATGGAAATAAGCCTTGTGTCAAACAGTTTACTGCAAAGCTGTGCAGGTTGCAAACCTATGGTCTGGCAATAATGAAGATATGGCAACAAAATGTTCATTTGCTTCTGGCCTAATTAAGCTGGTCAAAGGCGAACTAAGCAGCTGTCCCCAAGAGTACATGATTTTGAATTATTTTTTTATTTATATTATGTCAGTGGATAATGGTGGTTAATATTATGATATGCCAAGTTTAGACTGCATGATTTTCAAAGTAGTCGTGTCAAGGATGTTTTCACACTGCATGGCTATCTGGGTTAGCGTTCTGTCGGTGCTGTGTTTGCACTGTAGGATGGATCGGCGACAGGAGTTCATACTGCATGACTTTAAAATAGCAAGAATCAAAGACAACTTTGTCTAAACTACGTCTCACAACCAAACAAACGCAAGAAGTGACATGGAAACAACGCAAAGTCACGTAATATAGTTTTTGTTATTAACTACATAATGTAAACAGAAGGCTTTAGCTTTAGAAACGTGTGTTGCTCGCCTGGCTTTTGAAGAGAATTAACAATTTCTCCTCAACTTTTTTTTTGCTTTTTGACCTGATTGTGATATTGATCAGATGACACGTCAAACAGACACAGTGCTCCTGCCAAATTTACACTAGTTTTTCCTCTATTTCTTGGGTCCAAATGAACTGAAAATGAGCGCTTGTAACTTCTCCCCCAGCCTCCCGCTAGCCTGCAGGTACCCGTACAAGTGGATGCTGCTCTCTCATTGGCTGTAGGTGACCGCCGTTGTTATTTTCAATCAGAACTCATTTCACACGGCATGATTTGAATCGCCGACAGATCCAGATATTTTGCACGCCAAATATGTCACGGGTGTCGGCGACTAATCAGCGATTCTCTCATACCGTCTCCTTGATAGTTCACACTGTGTGATTGCCACTCACGTGAACGAGCACCGATTTGCCTGTGATTTCAGGTATTTGTCGGCGATTTCTCAAAACCTGTCATTAATGGACTGCAGGATGTATGAAGAACTAGAGTATGACTGACATACCTGACGTTGACCAAAAAAGGCAACCCAGGCTCATTCTGAGAACGTACCACTATATACATTTCTGTAGAGCACCAAATACGTCCCAGAAGGTAAGTTTTTTGCAGCTTTTGTTTTCGAGAATCCACCAGAGGCCGCTGTGTATGCTTTTTGAGATCTCTCTCGCGAGTGCCATTCGCACCTGCTGTTCTCGCGTAAATCCACCAGAGGCCTCTGTAGACTGAATGACTGACCAATCGACTGACCCACCCTCTACTACTCCTTCCCTAACCCAACCAATAGTGTTTTCAAAAGCTCAGATTGACCAGCGCCCATCCACTTCCCTAAAACCAACCGTTAGTGATAAAAAGCAATAAAGAAAAAGAAAAACCCTGACCTGATTTTTACCACAATTTCAGATTTTACCACATAATTTACATGTTTATTTTATTTCTTTGGCTTCTGTTTTTGTCTTATCCGCTTTCTGAAACCAATCTTCACCGCACTCGAACCCAGTCGTCTTGGTCAACTACTATCTGCATCTCAAGTTCGCTGACGTACATGGCGAGCTAACTGGACAAACTGGTAACAGCGGGAAAGCCTTCCATATGGAGGGAAGCGGTCAGCTGGTAAGCGCGAAAAGGAATGGCGCTTTGTAGCGTTCGTTTTAAAGACGAAATGCAGCCATACGTACTTCTGGCTACATAATTTGCGATCTCCAGAAATGTATATAGGGCTACGTTTTCAGAATGAGCCTATGCTGGAAAGGTAAAGATAAAGGTGAATTGAGAAGATTAATTAAAAAATTAAACAAAACAATAAGGCTATACAGTTGTCCCTCACTATAACGCAGTTCCCCAGAATTCATTCAGCTTAAAATCTCATAGTTTAGCAATAATCTTCGATCGCTTGCAGTGTGACTCTAAAGTGCTGTACTGTATGTTTGCCTGTTTTTCCCCAACAAACCCATAATGTCGACGAAGCATTCTGCACACTCAAGAGACACCTGCAGTAGCACCCAAAAGGCAGAGGAAGCTGCTAACCATCACATAAAAAGTTGGACTTCTGGACATAAAAATGTTACTCGGTTGTAGGGCGCCATTATTGACTATATTTGTTACGTTCGGTTTTACAGCCTTAAAACATCTATAATAATTGAAAAAAATAAAGCTGACTTCTTAGCGGATTTCACCTATTGCGGGTTATTTTTAGAATGTAACTGCCACGGTTAATGAGGCAATTAATATTGCAGTTTAACATTAGCTTATTAAAATACTGTAGCAAGAAAGTTAATGTTTGATTTAACATCTGCAAATACCTTTGCAATCTTAATATATTATAATACAGCATATTATTTCATTCATTCATTATCCTTTGGCTTAGTCCCTTTATTCATTAGGGGTCGCGACAGCGGAATAAACCGCCAACTCATCCAGCATATATTTTACACAGCGGATGCCCTTCCAGCTGCATCCCAGTACTGTGAAACATCCTTACACACTCATTCACACACATACACTACAGCCAATTTAGTTGATTCAATTCATCTATAGCGCATGTCTTTGGACTCAAACACGGGGAGAACATGCGAACTCCACACAGAAATGCCAACTGACTCAGCCGAGACTCAAATCAGCGACCTTCTTGCTGTTAGGTCACAGTGCCACTGAGCCACCGTGTCGCCCAACATATTATTTAACTTATTTTAAAATGTAAAACTTTTTCTGGAATATATAGTTCTGTTATAAAAAGTAAAAATAAATACCTCTTTTGCACAATATCTTGTACAATATTGTTCTGCCTTATGCATTCACTAACTGTCAAGAAAATTCATAGTACCTGACCATGTAATAAGTAATGTTTAACTGTATTATAGCTGAAATTATAAATCAGAGGCTTTATTTTATGATCATTACCAGGTTTAGGAAACAAACCTTTTTAAGATTGAAGAAAATAAGTAGTGCAACATGGTTGTGTGATACATTCTCAAGTAAACATTGCTTTCTTTATTGGATTCTTTTAAGATGGAGTTTAAGCATAGTGTCTGTTGCATATAGCGAGAACAGAAGAGTGGTGGTTTGTCCAACCCAGGCTCATTGCGGATACTTACCCAGATCTACATTTGTATGAAAATATATAGCCGAAATATATTGCATGAAATATCTAACACGGAGGAACGTCTGCTCGCAGTTTTTGTTTGTGCAAATCCACCAGAGGCCGCTTTGTACATTTTTTGATGATCTCAAATTTCTCTTGCACGTCCTCTTCTTGCGTAAAACCACCAGAGGGTGCAATATACACTTCTGCCAATCAGGCCAACTTGCTGTCGACTGACCGATTGAGCCACCCATGCACCCCCTTCTCTAAACCCAACCGATAGTGTGTTCAAAAGCAATCTAGAAAAAGAAAAGCCGTCACGGCGGCGTGATTTCATGATGCTTTCAGCCTGTTGTTTATTTATTGCTTTACTTGATTTCTGAAACCATTCTTCACCGAACCCCATCGCCACGGTCAACTCCACAGGGCAAACTGGTAACAGCGGAAAAGCCGTCCATATCTGCAGTGGTTGGCACGTGCTCAAATTAAAAGCAGACTTTTCAAAAAATAAATAAACAATATCCCACTTAATAATAATCATCATAATCATCATTAATATTATTAATAAAATAGGATTTTTTTTTATTTTCTAATAAATAATAAATATTACATTTCATTCTTTTAATAAATAGCTTCATTATTTGTTTATTTATATGATTTATATATGATATTAGAATACGTGTTAGCTTTTGTAAGTAATTTTATGTTTTAGAATAGAATATGTAATGTTCTCAATAATATTAGTAAAGGAAACACAGGCCCTATATGTGCCATTTACATATATTTCAATTAATATGGAAAACGAGTGCATGTTTTTACCAAAACTAATATTGGATTTTATTTTAAGTGCGTGTAAAACAATATAATTTGCACAAAGAAATTATGTGGTTCTTCTCTAAAAAAGAAGTTACTCCACCCCGTTTAGAGCATCATTATGGGCGTTTTAGGTTATAACTAACGTGGTTCAAACCATGGATCTGCGACAGAGAAACTAAGGGTTTTGGGAAACACTCGTCGCTACATCATTCTTTTTACATACGTGGGTAAGCGGTCAGCGTTAGCGTGAAAAAGGAAAGAAGTTGTCGGCTGCATCATACTTCATTTTAGAGACGAAATGTACCCAGACGTACCTATGGCTACATAATTCGGGCTCTCCAGAAATGTATACGGGGGTATGTACCCCACAATGAGCCTGTGTTGCATTTGTCAGGCCTACTCACCTGTGTAAAGCACACTCAGAATTTTTTTTTTTTTCTAGAGATATGGAGTGATTGTAAGAAAGCCTCTGCTGCAAGTCAGTCAGTCTTTATTCATTTCCCGAAGGCAATTTGGTTGCAGAATACAAGCATGTCACACATAATACACAAAAGCACATTGTACAATGCAATTCTACTCTAAATGTAAAAACCTTTCAGCTGAGGGGATGAATGAAAGTTTAAACCGATTTGTTTTACTAATAGGAGTTCTATATCGAATACCAAAAGGAAGAAGATAAAACTTGTGGTGCATAGGATGGGAATCATCTGACAGAATACTCTGAGCTTTTCTCAAAACTTGTCTATGGTATAACTGAGCCATGGTCATCTGTTTTCTCCCTGTTATTTTCCCTCCTAGGTTCACAATTTTCTCCAAACCACTCTTATTTTTCACACTTAGAGAATTTAACCAACAAAGCACAGAAAGTGATAACAGTGACTGAATGTATGAACTGTAAAACATGCACATGAGTGATTTATCTATATTAAAAGATCTTAATTTCTGTAAGTTTCCCAGAGATGGGTTCTGGCTGGAAAGGCATCCGCTGCGTAAAACATATGCTAGATAAGTGGGTGGTTCATTCCGCTGTGGCGACCCCAGATTAATAAAGGGACTAAGCCGAAAAGAAAATGAATGAATGAATTTCTGTAAGGAGTATAGTCTTTGTTGCCCCTTCTTACACAAAATATTAGTATTAACAGAAAAGGACAATTTATTATCTAAAACAGTTCCCAGATACCTATGCTGATCCTCACTCTCATCACTAAAACTTGTTTGCTTACCCTTAATCAGTCTTCTCTTAGAATTAAATCAATAGTCATCTCTTTAGTCTTAAGAACATTCACATGTAAGAAAGCCTCCTGACACCAACTGGAAAAATAATCAATTACAGGACCGTGCGTGGAGTCTTCCTCACTTAACAAACTAACAATTACAGAATTGTCAGCAAATTTTAAAATGTACCTATTACTAAAAATATTCCTACAACTATTTGTGTACAGAATAAATAATACAGGAGAAAGGACACAACCTTGAGGTGACCCTGTAGATGACACCAACCATTTAGAGAAACAATTATTTACTTTAACCCTCTGTGTTCTCTGGACAAGAAAGTCTAAAATCCAACCTACAAGCATTCGATCCAACTAAAATTCATTAATACGTTTTTCAACCAAAATATGCGACTAAATGGTATTGAATGCAGACGAAAAGTCAATAAAAAGTAACTTGGCCAATGTTTTAGGCTTATCAAGATGCTTAAGAACTTAAGCTTAAGAAGAGTCCCTACTGAATCCTCCACCCCTCTCTTAGGTCTATAGGCAAACTGAAAGGGATCTAGAACACTGTGAGTCTTTTGCGTTATTTCCGTCTTAACTAACTTTTCAAAACTTTTCATAACTAAAGTGCAAACTGGTGTACGTGTTTGGGAAAGTGAGATAAAGGAGTGTTTTTTCTACAGGTGGTTTTTCAAGCCCACTAACCTGTGGTGCGTTTCCCAAAACCATTGTAGCCAACTAAGGTCGCAAGTTCCGTCGTTACACAGAAAGTTTGTTGTTTTGCCGTTTCCCAAATCCATCGCTTCAACGAACATTCGCAAACTGCGTCACAAACTTGAGCACTTGAAACGACACCTCTAGACTCTAGTTAGAAACGTAGTTCCTGGCTGTGTTCTATTCCCACTTATCCCCCCTATGCCCTATTCATTTAGAACATTCTAACATTCAAAGTTTAAATTATTAAAAATAAAAAAGCATTAAAGTCATCACTCTTAGGTGTAATTTGCTTTCAAAGTATTTTTACAGTTCAGTTTTAGCGATCTTCATGTTTACAATTGCGCTCCCTTTGCAGTGCACTTTGTAAACTCTTATGTCGTTTTGAACACAGCCTCATGATAAAAGCTATAGGTGACTAATTTTTAAAAGCGGAATTTATGTTACATCTCCAAAGCTTGTGAAAACAAAAAAAACATAGCATACGTTAATGCTTTTAATTTATAGTAGATTATTTATTAAGTATCTGTACTATATATGACATGGGCCTGCTGGTTAGAGAATATCTGCAGTGGTTTGCACGTGCTCAAATTAAAAGCAGACTTTTCAAAAAAAAAAAAAAACAATATCCTACTTAATAATAATCATCATAATCATCATTAATATTATTATTAAAATAGGATTTTTTTAATTTTCTAATAAATAATAAATATTACATTTCATTCTTTTAATAAATAGCCTCATTATTTGTTTATTTATATGATTTATATATGATATTAGAATACTTGTTAGCTTTTGTAAGTAATTTTATGTTTTAGAATAGAATATGTAAAGTTCTCAATAATATTAGTAAAGGAAACACAGGCCCTATATGTGCCATTTACATATATTTCAATTAATATGGAAAACGAGTGCATGTTTTTACCAAAACTAATATTGGATTTTATTTTAAGTGCATGTGCGTGTAAAACAATATAATTTGCACAAAGAAATTATGTGGTTCTTCTCTAAAAAAGAAGTTACTCCACCCCGTTTAGAGCATCATTATGGGCGTTTTACGTTATAACTAACGTGGTTCAAACCATGGATCTGCGACAGAGAAACTAAGGGTTTTGGGAAACACTCGTCACTACATGGTTCTTTTCCCAAACGATGCATGGTACTATGATTGTTCAGCCGCAAGTTACGTCGTTATTTGGGAAACGCACCCCTGTATGAGGCACACTTTGAACTGCAGCTGAGATTACAGCTCAGATCAATATTTAGTATAATTATTTAGTTTTGAGGCAAATAACTGAAATAATGTACATCTAGGCAGCTGTTTTTGCCACCAAGATGGGTAACACTTTATTTTGATGGTCCATTTGAGTATTAGTAGACTGTCTACTTAATATCTGTTGACACTGACATTTAACAGTCCTTCAACATACATTTAACTGACTATAAGAAGCTTTGCAATTACATGTCAACTTACACTAACCCTAACCCCAACCCTAACCCCAACCTAACAGTCTACTTAGAAGCTAATGATAATTAGTTGCAATGTAACTTAAATTCAACAAACGGACCGTCAAAATAAAGTGTGACCCCAAGATGTATTAATACATACTAGGCATGGGCGGATTCTGACGGTATGATAACCTTGGATAAAAACATCACGGTTTCACAGTATTGTGATTAGTCCTCTAAAATATGTTCTTTTTAAATGTCTGGGTAAAAACTAAAGCTTTTTTCCCCCTTCGAACACAATATATTTTATTTTAAAGGCCACCTATTTTAACCCTTTTTTAAGAAGTAATGTTAATATTATGGTTCTTCTGAGTGTGCCAGTTTAGGTTCAGTTCAAAACACAATTCAGATTTTTTTATTATGATGTGTTAAAAAGTGTCATTTTGGGGGCGTGTACACAGTTCGCTGTTTTAGGGGCGTGTTGCTTCACATGAAAATTAGTTTTGACTTCCCACCCAACTTAACAAGGGGGCGGAGCCAAGAGCTCCCTATGGCAACAGACAGAGAGAAGCAACATGAGTGAGAGGACAAGCATTCAGCTGTACATGTACGACTCGGACACAGACCAAGCAGAGACTACAAAATAATTTGTGTCTTTGTATAGTTTTACAGCCAACTGTGTGCTAGTTTAAAGCTCCGAGCTTGTGCACCGAAACTTGCGGCGCTGGTGTGTGTCCCGATAGAAACTTATGTTTAGAATTCAGAAATGCATGCCGTTGCGTGTCGCCGAGCGGCGCTTCTGGTGTACGACCTGCTTGAGGCTATAACTAAAGGGTTTATAACTAAACCGGATGCGCCGCTCAGAGCCACGACACGGCACACCAGACGCGCTCATTCGCATGTTATTTAAAATGAATAGTAAGGCAGAATAGTGAGCGAACCCCCCCAGTCCTCACTTTCATCCGCGACACGCACCCCCTCTCTCCCAGTACTCACTTTCATCCGCAACACCGCGAAATGCATGGTGCTGCGCGTCGTTAGTTCGTTATTTCCAATGGAGGGACGCGCACTTGAGGCAACGCGCTCGCACTTTCCAGCTGCACCTAGTTAAGATGACAGGGAGCTTCTGTGACCGCGACAAAATGCAAACCGCTGACGTTTAAGGAAGACGCAATGCAAAAGTACACATGTATGCAAACACACCAAAACTCACAAACACTGGCGGCGAGGAGAGTGATAAGGTGGTGAATGTTGAGCCCAATGAGCCTTACATCTAAAAATAGAGCAAGGGTGTTTCTTTGGTGACATTGCTTTGACCCATACGCTGAAAATGGCGGACGTGAAAACAAACTGAGCATATGGTAATGCGCACCTGTCAATCAATATTGGTGGGCGGGGGGATCGCACTCCTACGTAAAGTTGCAGTCGATCTCAAAACCGCTCCAATTGGTCCACTGTTTTTATGTTGTTAAATTGAAAAAAAAAAGGACTGGGTGTGTTTATATCACCCCAATATAATGGTCTATATACCTATACCTACACTATACCTACACATATGTCTGTCCAAACAGCTTGAAAAGTAGATTTTTCACCATAGGTGCCCTTTAAGAAACATTTAAAATATTTTGGAGCACTAAACACGTCAGACTTAATTTAAAAGTCCAATTTAAAATGACAAAATCTTACATATACAATAGGAACGGTATAGCAGAAAAGTTTGGCGAAAACGGTTATTGTCCCATGCCTAATACATACATACATACATACATTATATACATACATACGTTCAAATATTGCATGCTTTTAAAAGCTTGCTGCATGTTTTGTGAGTCCATATAAGATACAAAGAGTCGGGAGACAATTTAGAGCTTTATAGGGCCTGCGGTGAAAATTGCCCAGGCTGGGAAATTTCTCTTCTCATTCTGCTTTCTGCTTTGGAATTGGTTTGCGGAGATATCAGATTGCATCAGGCTTCATTGCGAGTCCTGCAGTCAGTGTAAGAGGCTTTGCTGACTGACTTCTATTGGCAAAAGGGGATAATTCAATGAAACATTATGAGCCCACTCCATACTCCATAAAAAGATTGCTTCCTTCCCTGCAGTGACAATGCAGCTCTCAATTTGGAAAAAAGCTGGAAAGCCTTCTACCAGGAAAAAAAAGGAAAATCCAAGAATTCCACAGAGAGAATGTAATGTTTGGGCATTAAGAGAGACGACTTTATCTTGTGTGCAAGGTGGGGCCTGCCGACCTCCGCTGTTAAAGGACTGGATTAAAGATTTCCTGCCACACAAGTGTTAACGTCTATGTCAGTGGTAGGCCGACGGTAGAGTTAATGCTATGGCATTGCTGCATGAGAGCAGGTTAGATTGGAGATTTGTATGAGATGATGGGGATTCACTATATGCGCTAGTGTCATTTGATAATGAGCCAGCCTGTGGTGGGAAAACTGGGGCAAAGCTCAAAAGCAGATTACATAGATTAGGACACATGACTAGCAGCTCACATGTTTGGATGCTAGGACGCTGTAGTGCTGTTGTAAAATTCACTTGCACACTCATTTGATTTCATTTGTTTATACACTACCTGACAAAAGTCTTGTCGTCAATCTAAGTTGTAAGAGCAACAAATAATAACATTTGGAAAAGTGGCAGAAGGTAGATTTTTCTGATGAATCATCAGTTGAACTGCATCCCAATCATCACAAATACTGCAGAATACCTAATAAAACTCGCATGGACCCAAGATTCTGAGGAAATCAGTCAAGTTTGGTGAAGGAAAATTCATGGTTTGGGGTTACATTCAGTATGGGGGCGTGCAAGAAATCTGCAGAGTGGATGGCAACATCAACAGCCTGAGAGCCTGAGAAATCAAGACATTTTTGCTGCCCATTACATTACAAACCACAGGAGAGGGCAAATTCTTCCTCAGGATAGCGCTCCTTCTCATACTTCAGCCTCCACATCAAAGTTCCTGAAAGCAAAGAAGGTCAAGGAGCTCCAGGATTGGTTATCCCAGTCACCAGACATGAACATTATTGAGCATGTCTGGGGTAAGATGAAGGAGGAGGCATTAAAGATGAATCCAAAGAATCTTGATAAACTCTGGAAGTTCTGCAAGAACGCTTTCTTTGCCATTCCAGATGACTTTATTAATAAGTGATTTGAGTCATTGCAGAGATGTATGGATGCAGTCGTCTGAGCTCATGGGAGTCATACACAATATTAATTCCTTTTCCACTGTGTCATGACTTTATATTCTATACTGTACATTATTTCTGTTAAGTGACAAGACTTTTGTCTAAACAAAGCCAGACATTTCTCTCCTAATTAAATAATAAAAAATCAAGGCATGATTATGTTTAATTTTGGTAAAATAAGCATAATCTAGAGGCTTTTGCCTTTCATATAAACCCATTCTGATACCAAACAATCATATAGAATTCAAGTCTTATTTGTTGTTCCTAAAACTTGGATAGGCAACAAGATTTTTGTCAGGTAGTGTATATGCTACAAGTTATTTTAACATAACATTCCAAGTTATGTTATTCCAAGATAACAACTATTGAATAATACAGGCTCAACTGAACACTTCAAATCATGAATGTCAGTGAATAGGCCTAAATTCATATCCATATACTTACATTCACATTTATATGTATCTCCTTGTCTGTCATACTTCTTTTTTAGTTTTGCTCCATCTTGTGAATGAATAAGGGTGATTTATATTTCTGCGTCAAGCGTACGCATATGCTACGGTGCAACCTACACGTGGTCGCATAGCCCTCGCCGTGGCCGTCGGCGACGCTGACCTCTCAAAAAATGTAACTACACATTGCAACAACGCAGAGCGCAAGCTATTGGTCAGCTTGATAGCACTGATGAGTGTGGGCGGAGGTGAGAGCCGCGCGAGCCCGATGCAGCAAGTATTTACAAGTGTGGAGGACCGTGAAGGAGCTCCGGATGGAGACTGTTGTTTTGTGTTTACCTTATGATTAAAGTTGCTGCACGTCCACCGATTCCAGCTCAAAATGAGCAAGTTTGAGCCACTTGTACATTAAGGTAGCGTTCAGAAAAAAACAAAACACCATCGAAGAAACTCAACACAGAGAAACATAAACACCTACTGCCAGCTAGCGTTTCTGAAGTGTTATTGCAGACAACATGACACACACAGCGTGCAGAAGTATAAATGCACGACTACGTGGATTGCATGCACCGTGGGTCACGCCGATCACTCGACGCAGAGGTATAAACCAGGCTTAATATGTAGGTTAGTGTATGCTCCATTAAACCGGTTTAGTTTCTGCCATCTTTTGACTGAATACTGCATAGGTTATTGTATGCTCCATCAGCTCCACACAGCCAGTTTCGTTTCTGTCAGAGTTGTGTTTAATTAAATTAATGAACTATTGTGGCTTAGAACAATGCTTTGTGTCTAGCTGTTAAGTTTTGTGGCAAGTACACCTGCATTAACAGCTAATAATATGGTTGTTTTCACATAATAAAGTCCTACAGTTTTATTGACCTTATTCTTCAATGTGGAAGTGCGCTCGTTTTTGCGATTGTTTTAGAACTTCCGATTTAGTCGGTTACTTATTTAGTTGGAGAAATGACTAGGAAAAATAAACGGCAAAAAACGGCCAAACTACTTGCTATACAAACAAGTGTTTGCATGACTATAGAAACCAAGTAGAATAATATAATAAGAAAATATCAGTTTGCAACATCAAGCAGCATAACAAACTGTTTTTAACGTCTAAAAATGAATGGAAGTGAATGTGACCGGATGTCTCGAGCCAAAAAGATTCAAATGGCTGCGCCCGCTCATACTTGAAGAATAAGGTGAATACAACAGCCCTCTGCTTTGTATCAAACTGCCAATAAGCCTGCCTGCCTGGTTGTACTTTATCTCTAACATACCCAGCACAACTTTGGATTTTAATAATGCATTAGTAAACATTGAACTATGATTAATAAATGCTGTACAAGTAAGTGAATACATTAATGTTAACGAAACCTTTTTGCAATTAACCTTTTTAAATATTTTTATTACATTTTTATATTGTAAAACATTTAATTTGCCACAAGACATTTGCTATTGCTTATCATAGGATAAATTAATAATTAAAACTTTCCAAACAACACAAAGAAATCTCAGACAACTTAATCCAAAATGTTTTAATCCAATTTTAATCAAAATTTATTTCACAGGAAATAATTCTGATTCATTCCTACCTAAAATGGCTGATTTCACATGTTACGCTCATGCGTTATCAAAATACTAGGTTGTTTGTAGCTTTCTAATCTGCACATTGCTAGCACGACTGAACATGTTGCTAACCTGTTTATAGAACATGCTGCTAAGATGCATAATGTCAGCACATTTCTAATGGTTTGGCATTATTCTTGCATTTCAAGCAGACTTTCTTTCGGAAACACATATGATGAATCTTCACCTCAGCTCATTACAGCATGTCGTCTGGTCATAGTATCTACAAAATAATGCATTAAGATTAATGTACAAAACACTCTCCATGCCAGAGCTTACTTGCTACGATTCGTCGATTCTCCATGGATTCGTTTTGTTCCTTAATGAAAGACATTGCAAATGGATGTGCAGTGTGATTTTGTATGCTCTTTACTGGTGAAGGAAGCATAATGAAGCCTCATTGTTAACTCTGTATAGCAGGATCCTCTCATGGTAACACAAGTTGCTATTAGCATGCCTTTTATTAAGATATAGACTATTTATTTGCACTTCTAAATTATATATTCTGCATGATCTTATTTGACATTCCTAGTCCTACCTTATACCTAAACTCATCTACTATCTTAATAATGAATAATAAGCAGCATATTAGGAGTTTATTGAGCCAAAAGTAACAATTTAATGGTTTATTAATCGTGAGAATTGTACCTTAAATAAGGTGTGACCCCTGCATTTGTTTAGAGAATGCTGTGAGGAATTGTTGATAATGTGAAGAAACAAAAACGCAGAAAAAATATAGTTTTATATGTAGGAGTTTTAGAAATATGTGCAAGATCAGTAGCAGACTCTGTATTAAGCTAGCATTGATTATATTGTTCGTAGCGAATTGGCTCAAAGCGAATTATAGATTAATTTGAAGGGAACTTCAAAAGAATCGACTCTTTAAATCTAAACAAACAAATCGTCCAGTGATTGTTCGAATGGACAGCTGACCAACTACGGCTATTGCTATGTAAAATAAAAACCCTTTTATGTTTAAGCAGGGTAACAAGATCTAAGTTTAGGGCTGCAGATTCATAAATATGCACTTTTCTTTATACAAAACAAAACATTAATGACTATTCTAAAATATGCTAACAATTAACACAAACATACATACAGGTTGTAGAGAAGAGTAAAGAAACAAAAGGAGAAAATTAAGAGTGTAATGATGTAAAAACCTTGGATTTTGTAAGACCTAACCAAGCAAACCAAAAGTTACATATAATCGCCTGTTTCCACCATAGACTGTAAAAGATATGGACGTAGTATCCGTGACGTCACCCATAGGTTTATGAAGAACCCAAAAGAAGCTACCAGAAGGCGTGGCCGACTGTCGCCATTTTGTTCGCGCATCATCGCACCAACCCTGGGCATACCATACAAGGGCAAAGAGGCGGAGCGTGAGCGGAGCTAAAGACGCATGCTGGCATTCCGCTTAGACGGGCTTTCCTATGGGAGAAACGCTTAATACTTCATCACCTGCGACTCGTTTGTGTTCTGACCACAAGTGCTTAGTTGTACACTTTATCAATAAAGTGTTTAGACTTTTAAAAACACTGTTTCATAAGCAACGTCATAAGCGCAATGCTTAGTGGCTCAATGCATTACATATTGAGCCACTAAGCATTGTGCTTCTGACGTTTTTCAACAGTAGAAAAGTGCAAATTACTTCCAAAAACTTCCGATATAGTCTGTGTTAGTAAATGCAAGGCTATTTATGAAGTCCAGGCAGAACACTGTATGACAACGCTTCAGATGACTGTTCTAGAGCCTACAGCTAATAATCTGTCAGATTCTGGAGTGCATTACAGCTCTAAAGAACATTATAAATGATAAATGATCTTAAATAAAACAAATACATTCATAGAGATGGTATGTAATTTCACTCACCTGGCAAATGGAGGCCACGTGAATGGTTTGTGAGCACAATTAAGTGCACACAGCATGCCATATCATCTGATAATTGTAGAAAATAATTCCAAAAGGCAGCAGACTGTGTATAGTCACATAAAACAACACAAAAATACGATGACTATGCCGAAATCAGCGGCTAATCAGCCGTTGTCAGCTGAGGTGAAGTGACGGCGACCAGCGAGACCTAGCTGTCACTCAACTGGCCACGCCCTTAATTATGCAAACTTAATATAACCTAATATAAAGGAAACGGATGAGTTCTAAAATAATTCACCCCCCTCACAGTTGTCACGAAGGGTAATAGTAGCTATATAAACCAAAATCGTTCTTTGTACCAGGCTGTAAACACCTTTTTTTATGCTGTAAAGTTGGCCATTCTAACAGTGGGCTCAATAGAAATTTGCTCTATTATGGAGCCAGGACTAGCGGAATTTCGATGAATTGCAGTTTCAGTTACTTCCGTATTGGCTTCCCGAGGGAGAGCAGGGGGTTGCCACTTGGTTTCCACTAAGTGGTACAGTACGGTACGGATTGGTACGGGTCACCTTTATCAGGCTTGTATTTCCACTGCTAAAAGGGTACCAATGGTACCCTTTTGGTGGGCCTGGTGTATGACAGAAAGTTTCATTCAACGTCATTATCGCTCAAGAACATGTCAAAGTAAAGCTGTACGGGTCGTTCACATAACATATAAGAAGCACTTCCCACAAAACAGATGCTTTATACACATAAATACTTGTGTATAAATGTTCATTACTAACCTTTCTATGAACATGATTTGATTATAACTGCAGATCAATGATAGGGCGAAATAGCCTACTGTAACGTCTGCAATTATATAAAATAAATAAATAAATGCAACATATATGAACACATACAGACCCTTAGATTCTCCGATTTGTTATCAATTACAGAAAAAAAAACTACACACAGCACACATTTAGTCCTTATTTGGGTTCAAAAACAACACACAACATGTAGCCCAGTCAGTGCAAACCTCTTATCTGTATCCTTTTCCTTACCAGCACATGTAACCTCTTGTTAGAAAGTAATTCCGTTATTCCGAGTTCATAATAGTCCAAAAGGTGATGATAAAAGTTAAACATGGCAGTGTGTTCATGATTTAGGTTGCTGAAAGAATCATTTGCTTTTTGTTTTTGCGATTCACTCTCGCGTTTGTCTGTTTCTGAAAGGATCGGATGTCAGAAGCACTTCAATAATCACGCGCACGTTATTATCATCAGCTCAAGAAGTTTGTTATTTCAAACATAGACGCGAGGGTAGCGCAAGCGAGAAAGCGAAACCGCTCGCGCTTTAGATGGCCTTGTAAACAACTATGGGGCACAGGGTAGATTCTGCTCTTCTTGGCTTTGTGGTTGTTCATCAAGAAAACGACAAGGTTTGTTTAAGCTCGGGTCTACCATGGCTCATTATTATATGTATATATTATTACAGTGTAGTGTCTCGGCTGTGTATTTAAAAATGGTGCTTCCTTTGTATTCATTATCCTGGCTTGTGCATGAGCTAGTGATGTATCTCTGTAAACCAATAGTGTTCAGCTGCGTGTCTTGCCCTGCCTTTTTGTTCCCTTTTGTTGTGCTAGGTACCCTTCCAAAAGGGTACCCAAAAAGTGGTATGGTACGGTTCGCTTTTTGGTATGTTTTGAAAGTGGAAACGGCCATAATAGGGTACCAAACCATACTGTAACATGAAACAGGCCATATGGTTTTATCTAATTTACAGTAGTTCAGCAGTCTGGAGGCAATACTTGCATTCCTTTTGTGATGTAAAGAATTCCCTCTGTTGCGCTGGGTTCCCACGTGGGTTCGCGGATGGTTGGTTCTGTCAGGATAAAAGATCAGAGATTCAATTAGCAGGTGAACACATATTTATTCCTTTCAAAAATCAACCAAAAATTCTCCTCAAAATGAGGTGATCCAGAAAATCGGAACAGTTCCGTGCACCACCACTAACAAGTGGCAATATGAGTAGCGCAATGCGCTCGAACTTTGTGTGTGAAGCAGCAAAAGAAGAGACGCCTGGGCGCTGGTGGGCGATTCGTCATGGATGAAGGACCAATAGGTAGAACAGAGGCACAAAACAAAAAAGAGAAAATGAAGAAGGAAACCAAAACAAACTGGCGCTTGGAGTCTGGGAAAAATCGACACAACAAAAAAGGATTCATCTCAACAAGATCAGGACACAAGCGAACCCAAGAGCACACAAAACAGACTGACAAAAGACAAGAGACGAGAGCGAACTAAATAGGGGAGAAAATCAAGCAGCAACAGGTGTAAGCGAGGATTGCTAATTGATAAACAAATAGAACAACAAGGTGAGGAAAATGAGCACGCAGACAGTGAAGCACATGGCCAGCTGTCAAAACAAACCCATGTGCTCCACAACACAAACATGTAAGTCAAGACACACTCATCACAGGTTCTTTGTCCTGTGAGGCTTGGAGTGCGGTGTAGTTTTAAGTTGAGGCAGCAAAGACTGCAGTCGTGTTCACTTCTGGTTTCACAGTGCACTAAACTTAAATAGACTCTCGACGGAAAGAAAAGTATCAGAGATGGGAACGTTTGGGCTGTGCTGTCAACCCATTTTTTTCAGGGTCCAAGTCTGTTCACTGGAACTGAAGAGAAGTTGTCCTGAGTTGGAACAGAATAACTCTCTCATGCTGGGCTCTCTCCTGGGGTCTCCTTTTTCTCAGGGGGTGTCTTTAGTCACCAGTTTTTTATAAGAGTGGTCTTGTAACACCCTCAGGAGTTGAGTTGACCAATGAGGAAGTTACCTTCGCAAGAGAAGTTTTATGGTACTTTGTTCAGAAGCTTAGTGATTTGCATATACATTCTGGGTGAATGCTGATGAAGAAATGTTTAAAGTTTCTCAAAATGTTAATATGTTGCACACGTATTAACATAAAATGTAAACGATCACTCAGTACACCAAATTAGCTCTGCGGGGACATCAAACATGAACTATCTATAATCTTTTTTAACTGTGGTAGCATTAAACCTTGATTGCAGGAGTATTAAAACACATAATATTAATACACAGGCAAGAGACTTCTTGCAAAACATAAAGAAAGAATAAAAGATTACATGAAGAGAATAAGTCTTAAGCAAGTTATATGGGAGTATGACCATGTCACTGTCCATTTCAAGCAGCCCATTCCTTTCATGTCATAAATACCTTTGGAATCGGATTACACACGGACCATTGCTCTTTCCGGATGGGAGAGGTTGACAGTGCATTATTTGTTGAGCAATGATGTGTCTGATCGGCTGATGTGCTTCAGGATAATCTAAACAAAGTAGCAAACAAATATTTTTTTTTACAGCATTAGGGTTCTTCAGAAATTGTGTAACTCGATTGATTGATTCTTTCATTCATTAATTCGTTCAACTATTTGACAGCAGTAAGGTGTGTAGAAAAGTATCCCCAAAAAAACTACTCGTTTCACCACATCGAGTGAAAAGTGACACCTTTGATAACTGCACTGCTGTATAACTGCAACACATATCATCGTGTAAAATTGCTATTGTTTTAGTTCTGTTCCATTATGTCACACAATTGTCTTGCTTTCTCTCGCCCCCGAGCGTCTGTGTCTCCAAGGAGACACCGAATTCTGACATTGCTTTTATTTTGACAGGATGTCACATCTTGTAAGTGACTTTTTGTACTGTGTTCTGTCATCTCCCTTTCCCATCAGCCACTGGGTTACTTTTTAATTTGATGAAAATGTCACATTGATTTCAAGGTTGGAAAGAGCAGACAGCTGGTAAAAAAAAAACAAGTTAATTGTAACTTTCTGGCAATACAGTGAAAGATGTGGCAAGTTGCATAGTTTTAAAGTAAATACAGTTTTGGGTAATGTTTAACTGTACAGATATTTTTTTTATGAGGAAGACCTGCAAAGATAGTGTGTGATTCAAACATGACAACATACAGTCAAACTCAACATAGGCTCATTCTGAAAACGTCCCCCTATATACATATCACGAATTATATAGCCCGAAGTACGTATGGCTGCATTGATGTATGACGCCGTTCCTTTTTCGTGCTTACCAGCTGACCCCTTACCTCCGTATGGACGGCTTTCCCGCTGTTACCAGTTTGTCCAGTAGCTCGCCATGTACGTAGGCGGACTTGAGACACAGAGCGGAGTTCACCATGGTGACGGAGAAAAATGATTCAAAATAGCCGGTAAGACAAAAACAGAAGCCAAAAAATAAAATAAACAAGTAAATAACAGAGTGAGAATGTGGTAAAATCTGAATACACTATAAAAATCAGGGCTTTTCTTTTTCTGGATTGCTTTTTAAAACTGTCGGTTGGGTTTAGGGAAGTGGTTTCTTGCTTTTGAAAACACTATTGGTTGGGTCATTCAGTCAGACAGTGGCCTCTGGTGGATATACGCAAGAACAGCAGGCGTGAATGGCACTCGAATGAGAAAATTGAGATCTCAGAAAAAGCGTACACAGCGGCCTCTGGTGGATTTGTGAAAACAAAAACTGCAAAAAAATGTAGCTCCTGGGAAGTATTTGGTGCTCCCCAGGAATGTATTTAGCGGTACGTTTTTAAAATGAGCCTGGGTTGGTCAAACTGGAATGTTATGCTTTAAATGAGTTTTGGGATGTGAGTTTTGTCATTTTTGTTATGTTTAAATGCATTTTAATGGAGTTTAAATGCAATGCTTACATAATTTCAAGTGTTTCAATGAAAATCATTTAAGAGGGCCTATTACTTTTCAGGACATATCCATAAAAGTGATTACTGTTATTGGTGTAATAGATAATAATCATCATGTCAGCCAGTATTATTTATTCATTCATTCATTTTCTTTTCGGCCTAGTCCCTTTATTAATCTGGGGTCGCCACAGCGGAATGAACCACCAACTTATCCAGCATATGTTTTACAAAGTGGATGCCCTTCCAGCTGCAACCCATCACTGGGAGACACACTCATTCACACACATACACTACGCACAATTTCGCTTACCCAATTTACCTATACCACATGTTGTTGGACTTGTGGGGGGAAACCGGAGAATCTGGAGGAAACCCACGCCAACACGGGGAGAACATGCAAACTCCACACAGAAATGCCAACTGACCCAGCCGAGGCTCGAACCAGCGACCTTCTTGCTGTGAGGCGAAACACATCAGTTTAGTGGATATCAATGTGTTTGTAGTCTTGCATTCCACAGTATAAAGACGAGAGTGTGTTTGTGTTTTGCAGCTCTTCCCAATCCCATTAAATGATTTAACTACAGGAAAACACTGTATTGCCTTTCTCTCTTTTACATGGTTAGCATAATCAAGTAGGAAGCAGTTTTAATTTCAAATCTTTTTGAATACTTAATAGTATAAGCCAGGGGCATAGTCATTACTTCAAAAGTGTGGGGATTTCAAGTTAATTTTTTATCATACAGTTTTGCTTAACATGCTTTTTATGATTATAAACAAAAGAATTTCTTTGTAATTTTTAGGGTACAACAGCATTTCGCTGGGGCAGTGCCCTAAAAAGAATATCTTTGTATCTTAGGGTGCTTTCACACCTGCCTTATTTAGTTCAGTTGAATCGCACTAGAGTTCGTTTTCCCTCTTGGTACGGTTCGTTTGGGCAGGTGTGAATGTAGCAACCGTACTCGAGTGCGCACCAAAAGCGGACCAAAAAAGCGTACCGAGACCACCTCTTCCAAACGAACCCTGGAGCAGATCGTTTGTGGTGAGAACATGATCCAAACTAAAACAGACCCAACTGCAAAAAGTACTGCGCCTTTTTGGACTTATCCAGCTGCCGTAGGCCGATGCGCTATGCATTATGGAATGTGAAGGAAAAGTATTTGTTGACAGAGCTTTACCAAAAGAGAGAGAGGGGGAAAACGTTACCTGATGGATCGTTGGTAATGTTTCCGGAAGATGACCATGTCGCAGTTCAGCTAAATTAATTCACGCCTCCTCCTGAAGTGACGTACGATGCACCTTCGCCGTTTGCAATGCATTAAAACATTGTTTTCTAACCACAGCCGCGCTTCAATCTCGAAATGTGTAGTTTGTCTAAAGTGATGTATACATTGCAAACTATATAGTATACTATGAGCAGGGATACAATCAGCCAGCACAGTTGTCCCTCCATAGTCAAAAGCGACATTTTGTGTCTGCCGGTTTGATTATTTGCGGGAGTTCCATTGGCATTTTCCCGCACGTGAATTCTGACCAATCGAAAAGCAGTTTAGGAAATATGTTCAATAGCATCTGGCCTATGAGTGATGTGGATTTTGTCAGATGACTGCATTTTGGTTCTTTTCAACTGGTTCGGACCAAAGCAATCAGTGTGGTGTAAAAGCGACCCAAAGACGGCAGAAAATGCTACAATGTATCATTTGTTCCCCTTGTCCAGACCAAATAAAGCGAACTACAGATGTGAAAGCACCCTTAAGATGCTTTCACACCTGCCTTATTTAGTTCGATTGAATCGCACTAGAGTTCGTTTTCCCTCTTGGTGCGGTTTGTTTGGGCAGGTGTGAATGTAGCAATCGTACTCGAGTGTGCACCAAAAGCGGACCAAAAAAGTGTACCGAGACCTTCTTGAAGAGGTGGTCTCGGTACACTTTCATACAAACTCTGGAGCGGTTCGTTTGTGGTGAGAATATGATTCGAACTAAAACAGACCCAACCGCAAAAAGTACTGCGCCTTTTTAGACTAATCCAGCTGCCGTAGGCCGATGCGCTGTGCATTATGGAATGTGGAGTAAAAACATTTGTTGACAGCGCTTTACCAAAAGAGAGAAAGAGGGGAAACACATTACCTGATGGATCGTTGGTAATATTTCCCAAAGATGACCATATCGCAAATTAGCTAAATTAATTCACACCTCGTCCTGAAGTGCCCTTGGTCTGGACCAAATGAACCGAACTACAGATGTGAAAGCACCCTTATTTAACACAAAATGGTTCGTAATGGTACCTTAATGTAAACAATAGGGATGTCAAAATTAATTGTTTCTTCGGTGCACCACGATGCAGACGGGGACAATTCAATATCGGTTCAGTAATAATCATAACTGGTTATTACGTATGACAACATTTATCTCTTATGGGCCATGTCCATAGACTGTAAAAGATATGGACGTAGTATCCGTGACGTCACCCATAGGTTTCTAAACACTGCAAAAGAAGCTACAAGTAGGCGCGGCCAACCGTCGCCATTTTGTCTGCGCATCATCGCACCAAACGCGGGATACCAAATAAGGGCAAAGAGGCGGAGAGTGAGCGGAGCTACGGACGCTTGCTGGATTCTCAGCATTTTGCTTAGACCTGGCTTAAAACAGACTTATTACTTTGGGAGAACGCTTAATACTTCATTACCTGTGACTCGTTTGTGTTCTGACCACATGTGCTTGGTTGTACACTATATCAATAAAGTGTTTAGACTTTTAAAAACACTGTTGTAATACATTGAGCCACTAAACATTGTTCTTATGACGTTTTTCGACAGGAGGAAAACGTGAATTACTATCAAACACTTCAGATATGGTCTGTGTTAGTAAATGCAAGGCTGTTTATAAAATCCAGCACTAACACTGTATGACAACGCTTCAGATGACTGTTTTATAGCCTACAGCTAATCAATCTGTCAGATTCTGGAGTGCGATACTGGTCTAAAGAACATTTAAATGATAAATGATCTTAAATAAAACAAATACATTTATAGAGATGGTATATAAGCATATAAATTCCCTCACCTGTGAAATGGAGGCAACTTGAACAGTTTGTAAGCACAATTAAGTCCACACAGCATGCCATATCATCTGATAATTGCAGGAAATAATTCTAAAAGGCAAATGACGGTGTAAAGAAACATTAAACAAAACAAAAATACGATGTATATGCCGAGCTCAGCGGCTAATTAGCCAGAATCAGCTGAGGTGACGAGACAGCGACCAGCGAGACCTAGCTGTCACTCACGTGGCCACGCCCTTAATTATGCAAACTTAATATAACCTAATAAAAACGAAACGGATGAGTTATGAAAAAAATTCACCCCCCTCAGAGTTGTCATGAAGGGTAATCATAGCTATATGCACCAAAGCCATCGTTTGTACCAGGCTGTAAACATGTTTTTATCAGCTGTAAAAATGGCCAATTTACCAATGCAGAAATAAAGCACTTGGACTTCCTGGAGCCAGCCCTCCAGGCGAGTCGATGAATTGCAGTTTTAGTTACTTCCGTATTGGCTTCCCGAGGGAGAGCGGGAGGTTGCTGCTTGGCCATGTCGTAGTAGAATACTATGGTGAAGGAGGAAGGGTGAGTAAATAAAAAGCTCCTACTACTTAAAAGGTAGATAATTATGCACAGTTCAACTGAGTTTGCTGTTAAGTCCTTCATTGACACCGAAAAAGGCACAGCATACGAGCCGCTATTTCCTCTCTCTCTCTCACTTTGGACATTTGACCCACTGGCATGTCTGTGAGGTAACTTTTCCTCTCCTCTTGGCTGTTAAAGCGATACTTGTGGATACAGACACGAGCATGCCTGAGGTGCAAGTTTTCTCCACTGTGTCTATTATGGATTACCTGTAATAACTGCGTATTACGTGCATATAGACTGTAACCGCGGCTGTTCTTCCCGCGTCACTCATTGATGAACAGCGCTTTCATTTCTAAAGCCAATCGCAGCCCTTTCTGTTGAGCGGGTGAAGACATTGACCAGTCATAGGGGTGTAAGACCTCGTTTGACAGCACTCAAAAAGCATGCGGGATAATATTTACATTAGTTTATTTGTTATAAATGCTCATGTTGTCTTCTGTGCATGTATTGGAGTTTTGTTTGATACATTCAAAAAGAGTGTTTTCTTTGAGCAGGTCAAATGAAAGATACAGTTCATATATCTGACTGCTTGTATTAAAAGGACAAAATTGTATTACAAATAGTATATAAATATTAATATATTCATAGATTTTAATTAAAAAAAATTCTTGTGTTGTGAAGAAAAAATCTAATTATTTATGGAAAGCATCGTCAATGCACCAAGACATCGAATTGAATCGATGGGATGATAATCATAACCGAACCGAACCGTGAGACCAGTGTAGGTTCACACCCCTAGTAAACAATGATACTTTAAGGTACAAATAGGCATTTTTAGGTATAAGCTATAATTGACAAACTCATATTCAACAAGAGCAATAGGCAGAGTTGTCTATCATAGTGCAGTTCAATCCGGATACCACAATCCAATGTATGCAGCTTGATTTCTCCATAAAAAAAGAGTTTATACCCTTTTTGAACTCATTCCTTACGTACTTCTATGAAAATTGGATGCAGGCATGCAGCGCGGGTGCGAAATAGGACGTGACTGACATCTGAGTGACTGGTTGCCATGGAAACATGAATGTCATGTATATACTATCTTGTCTCTTTGAATTTTAAATCATTCTGCATTTATATGCTTTGTTCCAAGAAAATCTCAACATATTGTGACCACAACTATCCGATGAAAAAATGTGGGGGAAGTATTTACATTACATAAAAGGGAGGGGGTGCTTGTCCCTCGCATATTTCATACCCTTAGTATAATCATACTATAAAATAGCATAACATGCTGACATTCCAGCACACATTCCTAGCAGGAATGCAAATATTACCTTTTTTTCTTACTCTCTTATTTTGTTTGTTTCAGAAACCCACATTATGAATCTCCATCTTAACTCATTACTGATCAAAGTATGCACAATATGAAGCATTGAGATTAATGTTCAAAACATTCACCATGCCAGAGCTTGTTTGCTAAATTAATTCATTAGTAAGTATGCTAAATAGTATAGTCATCAAGGTCAAAGCACTAGCATGCTGTTTTTTTCAATACAAAATGTGGCCAACAGTGTAAATAAGGTTCCCTTTTCTATTATCCCATTATCGTGGGAAGACAATATGCGGATCCTACTTAAGAGACCAATCACTTTAACCTGTTTAGAAACAAACCAATTATTTTCAAGATGCCTTTCTACCGTGTGCTTCTGGAGGCAGTAGCTTATCTCCCTCTGATGTTAATCACGATAGCTGTGTTGCCATACAAAGATGTGAATTAGACTTATGTGCAAAACCGGGATATAACATAGAACCTAGAACACCTACTTGCGAATACAGAGTTAAGGAGAACAAAATAGTCACTTCCTAATTAACTGATCAAAAAGATTCTAGTAAGGCAGGGTGTCAAACTCAGTACCTGGAGGGCCGCAGCCCTGCATGGTTTAGTTCCAACCCTGCTTCATCACACTTACCTGTAGATTTCATACAAGCCTGAAGGACTCAATTAGTTTGATCAGTTGTGTTTAATTAGGATGGGAACTAAACTGTGCAGAGCTGTGGCCCTCTAGGAACTGAGTTTGACACCTGTGTAATAAGGGATCTAAGAGACACAATCTCATGGCAATTCGTAACTTTTTGATTTAGTGGCTAATTAGTATGGATTCATACCATCTAATTCATACAATTTAGTACGATTTGCTTATTCCCAATGACGGTTGGGTTTAGGGGTGGGTTGAGTGCCACGCCTCCTTTTTAAAATCGTACAATTTCATACGACTGAACTCATACGAATTCGTACCAATTAGCCACTAAACTGACTAAACGTAAAATACTTACGTTTTCTCATGAGATCAGGCTGGATCTAAAGAGATTTTAGATTGACCAAAACAAGATTTCAGATGTTTAACAATGTAGTTGTTCAACTGGTTTATCAATTAATGTTGTCCCATCATGCCCAGCTTAGTTATCACATGATCAAAATCTCAGGAATTTTTTGATGTGAATGCTAGAATTTATTCTGTAAATGTATTTCCATCATAGTTTTTGTAGATTGTTTTTATCATATAATCATTGTGGTGTTTGCATTAAGCATTTTTAATTTCCAATTTGGAAATAGGTGGATTGAAACAGCTACAAAACACAGCCTCTTCTAAGCGGAGTGATTTCTTGATTAACATGCAGGGCAATCTGAGGATCATAGTGAGAAATTATCCTATCACTGTTCATTAACTGTGTGCCATATTGAATCAGCATATGATTGTGTTGGTCCATTCCACAGTGTTCCCAGCATTTCATTGAGGGTTCTTTCAGAGAATCATATTTCTATTACTTCTTCAGAAGACGGGCTATGGCTTTCCAAAAAAAGTATCAGCAGTGCTTCTCCTTTTTTGCCTAATGCTGAATTGAAAGCCATGCTTGCCTGGGCAGTCCTGCTGGAAGTGAACTCAACCTCATGCCCGGAGTGCTTACATCTGAAAGGGTGGTCCTTTGGTGACGTCCATGTCTGTAAGCCAAATTCCTTCTTTCTTGGGTATGAGGCGCTTTTGCGCCTGCACTCAGAATGTTGGAACCTTCACAAATGAGCAACAGTGGTAGACAATTACACTCAGGTTTGTCCTTTATTGAGTGGTGTTCTTCTCTTTCTCCCTCCTTCAAGATAATATAGAGTAGAGGATGTCATCCTTCACCCTGAATGTCTACAGTAGAGGTCACCCATATTGGTCCTGGAGGGCTAGTTTCCCTGCAGACTGTAGTTCCAACTTTGCTCAACACATCTGCTTGGAAGTTTCAAGCATATCTAGTAATACCTTGATTAGCTTGTTCAGGTATGTTTGATTAGGGTTGGAGCTAAACTCTGCAGGACACTGGCCCTCCAGGAACAAGTTTGGTGACCACTGGCCTACATTATCTCACCATGAGATAATCACCGTTCAGACAACACAATTTGTTAATTCAGTCTTGACATGTCATGGGTACCAAATTAAACATTGCTTTGCGATCAAGATTCAATCATCTCTGGTAGCATCTTTTATTCTCTTGGTACATGAGTGATTTTTTAGAACCACTTGAGAGAGTTGAGCAAAATAAAGTCATTTAAGACTGCACTCTTAACTGTGTTAGCTTTCATCAAGAGAGCAGGGGACTTGCATTTGGAACTCTGACTTTTCTATGACCCCAACCTGGATATGTGTCTAAGGCTCCTACCACTCTTTTCCAGGTTCAGATGGCAAACCTGCAAAGTGCTGCTTTCTTCAGAGGCATACCCAGCCTTGGCATTGATGTGTATCATTTGCACTCTTTACATGTACATTGACCACACCCAGGGATTTACAAGATCTGAAAAGCTCTTTGTCCATTTCAGAGGTCAGCAGAAGGGAAGGCTGTCTACAGCCAGAGGTTAGCTCACTGCAGTATGCATACCAGCAGGGCAAATGGAGTCTCATGGGATTGAGAACTCACTCTACATGCATTGCCTTGTACTGGGCATTAGCTCACAGTGCGTCTTTAGCAAACATCTGTAGAGCTGTGTGACAGCTAACATTTTGAGTGGAGACTTTTTTTTCGGTGTATAGTATAACAGATAACTTGGGAAGAGCCAGCTTTGTGTCATATTTACTGCACTATTTTTCCTCACCTGAGATTTCTGTGCTTATTCTTCTAGTAAAATCCCTAGATGGCCAAATTTAGGGAATTGTCTGCAGCACCCCCTTTGTAAATATTTTACCTAAATTTTGGTAAAAATGGTAATTTTGAGCCTAATGGGTTGTTATTGTCTCCCCAGCTTAAGCCTGAATGAGTGACTGCAAGCAGGTGGCTTAAATAACTGTATGTTTACGGGAAAGGCCTCATATGCAGATTCAACACACCACTTTCATTGGCTCATTTCCATATGAGTCAAGGTGGCTGGTCTCCTAAGCAGAATTCCCATACGGTTGTTCTCTACAGAATGAGTGTAAAATCCATAACCGAGACATTGCAGGAGGTAGATTCATTGGATTTCTTCCAGCAATGATTAACATTAGCAGGGTTTGTTTGAGCTTTTTCTTAATGGGGTAAGTTAGTTAATGAATAAACAAATGAATGAACAAATTAATGAATGAGACAGCTGTAATATTTCTATCTATTGCTTAGTTTTAGGGAAGGGTTATACATCGGTGGTCGTTCTGTGCGACAAATGCCGCCTTTACCTGGATGTGCACAAGAAGCAATGTATTTCAGATTTGCAAAAATGTAGACGGTACCCTCTAGTAGATTTTTCATCTGAAACTTGCAATCAAACATACCCAGAGCAATATATTTTGTTTTACAAAAATGTGGGCTGAGTGTAACATAAGGAGTCAGGTGACAACAGAGGTGAGGGTCCAAATGCAGTTTATCAATAGCTTAGTCAGGCAGGTGACGGTCAAACAGGAACAGACAGAAGCATGCAGGTTATCCAAAAGAGTAGTCAGGGTCACAGGCACAGAGATCAGTTCAGGCGGCAAATAACATAAAACAATTAACAAATGAAACAGGGCAAGCCAAGACAATGGAACACTTCGTAATGCTACATAAAATAAACAAGACTTAACAAAGTCTGTGTATGTCTGCTTTTTATATTGTCCATGTAATTAGTGCATCATGAGCTTCCAGCTGTGTGGGTTCAATCAGGGACAGAACTGGAACTAGTGTGCGGGGTGCATGATGGGATTTGTAGTTGTTATCGTTGGTATATGTGTAGTTCTCTAGCGATTTGCACAGACTAGATCACTGGTGATTGTTACACTGAGACACATATTTACAATGAACCTGTGCTGAATTAAAAAGTGGTTAAATAAAACCACTCACTTAATTAAACACTACTAACACACACTACAACTTTAAGAAATGCTGAGTTATTTAAACCCAAATTGAGTAAAATATGGACTAACACAAAAATTGGGATCCTATTAGTTTAATTTAAAAAAAATAGCTGGGTTAGTCCCTATTACACCCATAATTGGGTTAAAATAACCCAGCGTTTTAGAGTGCTCCAATATTACGATTGTTGATTGATTCATTCATTCAACTTTGATTTTTCCTTATATTCAGACAGTTTTTCATAAAAACTAACTTTATCTTATTTCTATACATATATGTACAGTTTATGGTCTAAAAAAACAGGATTTCAAATACAACTCTTAAAAACAATAAGATGGTGCTTGCAAATCTTCCTAAATAGACTAGTTTATATATTATAACTGCCTTATATTCTCATATATATGAAAATACTCATTGGTAAATTTCTTTTTATTTTTGTTTCCAGAGCCCATTGCAAGAAGGCATATGCTCTTCTTTATGATGTTTATTGATTTTCTGCTCAACAGATTAAAATCACCACCAGTAGATATTCAGTTGAGCATAAAAAGCCACCTTTTCTATTGGTATAGTGAGGGCATGCCTTCAAATAAAATCCAACACATTTTCCTATTTTTTAAAAGGCTTGGATTTTCAAAAGCCTGCCCTTCACAGTTTGTTCTGTTTTAAAAGATTGTTGAGTAAAAGAAAAGGCTTTTAAAAAGGACATCAATGTAGTTCTGTTTCAATGTGTCATACACTTGCATTCTATTTAACTCATCCCTGTTTTGTTTCAAAATTGTAAAAATAAGTAAAGAAAATAAATCTGATTTATGATCTTTTCAGTTCATATACTGTACCTCTATCCAAAAAACAAACTTCAGCCATTAAACCTTTAGTGCTTGCCACAAAATAGTTCAGGCCTATGAAAAAAACGCAGCAATCTGCACTCTCTTTCTTTCTCTCTTTCCGTCAATTTTTAGTAGGTAGCATGGTGGCTCAGTGGTTTCCAAGGTTTATTAACAGGATGGTCAGGCAGGCAACGGTCAACAGGGTCAAACAGATGTATATAGGCAATCCAAAGTCATAGTCATTTAACAGGCGAATGGTCAGTACAGGCAACAAGCAACGTCAACAAACAAACAAGGCGAGGGTTAAAACATGGCAATGCAAGGCAAGGGAAACGCATTGTAATGTTCACAGTAACAGTATAACAAGACTCAGCAAAGATGTGTGTGCGCGCGCTGTATTTAAAATCCCTGGAATCAGTCCGTAATGATCCTCTGGCTGTGTGTGTGTGTATGTGTAATCAAACTGAAACAGGAACATCTGTGTGCGAGGTGCATGACGGAACTTGTAGTCCATATACTGTTGGATTTGTAGTTCTTTAGTGAACGGCATGTTTACCAATGATCTGCAGCAGCTAGATTGCTGGTGATCATAACAGTAGCCTCACAGCAAGAAGGTCACGTCCCAGCTGGGCCAGTTGGCATTTCTGTGTGGAGTTTTCATGTTCTCTCTTTGTTCGCGTGGGTTTCCTCTGGGTGCTCTGGTTTCCCCCATAGTCCAAAGACATGCGCTACAGGTAAACTGGATATACTAAATTGTCCGTAGTGTATTTGTGTGTGTAAATTAGTGTGTAGAGGTGTTTCCAAATACTTGGTTGTAACTGGAAGTGGATCAGCTGCGTAAAACATATGTCAGAATAGTTGGTGGTTCATTCAGCTGTGGTGACCTCTGAAATAGAGATTAAGCCAAAGGACAATGAATGAATGAATGTCAATTTTTAGAAATGTATCAATCATTAAGTTTAATAATTTACTTTCATATTTAATAGTCTCTGTGCTATTCTTTTGTTCTTTCCTCTTGCTTTAAAGGGCACCTATTTGACCCCTTTTACAATATGTAAGATAAGACTTTGGTGTCTCCAGAATGTGTCTTTAAAGTTTCAGTTCAAAATACCCATCATATTATTTATTATGTAATGTAGAATATGCCCGTTTTTGTGTCTGAAGACAATGTTGATGTTTTTTGTAGCCTGTGGCTTTAAATCCAAATAAACTGCTTATCTCCACCCACCACTCTGATGTGCGTTTCTGCTTCGTAAGGCTCGTACACACCGGGATGCCTTTCGTTTGCGTTTATCGTCAGCGTTTTTCAAGACGTTTTTCCGGATTCAAACCCAAGCGATTTTCACAGGTGTCGAGCAGAAGAGTATGCAAAATCACTCCTTGGCGTTAGATGGTTAAGCTAAGTTAAGCTTCTGACACCCGCTTGTAACACAGAAGAATAAGACAAAGTTGACATGCTTGTTGTTATGGATGGTTCAAGTAGCAGCTCCAGCTCTAGCGATGAAGAAATTATTATTGTTCACCAGGCAGTGCAATAAGCAGCTCCATGTTTATATCGCATCTGGGCATCTTCTTCAGCGTGCGCTCGCATTGACAGTTTTGCGCTTGAGCGTCTCCAAGTGCTGTTTACTGTAACTTCAGCAGCTCCGTGCACGTGAACAAAAGTGGCAATCTGATTGGTGGAGAAGCTTTTGATGCGGCGTGTCAAAACAAAAAAACGAGCATGAGGCATTTTTTTTAAATGACGCTTTTACGCCTGCCGTTTTGCGTGTTGGTGTGCACGATCACATTGCCACCCTTTATTTAGTCACGAGGCATTAAACGTCGACGGAAAACGCGAGCAAAAAACGTTTCGGTGTGCACAGGCCTTTATGCGTTACATCAGATAAACAGCAGTCAGTGATTAGAGACAGACACGGATAAAGCTGAAATAAGGTCACTAGTCAAAAATACCAAGTAAGTTTATTTGATGTATTTGTGTTGGAGTTTATTCAAGCCTTTCTGACACGTGAGTCACTCACAAATGCCACTTGCAGTACGCAAACACATATGCACAATTACTGACACCAAGAATTAAATAGCGGTTTTACTGTGTTTATTACAAACTTATAAAATACATTTTTGAGGTGCAGATGATTACATAGAGTTGTAACATGTATTTTAAACCCAGTTTCTGGTCAAACAAATGTTCAGTGGACATGTGTATACATATTATTATGGAGACGTGGCACCTGTCAATCAATTTGGTGTGCGGGGAAACTCGCACTCCTACATCACGTTGCGGTGGGTCTCAAAATGGGAGGGATTTAGATCCTATTTTAACATAGGAAAATTTAAAAAAAGAGACTTATTGTGTTTCTATCAATCCAATATGACACTATACCTACACACAGTTCTGTCCAATCAGCTTACAAAAGTTGATTTTCTTCATAGGTGCCCTTCAATCCTTTTTTGTTTGTTTTGGAGATGAGTTTTGAAGCTTGCTTTATTCATATCAACCTCACACAGATTTAGAAAATCTTTTAAAGACTCTAACAGAAAACAAATTAATCATACAAGTGTGTATCCATTAATTCTTCAGTAAGTTTTTTTTATGCAAGTTTACATTCAACCACATTTGATACCCATCAACTATCAAAACCAGTCAAAACATTATCTTCCATGACTTCAATCATGGTTTTAACATTTATAACTGCCTGCTTGCAAGGCACCTTCTGTTTGCACTCATTTGAATCTTCTAAATTTAGAATCTCTCGACACTGCATGTTTAATAAAATCAGATTTATTCCAGATCGTGATCTTTCTCACTTGAGCAATGTTCCAAAACGTTACATGACAGTTCTTTAACAAAAGCCTCATCTTTAATGCATGTTTGACAAGATAACCTTTTTCTTTCACAGGGGTTTAAGCACAGGTGTAAACAGACTACAAATTTAAAAGTCCTCCTTTCACTACATCATTAGCATTCTCTACAGTGTTCAAAAAGCAAATGATTGCATTAAAAAATGCTTATGTCCAGCAACCTAAAACATCCTTCAGATTGCTTGTCACATCTCTTTGAGCAGTCAATCGCAAAGCTCTTTTTTTTGTCATTTTATATGTGTTTTGTGTGTTCTGTTGAGGATTCGCACTGAAAACCAGTGTCTTTTTACAATTCAGTGGGTAGAGCCACACTCACACATACCCTCTATATCAATGGTCTCGAACTCAATTCCTGGAAAGCCGCAGCTCTGCATACTTTAGCTCCATCCACCTCCATCTCACACCTGCTTAATAGTCTCTAGTAGAGCTGTGAACCTACACTGGTCTCACGGTTTGGTTCGGTTATGGTTATCATGCCATCGATTCGGTTCAATTTGATATCTCGGTGCATTACGGTGCATTGACAATTCTTTCCATACACAGTTTTATATTTTCTTCACAGCACAGCAATTATTGTATTAAAATGTATAAATATATTTATATACTATTTGTAAAACAATTTTGTCCTTTAATACAAACAGTCAGATATATAAACTGTACCTTTAAACAACACGAGCATTTATAGACAATTTTGGTGTGAGACACAACAAACAAACTAAACTGACAGATGCTGTTATATTCATGGTATGAGATGTATAGATATGTATAGATCATACTAAGGCTGCATGAAATTGAAAAAAAAAACAACAACTGATATTTATTTATATAAATATATTTTATTTTCTTATGTTTTATTCTATGACATACAGTTGAAGTCAGAATTATTAGCCCCCCTGAATTATTTTTTTCCCCAATTTCTGTTTAACGGAGAGAAGATTTTTTCAACACATTTCTAAACATAATAGTTTTAATAACTCATTTCTAATGACTGATTTATTTGATCTTTGCCATGATGACAGTAAATAATATTTTACTAGTTATTTTTCAAGACACTTCTATACAGCCTAAAGTGACATTTAAAGGCTTAACTAGGTTAATTGGGTTAACTAGGCAGGTTAGGGTAATTAGGCAAGTTATTGTATAATGATGGTTTGTTCTGTAGACTATCGGAAAAAAGTTAGCTTAAAGGGGCTAATAATTTTGTCCTTAAAATGGTTTTTAAAAAAATTAAAAACTGCTTTTATTTTAGCCGAAATAAAACAAATAAGACTTAATCCAGAAGAAAAAAATATTATCAGACATCAGTGTTGCCAGATTGGGCGGGTGTTTTCGCATGTCGGCGGGTTTTTGGGCTGGAAAAAGTCAGCTACATCTGGCAACACTGTCAGACATACTGTAAAAATGTCCTTGCTCTGTTAAACATCATTTGGGAAATATTTAAAAAAGAAAAAAAAAATCAAAGGGGGGCTAATAATTCTGACTTCAACTGTATATGAGCAATATCATACTCATAGCAGTCATTATGACTGTATATTAGCAGGTAGAGTGCCCCAGCAGTGCCGATATACAGCTATATCGCACTGCTACAAGTGTGATATTGGGTTTATACAACAGTTCGATGGCATGACTGTATATAAAAAAGAAAATCAAACACAGAGTCTAAAAAATGCTTTTGTATAAGGAATTACTTTCTTTCGCCACTCATTCACATCTGCAGCTGACCGTCAGAACAGCAAAAACCATTGCTACTTCGCAAATGTCACTTTAGAGCTTGTATTTGAATGATTCTCTAGCGTAATGTCCAAAGTGATGACTAAACAGGTGATTTATACAACTATATCGCACTGGTAAATATTTAATATTGCATTTATACAACAGTTTGATGGCATGACTGTGTATATAAAAAAGAAAATCAAACAGTCTCAAAAATGCTTTTGGATGAGGAGCTACTTTCTTTCACCATTCATTCACATCTGCAGCTGACTGTCATAACCGCAGAAACTAATTGCTAATTCACAAACATCACTTTAGAACTAGTATTTGAATGATTCTCTTGCTTAATGTCTAAAGTGATGACTAAATAGGTTATTTTGCTCACATTTTAAGATTATAAGGCTGAAAGACATAAAATGCCATAAGTCTACACAGATTTCCCAGTATTTTTCTGTTCCAATGGGGATTTTTTTTTAAATTTACCAAGAAAAAGCCAAAGCGAAGCAAACACTACTAGATTACCATGGTATAAATACAACAATACAAAAGAGAGAGATCCAGTGTTGCCAACTTAGCGACTTTGTCGCTAGATTTAGCGACTTTTCAGACCCCCCTAGCGACAAATTTTCAAAAAAGCGACTAGCGACAAATCTAGCGACTTTTTTGTGTGTTACTGGAGATTTTTATAAACTGTCGTTTGGCCATTACTGTACCGTTCCTACTCTTTTCAACGAGCTGCGGGTGATGCCGGCGGCCCCTCCCCCGCCTCAGAGCACTGACAGGCGGCCCAGTCCTCATACAGCAGTCTCTCCCACCTGCAGCCTGACGGCAGATCACTCCTCTGCGTACCTACGGCAAATGATTTAGCACCGGCAGTGTGAAGGTATTTCCCTTGTACAGTCAAACCGATCTGCTTCTCCTTTATTTTAACAATTTGATTTGACCGTTTATTCTTTTCTATAAATATAAATACCCCATTTCTTTACCATGGGCTGTTAAACGGAAATGGTAGAACGTGATGACGTCAGTAATATGCAAATTAGCGTATGACGTAATCTAGCGACTTTTATTGACTTTTCGGGCAGAGCTTAGCGCCTTTTCGTTGAAAATAGTTGGCAACAGTGGAGAGATCGCCTTAGAATGTCACTTACCTGTTCTAGAATGATTTGTTCAGCTGTAGTTAAAAATTTACACTGCGAAAAAACTGAGTTTTTTTTTCCTCTAAGGACTTATTATGTAACCTCTGTACCCAACTTGTGGTGGAACGTCAATCGCCAATTTCTTTGCTCTCCTCAATATGAAAGGCTGATGACCGCCGATGCGCTGAATATCCCAAATTCATTCATTCATTCATTCATTCATTTTCTTGTCGGCTTTGTCCCTTGCGGGGTCGCCACAGCGGAATGAACCGCCAACTTATCCAGCACGATTTTACGCAGCGGATGCCCTTCCAGCCACAACCCATCTCTGGGAACTTCCACACACACATTCACACTCATACACTATGGACAATTTAGCTTACCCAATTCACCTGTACTGCATGTATTTGGACTGTGGGGGAAACCGGAGCACCCGGAGGAAACCCACGCGAACCCAGGGAGAACATGCAAACTCCACACAGAAACGCCAACTGACCCAGCCCAGCCGAGGTTCGAACCTGCGACCCAGCGACGTTCTTGCTGTGAGGCAACAGCACTACGTACTGCACCACTGGGTTGCCATATCCTAAATTATACAAGTATATTTTAAAATAGGC